>OZ021731.1:27606092-28053592 GCA_963978545.1 Linyphia triangularis
CGAGACATATAAACAATAGTCCGAGAAGCTACTGCAAGTTTAAGTGCCCCATCGAACAACATTCTGCATTTTTTATAGAAAATGTGAAAATAAGTGAATAGATTACGAATCCACTGGTCTGCCGAGGCGAAAATGGCCGAAACTTGACGAAAATCGATCATGAACGAGTTGAACTCAATCCGATTGCCAAATATGCCATAACTTGCAAAATAATGGGCATTCTTTGTTATGTGATAACCTATCGCCCTTTAATTTTCAATTAAGAAGGTTGCAGACGATTCAAATCTCTGACGATGGTCTATTTACATCTATTAAAAGTGAGCCAAGTTGACAGTAAATATTACATCACTGATGTCGCCAATTCGGCTTACTTTTAAAATGTGCAAGTGTTCCCAGCCAGGGATCAGAAATCGTCTGTGCCTTTTCTCATTGAAATCTAAGTGCTGTGGGTTACCAGACGAAAAAATTTTCTCACTTTTTGGCAAGTTATGTCATGTTGGCAATCGTATAAAGTTCAACTCGTTCAAAGTCAATTTTTGACTTGTTTCGGCCAATTTTGCCACGGCAGACCAGTGGATTCGTAATCTACTAACTTTTCTCCACATTCTATCAAAAATTCAGAATGATGTTCGATGGGGTACATAAACTTGCAGTCACCTTTCTGACTACAAGTTTCCATTAGCCCATATTCGTCAGTTTTGGTTAGTGGAAAATTCGTTGAAATGAAATTGTGCCTCATTGATAAACCATATGCAGGCCTCATCAATTTTACTCCCATCAATCATTCTGTAAACCGGTTGATTTAAAATTCCGTACCTGTCTAGCCAACACGTCACTTGTCTCTTCACTTTTTTGCAGGTATGTCCTTTCAATATTAGGGATTCCTTTCTGAAAGACATATATGCTTATAATAATAATGAAAAAAAAACTTAGCTTTATTTTCAATTCAAAATTTCTTAATTTTCCATTATTGCTGTTAAGTAGCTTAAAAAAAATATTTTGTTAGTAAATGAGATTTCAAAAATATTTCATTAGGTGCTTGAAAAAGAAAATGGCATTCGATCACTCTTAAATTTATGACTTAAAGTCGAATAGAGAGTGTCAAATTGTAAAGAAATCTCCCTAAAGCATTTTTCTTAATTGAATTTTTTCCATCACAATCCATACTACCATCAACAATTTTCGGTTAAAATTTCTAGTTGTAATTCAAAAATTGTTGGTTAACCTTCATTATTATTAGTATTACTGTTATTGATGTGAGAGTTTTCCACTTTCAAAATCAGTAGTCCTTGAAAGCTTACTCTTAACTCTACTACTCATTTGGTGCTGCCATCTAGAGAGTTATAGACTTACTAAAAAACCACCTCGCAATCTACGATTTATTCATGGTGTCTGGAATAGATATTTGTTAAAAAAAATTAATAATAAAAAATATAAAAAATCTGAATTCTATATTCATGTGAGAAAGAATATAATTTTTTTAATAAATCAAAAAATTTGAAAAAAAAAAAATCAAGGCATTAAGCAAAACATGGTTCTTATTTGTTTTGCCATAGTGTTAATTAAATGCAAGTAACTTCTAATTTTGCAAGGTGGATATATTTGATTTCTTTATAAACCTAAACATAACAATTTATTTTAGAATAATTATGTGTTAAATAATAATACTTCCGGCAGAACTTAAGGTCATATACTAAGACAATAAAAACCATTTTTAAACATTACAAAATATATAAAAAAATCTTTTTTTTCCTCAGATGTCATCCGTGGTTTGTTCGTTGCATCAAGCCGAACAACGAAAAGGCCCCCATGAAGTTTGATATGCTGATTGTTCTGGAGCAACTGCGTTATTCTGGAATGTTAGAGACGATCAGCATTAGGAAGACGGGCTATCCTATTCGTATGAAGTTCCAACAATTTGCCGAAAGGTGAGTACTGAAAAGAAATATGTATTAGAAGTGGGGTGCTACGAATTAAATCTTGGACAGATTACTGCTTTAGAAGTTCAAGTGCCATGAAAAAACAATATGGTTAATTAAAGATAAAAGTGATTATCAAGTAAAGAAACGTTTAAGTAAATATTAACACAAAGATTATGTGAATGTTACGTTAAGGTTCAGTAAAGGTTAACATTAAGATTACATTAGGTTTCAGTAAAGGTTGACATTAAGATTCGTTAGGTTTCTGTAAAGGTTGACATTAAGATTCGTTAGGTTTCAGTACAGGTTAATATTAAGATTACGTTAGGTTTCAGTAAAGGTTAATATTAAGATTACGTTAGGTTTCAGTAAAGGTTAATATTAAGATTACGTTAAGGTTCAGTAAAGGTTAACATTAAGATTACATTAGGTTTCAGTAAAGGTTGACATTAAGATTCGTTAGGTTTCAGTACAGGTTAATATTAAGATTACGTTAAGGTTCAGTACAGGTTAATATTAAGATTACGTTAAGGTTCAGTAAAGGTTAACATTAAGATTACGTTAAGGTTCAGTAAAGGTTAACATTAAGATTACATTAGGTTTCAGTAAAGGTTGACATTAAGATTCGTTAGGTTTCTGTAAAGGTTGACATTAAGATTCGTTAGGTTTCAGTACAGGTTAATATTAAGATTACGTTAAGGTTCAGTACAGGTTAACATTAAGATTACATTAGGTTTCAGTAAAGGTTGACATTAAGATTCGTTAGGTTTCTGTAAAGGTTGACATTAAGATTCGTTAGGTTTCTGTAAAGGTTGACATTAAGATTCGTTAGGTTTCAGTACAGGTTAATATTAAGATTACGTTAAGGTTCAGTACAGGTTAATATTAAGATTACGTTAAGGTTCAGTAAAGGTTAACATTAAGATTACATTAGGTTTCAGTAAAGGTTGACATTAAGATTCGTTAGGTTTCTGTAAAGGTTGACATTAAGATTCGTTAGGTTTCAGTACAGGTTAATATTAAGATTACGTTAAGGTTCAGTACAGGTTAGTATTAAGATTACGTTAAGGTTCAGTAAAGGTTAACATTAAGATTACATTAGGTTTCAGTAAAGGTTAACATTAAGATTACTTTAGGTTTCAGTAAAGGTTAACATTAAGATTACGTTAGGTTTCAGTATAGGTTAAGATTACATTAAGGTTCAATAAAGGTTAACATTAAGATTATGTTAAGGTTAAGTAAATTTTAATATTAAAACTATGTAAATATTGCATTAAGCAAATGCTATGTAAGGATTAAGTTTGGGTAAAGCTAAGTATTGTGTAAAGCTTATGTTATATATTCTGATCATTATTTTAGGTCTACATAAATCAAAACTAAACTACTATTTTAACCTAACAACTCTTTTTTTTTAATTGGTTGTGTTAATAGATGTATACTCACAAAGGGTTAAAATTTGAATACTCTACTATTCTCTAGAATTTGTAGTTAATCAAAGCGGAACTTTCACAAGAAGATCCATCAGGTCTGTAGTTTCTCTTAAATAAAATTATAGTAAGTTAAACGACGCATTTTCTGTACACGCGCAATAGTACGTATGCTGTCTGATGTGAAAATTCATAACCAAAGACACAAACCCAGATATATTGAGATGAATGTCCTTATCAAATACAATAGAAGAAATGTTGGCAGAAATTCAAAGTTCACTTAACACAATCCAAATTACTAATGCTCGGACAATAGTGCGTTGTTTGCCTCGCTGGAACTGCAAATAAGTATTCAACAAGAACTTCCGCACAAAAATATATAAGTCTGGATTGGAAGAATGCTATCATACTAGACTAGAAATATACTTGTCGATAAATATACTAAATTTCTGTCACAAAACGTCCACAATCGCAGTTAGGCTGTGTTTCTGTATCCAATAATTTCACATACAACCGAAAAATGCTTTCAATTATTAGCAAATATTCACATTGCTACTCTGTATACTCCGTAGGAGTTCTAGCAGAGATGGGTTGTAGAACCATAGGCTATTGATGATAATTAATTTTTTTAAAAAGTGTGAAGCCGGTAGAAATAATCAGATATCCAGGAAACTTTGTACGTGTACTTTTGAGATCATGGGAAAATATCTCTTAGTGTAAAATAAAAATTGAAAGAATAATTTTCTTTTAAATAGTTTTTTAATTTCACATTTTTGTTAGGACAATGGACAATTTATGCATTTTTTTAAAACGTGTGAAATTAGTTTATATTTATAAAAAATTTCTTTCTGATTCCAAATATTCAAACATAAGCTCTTAAAAAAAATTAGTTATATAAATAATAAGAAAAGAAAATGCCCCAAAACCAGTCCGATCAAAACACTCCACTACAGCTGTGACGTCATGACATCCTTCCGTTCTCTATGGTTATCGTGAGGTTTTTGTCAAATAGTTGGCGTTGCTTTGGTAGACAGTTGGCATATCACGTGCAGGTCGGCGTGATTTGCGTGAAACTTGCAAAATTGGTTCCCGCTGCTGCGTTTCAAACCAAGTTCTTCCAGATGAAGTGACGTCACATTGGATTCAAACCGAATGTATTGTGTTTCCTATCAAAATCTAAAAAGTAAACTTAGGTTACAAATTGAAAAAAATAAAATTAAAAAAAGATAAAAAATAAACAGCGCAGTAAGCAGAAATTTTTGTGTTTATGGCCTTTTCGAAACATTTAGAATTGAATAAAAAAAAATATATAATAAAAATGCGGGTATTGTCCATTACATACCAGATACTGAAATCTTTATTCAAATGTTTTCTTTTTGTTCATAAACTTCAATAACAATTTTTCCAATAAGGTTCATTACGTAAAGTTCACTCCCATAAAGTCCTTTAAAATACCATATTTCCAATGACAAGTGGCGAAAATTTGAGCTGAAGTTCTTTTAAGTTCCATGGTATAAATATATGCAAGCCAAATTTCGTGAAAAACTAGTTTTCAATGGAGAAGGTTTTAGAAAACTCTTAATGGGTACAAATTAATTACGCCCACCATCTGTTGTCAGTTGCGATGATTGAGAGCCAAAACGTACCAAAAGTGCATAGACAAAAAAATTTCTGATACTGTCCTATTACCTCGTACCTCAACCAAAGAGTACAACTGATATAGAGTCAGAGAATTTCTGTCAAAAGTTATCGGTATCTTTCGAAACTACAAACTGGTACTTGATATAAATAAACAACTGGATAGACTTCTTAACGCTGGGAAAATGAAGCCGTTGTCAGATCATTGGGTGGACAAAAAATACGGATTGCCAAGGATTGAAAATGAAGTATTGTGTTCGATACAGCAGAAGTGTCAATAGTAGACCTTATAGACTGAGAGGCAACTGCAATTTTTGGACCAAATCGAACATGATTCTGAATTTTTTTATAGAAATTGGAGAAAAGTGAGTAGATTACGAATCCACTGGTCTGTCGTAGCAAAAATGGCCGAAACTAGTCAAAAATCGACTCTTAATGAGTTGAACTATATTCAATTACCAAATGCGCCATAACTTGCCAAACAATGAGCATTATTTTATTTGGTAACCCTCACTCTTTCATTTTCAATTAAGAAGGTTGCAGACGATTCAGATGCGTGGTTATGGCTTACTTGCATCTTTCACAAATGAGCCAAATTGGGAATAAACATTTTGTCATTGATAACGTAACTGATGTCGCCAATTTGGCTTACTTTTAAGAGATACAAGTTTTCCGAGCCACGAATCAGAAATCGTTTGCGCTTTTTCTCATCGAAAATCAAAAAGCAGTGGGTTGCCAGACGAAAAAGTTTGTTCTCTTTTTGGCGAGTTATGACATATTTGGCAATCGGATTTTAGTTCAACTCATTACAAGTCGATTTTTGATCAATTTCGACCATTTTTGCCACGGCAGACCAGTGGATTCGTAATCTACTCACTTTTCTCCAATTTCTATAAAAATTCAGAATGATGTTCGATGGGGTCCAAAAATTGCAGTTGCCTCTCGGACTATTAGTTATGTACAAAATATATATATATCTACTCTTTCACTTTACAAGGTTTCTCGCATTCCCTTCCAACTGTAAAAGTTAACTGTGATTTGTTAATCGTCCACCCATCATCATCAACCACTGGTGCGTTTCTCCCCTTGCAGCGCCATGGGAGCAGTCCATCCAGTTGTTCATCTATATCGATGCGTATTAGTGACCATTATGGGAAATGATCTCTCCGTGCTAACTTTGAGCACAATTTATGTGTGTTTAAATATCTGGTTAAATATCTTGAATATGAATTTTAAGCTATTTTGTATATATTTGATGAACGTGACTTTGAAGATTATAATATGATCAAGCCTTACATTTAACTCCGTGTTGAAAATGATAAGTGTTCATATGAACTTGAAATTCTAGAATGAAAATTAGAAAAGTTACGTAAGCGGTGAGACCTGGCTGTAGCTTTTTATAAACTTGCTTGTCTGAACCGGTTATATAACAGACAGACGACATTTGATTTGTCACATGGCTCAGCAAAAAAATATATAATTTGACCTTTTGCACTCTATAAAAGTACAAGCGAAATAATTTTTCGTTTTAAAGGTTTTTTTATTGAAAACGTTTATTTTACATTGTCTTTCGTTGTTGCGCTATTAAGATTTCTTAAAATTATTATGCTACATGGAAAAAAAAACTTAAATGAAGTATCGTTTAAACATGTGAACAGTTCATGGAACGAGTAAGTTATCAATCTGGAAATACTAAAAAAATACAGTCCTAATATCGCAGCAGTTTCTTATAATTTCTTTAGATCAATTTTAAAAATAGGGAATGGAACATCTCACAACTTTCAATTAAACTCTAATACAGGTCACTGCATTTAAATTTGACATGAATTGGTGTAATTTACTCTGGTCGTTTCTAATGGTTTTTTAAAAAATTGCAGTTGGTCAATACTTTTGGCGATAATTATTACATTGGCAACAAGACATCGCCAAAATGGCGATATGTTTTTCGATAATTATTACATTATCCTTTCGAGTAAGTGAAGCATCCTCATACCCTTTTTCTGGGCCCCCTTGTTCAATCGAAGAAAACTCTGGATTAAATATAAAAATCACTTTTCCTACGAAAATATTTTTTTTTTTTTAATTCCTTTTAAAAAAACTTTGCCTCCTTCCAAGCCTGGCTTCTGCATTTGAAAACAACACTCAGTTTTACGAACATCTAAACAACTTATGCTGATGTAAACATCACTTCTGTCATTTTTCAGTCCGCCATTGTGCGAAAGTGCTTTTTCACTTGGGCACATTTTCACATCTTGCATTTTTAATCCGTTGCATAAAACATCGAAAGAAAAGGAAAACACCGCTCTCCTTTGTCTTTTCAGTGTCAGTAGTGGCTTCCCTTTTATGTAAATTCTAGGCCTAATGCGCAATGTCCATGTCTTCTGTAAAGTTACAAAGTGAATCTCCATAAATCACAAGCGTCGAGAGGACACAAAATTGTCCACCAAATGTGGGAAAACTTCAACCGAGAATTCAACCACGCGTTATCTACTCTGACCCACTTCTTTTTCTGTACTTGGTGTGTTATTTGCTCAGTTTTTACCTGTCGCAATGGAGTCGCAGTTGTAGTCAAAGTTTTTCTTCCCGGCACTTGGAGAAATTCCATTCTCTGTTAATCGGTCGGTTTGCTTCTAAAAAGATTTTTCGGATATCGTCTGCTATTTGTATCCTATTGTTTTTGGAATAATTATAGCCGTGACTGGATTATTCTCCTTATATTATTTGTTTTTAGGTAAGATAAATTTGTTGTTTTTAATTGAAGGGTAATTACGTTTTAATCAGTCTTCATTATAAATTTAATAATCTTTTTAGTTGGAGATAAACATGAGTAGGCTAATCGCTAGACAGATTTTCGCTTGGTTAAGATAAGATTATGTTACTAATTAGTTTGTGCTGATTGATTAATGAGTACTGGTACTGTGCCTGGCTAGTTCTGGTCAGTCATGTTTATTCTGATTAACATTTTATTCTAATAGTTTTAATTTTAAGTTTAAACCGATGAATATTTTATTTACAATACATTTTCATATCAGTTACTTATAATTTATTAAAATTTTCATTTTGTACTTATAGTAGTTCGAATCGTTTGGTACAACCAAAAAGATTTTTCCCAATTTTAAATGTGTGCTAAGAGAATAGAATTTTGAATATTTGATCTTTTGACTATCGCGACAAAATATTTAGTAAATATACTTACTATAAAATATTATAATATCCAATATATTTGTATAACAGACCATTTAAAACTATTTTTTATTTTATATTTTAAACGCAACTTATTAACAGATTAATGATCTAACACCATGTAAGATTCGTATCCTATTACGTTAATTCAAAATATATTTAAAACATAAGTTATATAACTTAATTTACTGTTTAATTTAGTTTTTATGTCATGTCGTTATTTGAAAAAAAAAGAAGATATTTCCATTATCATGGTACACGATATCAAGCATTTAACGAAGTTACATCCTCTCGAGTTATAAACGTTTATCATCTTATCAATGTCAAAAAGAAATTTGCTTTTTCCAAAGAAAACTTACAGTACAACCTGTTACTTATGTTCAATTTACTTTATCAGACATCTGACAAATACTGTGACAAAAAACTTAAATCTGAAAAAATAGTATAAAACGAGACTGTTTTCCTTTTTCTATTTTAAATTAAAATTCCATTCCAATTTCCTTCCGAAATCGTTTAGAATCCCATAATTCCCGTATCAATGATATTACGATTGAAAAGGATTAGTAAAGCTTATTCAATCTTTTTATCGGCTAATCCCTTGAAAGATTGCTGAAGGAAATTTCCTTGGCGGGATTTATTTTCAGAAAAAAATACATTTGCGTCTTTTAATCATCTGGGGTTTATTTTAAATTTGTTCAAGACATCTAACTGAAAGAGGTTCGGAGTTAAGATAATTTTCCATGTGGCTTCATTGGAATTGCTATATTTTTACCATAATGGATGAACCAATTGTATAATAAAATTGTACTCAATTAAAAAGCGAGTTCCATGTTCCAATATACAGCAGTTATAAAGGTTTCCCACGGTCATTGAAAGTCATTAAAAGTGCTTAATATTTTTTATCTTGTTTTCGAGGCCTTGAAACTACTTGAAAATGCTTAGAGGTCCTTAAAAGTTCTTAATATTTGTGGATGTTGTGTGCCCAACTGCAAAATTTACAAAAATACAACTCTGATTTGCCATGCGTGACCACCACTTATCTGCACCGTAACGGAATTCTCTGACATTTGTATTACGCATCCACCAACTTGTAACTTTTTTGGTAGAATATACTTTATTAAAAATTTATTTGTAGACATGATGCCTGAAAACAAATTTTCAAAGGTCCTTAAAAACATTATTTAGGTCCTTGGACTTAAGGCCTTGGATAGCTTGGACTTAAGGCCCAGAGTAAACTGTACATCGGCCCTAAGCCCATCGTAGATTTTTTTGTCCTTGGACCTAAGGCCTTGGATGGCTTGGACTTAAGGCTCAGAGTAAACTGTACATCGGCCCTAAGCCCATCATAGGTTTTTTTTCTCTAGTGTGCTCAGTTTTGTTTGGTTTTTATTGAAGGTCTTATTCTTTAAAGACAACGAGTGCAAGAAATATTGCCCTTCCGAAATAGGTTCCCTTTCTCCAAGGCAAAATACCAAGAATAAACAACCACTGAATCGGAACGCCAAAACCATGCCACTAGAAAATATCCCAGACACATATCATCATAAAAATTTACCACGCAATATCATCACCCATTTATTGAGTATGCTTACAAATTTGGACACGCATAATGAACCACTTGATGAACTCTGATGACAGTGTTCACTGCCGCACTCGGCATATGCAAGCGGATGTTTTTCTACTGGTCTCTTTCGAATGCAAATTTGCTTCTTGTTGCTTTTGGTTTCTGACGATGTGTATTTGAAATTCACTTCTTTAGATGTATTTGGAATGAGGCGAGAGATATCATGTCTGCCGATGTAAATACCAGTTAAATTTGGAACTGTGTAAATAGATTTTATGGAGTAAATAATTTTTATTTATTTTTTAATTTCCCTACAAACTTGAAAAATTCCGACTTTCTAAAGAAATGTACATGAAAAGTAAATTTGAGCTAATAAACTATTTAAGGAAACTTCTAGAGATTTGATTATATTTTTAAATTACGAATTCAAGAACCAAGCTCGAAAGAAACAATGTTTTGTCTGCCTGTTAATTGAGTCATAAGTAAACATTAATTCCTTTATATTCAATATACTGAAGTACTAATGGGTTTTTTTTTCCCTCAACTGCACGCTATTCGTCAGCGATACTTAACCCTCGATTTCTGAAGTCCATGAGATTTCGTCTCACTTAAAAAAATTTCGAAAACTTCGCTAAACAAGCTGTAAAAATTTTCTAAGAACATTTTTGCATACACGACTTTAGTATAATAGAGTAATCAAATAACAAACTTCAACTTTACTTGACATCACTAGACGGTAGATCGTCACAGTGCTCATAGGCATTTAATCCATTTTGGCGGTGTGAAAGCATAATGTTCATCAAACCACAACCCTGTAGAGAACAAAAGGCTATAAGGTTGGCGAGAATTATGTCTTCACTCCGCTGAAATGAATTAATTTCCTATGAGCACGGTGGAGATCTATCGTCTAGTGATGTCAAGTTAAGTTGGAGTTTAGTATAGTATTTCGTAAGTATAATTTATCGTCTGTTGCTAGAAAAACATTTCGTGCATAAATTTGATCTTGATTATTAATTTAAATATCAATTAGTTGTAACGTTTTAATGAAAATTGTCCGTTAATATTCATTTATCAGTTTTTCTCTTTATCTTCAGATGGGGTGAATAAATAGATAAATTATTATTTAATTGATCACTTTGATAATTCAGCAACAGAAGGAAAACAAAACAGTTAAACTTATCAGTTTAAAAAAAAAAAAATAACACGCGAGATCTCATGTAACAGTTCTGCTCGCAATTCCTCTCGGGTTAAGTCTCTAATTTGAATCTATCCGTCAAAGGAAGCATCTTGGATATCTGTTGAACTTGACCTATAATTACACTCTAAAGGTCAACCATTCAGGTTCAATGAATTACATTAAATTGACATTCATATTAATCATTTAAGGAAGTCCATAAAAAATAAATTAGTTTCATTAGAGAAAACTAGGTATGTCGGTAAAGCCTCAGCCGGACTACTTAATTGATTGTCTCGACTGGCCACTCATGGCAGGTTAGGCGAAACGAGCATTTCTGAATATTATAAGGTAGTCCGATCAAACAGTAACGCTCCACTTGATAAGAAGTAACGAGTGATTTCGGAACTGTTAGCATAGCGAAAAGATTAAGGCTACCTGAGTTTTTAAACAGGGTTGCCCCTATTTTCGATGGAAAAAGTGTTTTTTAATTGATGAATTTGGATGAAGTTTCACTTTCATGTGTTGAAAGAGTGTCTGTCTGTAACGAGTTGGTTGGTTGGTTGTTTTCAGATTATCTGGCGCCGTCAGCAACACGAGGGCTATAATGCGCCGAAACATTCGTCATTAGACAAGCCAACATACATTTACAAACACCCGTGCCTAACACGGGACTCGAACCCGCAACTTCGCGGTCTAGAAGCTAGAACGCTAACCATTATACCGTTCGGTCGGCCTGTCTGTAACGAGACAAGCATTTGCAGGAAAATGCCTTTTTTACTTTCAGTTACCCATATGTATACATAAGGTAATGAAAGCATAGTATTCGGTCCAAAAAAATCAGATTTTTTTGCATTTCTCCACGTTTTGGAACATCCTGATTTCGAAAAAGCGATCTAGAAAAAATTGTCTGTCTGTGATCAGCATAACTCCCGAACTACGATGTTCAAATTTGATGTGAAGGTTGGTGGTGGCCATGGGACCTACCATTAAGGTTTTCGTCAAAATCGCACTTGCGCATAAGGTAGCTGCCATTAAAAAACAATATTTGCAATGAATGCTAAAAAACGGCTCTAACTATTTTGATCAAAATCGCTGTGGTAATACCTCTTAAGGTGTTCTAAGCATCCCCACCTCAAATTTCCGTAAAAATGCTTTTACGGCATAAAAAGTTAAAAACCAATGCCTTCAACACAGTTCTCTTTGCTTGAACATAGCTCACCAATGATAATTTTTTCTCCTCTACTCAGTTTCGCTTATAAGAATGGATAGTATAAGAATTATCGAAAAATATATCACCAAAAACACCATTTTAACGAAGTTTTTTTTTTCCCATACAAGAATTTTTGCAAAAAATATCACTAAACTAGTCATTTTTGCTAAATGAATGATGAAAATATAAAAACGGTAAATGATACAAATCCACGTCAGTATTATAGTGTAATTAAAAGTTGTGCGATGTTCCACACCCCTAGTTTACAATTTTACGACGTTCTTTGAAGCCATTTTTTATAATTTATTTATTAAAACAATTTTTATAATTTATTTATTAACACAATTTTGGCATGAATGAAAAGTAGAAATTTGCCCCAAAAAACTTCGTTTCTGGCAAAATTGAAAATCAAATGGAAAAAAAAGAATCATATATTGATATATCGATACTTTATCGATATTTTTTTCTATGCAACGATATAGTATCGATATTTATTTTGATCACTATTTCCGACCTCTAGTAATAAGCGCCAACGTTTGCGCAACGATATATCGTCATTTGCACTTTTCGCAAGTGTAGCGAACAACGATATATCGTCGTCCTGCACTAAAAGGGTTAAAATTAAATCTCCCGATACAGTCAAGGTAGTTGGTGGAGCCGCATATCACTTTTAGCAGGCTCTGGGTTTTATGGAGCGTGATAAAAAAAAAAAAAGTGCTTGGCCGTGATTTTACAGGAAAAGTAGTCTTCTTAATTGAGTTTGAATTCCCATCAGATTTGACATGTTTCACTTCCCGATACTTAACAAATGATTTCCCTTTTCCTTCTTTGTGCGTTTTTTAATGACTTTCGATTGGTACAAGTGTGATAAGGTGTTAGGGACAATTAAGCCGTAAACTGAATTGAACTCCGCTTGTAGAGTCCTCGAAAAAGATCGTATTAGGTACCTGCTATTGCTTTGTGTATTTTGCTTATGTCTGTCGCGATGTTTTGAGTACAAAAGAGGATTAGAATCTGAGGATCAGTTTAAAAAATAAAAGTTTATGCTCCTAAAAAGAACCCCGCTTATAATCTAAATTATATACATTATACATCTTGAGTGATAGCATTTTCTTATACTGGGCAATATAAATGTGAGCTAACATTGAATTACCATGATTATATAAAATGTAATGTTCAATAAAGTATGCTATTTTCATACATGACTAAAAGGGAAAACTTTTATACCTAAGCTCTATTCTTGTCACTTTACGGAAAGAGACTTCCAACATGTGTAGAACTTTGAAATTTTAAACATAAGTAGTTTTGGCCTTGTAACTCATTTTTTACAAACATAATGTGTTTTTTTATATATATATATATATATTTTTTAATTTTAAGTTTTTTTACTTAATAAGCCAATTTATGCCAATAAGCGTAGAGCTAAATTTTAACTCTAAATCGTAACTCTAAAATTTTAAGCAGTAGTAGTTTTGGCCTTCTAATTTTGCTTTTCACAAACAGAATATTAAAAGTTTAATCGATATTTAACTAATTCTTTGATTTTTAATTTAAAAAAATACTAAGTCACCTCTAATAGCTGTCAAGTTCTGAAATTTTAAATATATTAGTAATTTTGGCCAACCAAATCGCTTTTTATAAACATAATATTAAAATTGTTTTCATTGGATTATATCGGAAGTTTTCTCAAAAAGAATTGGGGGTGGAAGGAATGGCATTGTATAGTTATATTCATTGTATTACCAGGAAAAGGTTTTTTTTTTAAAAAGATCTTGGAGAAGAATGGAGGGGTTAATAGTAAAAGAAATTCCCGTAGTATTAGGAAAAGAGTTTTACTGACAAAATATTACTTTTTCTCTCGACTAATTTCAAAATTTTATGATGTGTTGATTATTTGAGCTTTTAGACGTTGCACGTACGAAAACTGCGTTTGAAAAACCAGCAACTCCATTTAGAGTCTCTGTTTTTTCTGATGCAGATATCATCATGCGTTTTCAGATGCAGTTGTCATCGGTTCTGTGTTGGATTCCAACTTCAAAAAGCCATTGCTCCTTTATTTCGAAATGAATGTAATTTCCAAACTCTGTTCCTCTTCAGGTACCGATGCATTGTTCCCGGTCGTCTTCCTCGAGGATCTCCTTCCAGAGATGTCTGCAGAGTCATTCTCGATAAGATACTGAATTCCAAGGAGCAGTACCAACTAGGAAGCTCAAAGGTAAGATACATCTATATATTTAATAGGCAATGCGTTTTTTGGGGTTAGTCCGTCCGCCTAAACTGCTCAACCAATTTCAATGATCAAGGTGTCATTTTAAAGGAAATAAGCTGTAGATTTGCCAAAACGTGCCAAAATAATTTATTAACACTTTATTAATTAGTTAAATTTAAATATTTTTCATCATTAAGCTACTACAAAGCCTCAATGATTTGGATTATATGATTGGCAACATCCTTAAGTATGTAAACAACAAACC
Organism: Linyphia triangularis; assembly: GCA_963978545.1. Taxonomy (NCBI): domain Eukaryota; kingdom Metazoa; phylum Arthropoda; class Arachnida; order Araneae; family Linyphiidae; genus Linyphia; species Linyphia triangularis. Next base: position 27,620,685 of record OZ021731.1, read on the forward strand.
GGCTGCTCGGGGGTTCAACCAACCGTTAAGCTATTCTTACGAATGTAAACAACAAACCCGTTGCTAATTTTAAAGCTCTTTTTAAACTCTTCGTTTCAAAGTTGATTTTTTCTGTTTTTCTGAAGCATTTTTGTATTTGAGTAATTATTATTTTGAAGTATTTCTATCCAGAAAATGCCTCGCGTAGGAAATCGTTCTCCCTTACGTATGTAAACAACAAACCCATTGCTAATTTTAAAGCTCTTTTTAAACTCTTCTTTTCAAATTTGATTTTTTCTGTTTTTCTGAAGCATTTTTGTATTAGAGTAATTATTATTTTGAAGTATTTCTATCCAGAAAATGCTTAGCGTTGGACGTCGTTCTCTAAAGGGGCGACTTATCAGTATAAATAAAAAATATTAGGACTTCAATGTAAGGGCATAGCTAATGAAGTTTTAAGTCAGAATGTTGGCGGATAGTATATTTAACTTTCTATTATGAAACTTGCAATTTGGGTGTTTTCTCTATTAGGCCTTACATTAAATTTATAAAAATTTGGTTACATTTTTTATGGCTGGCAAACCTATTCGAGCGCAGCAAGATGTTTTAACCACAAATTCGAGCGGCAAAGCCGCTCAATCCGAGCGCAGCGAGGCGTTTGGGGGTTGGCGAGCGTTAGCGAGCTGGGGGCGAAGCCCCCTAGTATGACCTTAATAGACTGAGAGGCGACTGCAATTTTTCGACCCCATCGAACATCATTCTGAATTTTTTATCGAAATTAGAGAAAAGTGCGTAGATTACGAATCCACTGGTCTGCAGTGGCAAAAATGGCCGAAACTGGTCAAAAATCAACTTTTAATAAGTTGAACTAAATCCAATTGCCAAATGCGCCATAACTTGCCAAATAATGAGCATTTTTTTTAATTATTATTTGGTAACCCTCACTCTTTAATTACAATTAAAAAGGTTGCAGACGATTCGGATGTGTGGCTACGGCTTACTTGCATCTTTCACAAATGAGCCAAATTGGCAATGAACATTACGTCACTGATGACGTAACTGATGTCGCCAATTTGGCTTACTTTTAAAAGATACAAGTTTTCCCGAACCAGAGATCAGAAATCGTTTGCGCTTTTTCTCTTTGAAAATTAAAATACAGTGCGTTGCCAGAAGAAAAAGTTTGTTCTCTTTTTGACAAGTTATGACATATTTGGCAATCGGATTTTAGTTCTACTCATTCCAAGTCGATTTCGGATCAGTTTCGGCTATTTTTTCCACGGTAGACCAGTGGATTCATAATCTACTCACTTTTCTCCAATTTCTATAAAAAAATTCAGAATGATGTTCAATGGGGTCCAAAAATTGCAGTCACTTCTCGCACTACCATAAATGTTCTCGGTCGCCAATTACTCGATTTTTATTTTATTTTTTTTATTGGAATTTAAAGTGACTTTTTTTAATGTGACTTTTTTTAAATGTGTCGAAGACTCCCGACACCCTGTGCATCGAACCAGAAAATATAATTGATCCATCTGTGACTCTGTTAGCTAAGTCGTCGATCACATGATCAAGAAGATCGAGAAATCGAAAATACACTCTACCATAACAATGGCGTGTATAATTAATAATGGCTGCTTCTCGTGCTACAAAATTATTCCTATCACTATTTCCGATTTCATGAGTGGCTTTTCCGGTGTTTTTTTTCCAGGTGTTTCTGCGTGAGTCTCTGGAGCAAGCCCTGGAGAAAGAACGAGTGAACATTCTTCGCGGATCGGTAGTTACCATCCAGAGATATGTACGGGGATACCAGGCGAGGAAGAAGTACAGGAACATGCGGCACAGCGCTGTCAAACTGCAGACCGCATATAGGGCATGGACCGCCAGGTACGTGCGACAACACCTATAGAATCTATAGTTAACTATTAAATTAGTTCCATTGTGTATGATGTAATTTTTTACAAAAAAAAGTGTTTTACCATTTTTTTTTTAATGAGTTTTATGACTTATAAGTTTTATTACTTGTAAGTTTTTGGTTGTGAAAAGAGCCTAAATTGCATAAAATAATTTATTTCAACTCGTTGGTGCTATGATAGCACGCTTGGTAATTAAAAAAAAAATAAGTTCTTGAGTACTAAACCTACTACTTTTTCATCGTAGCGGAAATCTCGCCAATAGTTGATTTTCTTTCCTGTTGCCTAAATGACAAATGAAAAAATAGTAACTTATTGAGTATTTGATCATGACGTCATTCCCAATCGATTGTGCATTCTTGCATAGATTTTTTTTTTTAAGGTCAAGAAGAAGGCGAACGTTGTGTGTGTTTTGGTAATTAACGTCATTCACAATAGAACATAAATTCTTGCATAAATTTTGGGGAGAAAACTTTTTGTTACGATTAAAAGGTAGATGGTTACATATGATCCCAAGGGATCAAACGTATTGACCCGTACACCGTTGGCTAACTTAGATTAAATTGAACAATTCTTTAAATAGCAGCGAAACGCATTCAAGCTCAAACCTGATCTTCCAGTCATCCTGACTCACCAGCAGTAAAAGTACAAGTTTCCTTAGTTCGGGGGGAAGGGGGGGGGGGGGGGAAGATGGGGAAAAAAACACAGAGCTGCATTCACAATAGCTCAAAATACCAATTGACGGAACTTAACTGGCTGCAAATTAATTCTCACTCGAGTCTTTTTAGGTTGGCGACATTCTCCAAAATTCAAGAAATATCCTGATAAACCTGACCGTTGCCGCTACTTTCAAGCTAGTATTTTAGACACTATTTACAAGTTTTACATTAATAAAAAAATTTAATTGAAAGCTAATACAAAACTAAAGTAGAATTTGTAAAACATTTATATTAATTTACGATTTCTCGATCATAACACTAAGTACGTGCTGTCTGCCAAATTTCACTTCAATCGTCCAATTAGTTTCCAGGGTTATCCAAGTTTATTTCGGATGACACATAAACACAGAAGTCATTCCATAAGTGCTTAGTTTGAAACGAAAGGGATAAAAATAAAAAGACATGCATAAAAAATTGAATGAAGACTCACTTAGTCCAATACATAATACAATATTTCTATTCTCACTCAGATGCTTCATCAGTCTTAATTATTTTCTCCAACGAACCTGTCTTAGTTGCCACTTTTCCCATTCTGCTATGTTTTAAGTTCCGTTAAATTTCCAACAAAACCTGGCAGACACGAATTCATTCTAAAGCAATTAGTGGACAATTAGAAACCAGTAAATTTAAACACAATCGGATTTATTCAGGTAGTAAAACCTAATGCCTGAAAAATCATTCAATTCTATGTACTACGTTAAGAGATAATGTTATTCCATCCTTAATTCATACACCTAATGCTTTAATTTTTTAAGCCACAATTTCTGCCAGAGAATGGTTTGGAAGTGTATGAAATTTTATAATAGGTATAACATCAGTAATAAAAGTTCATAAAAAATTTTAAAGAAAAATAACTAATGGTTTTATTATTATTCATTTTTAAGCAATGGACATTTCCCGCATTTTTTAAAAACGAGTGAAAATAGTTTATATTTATGAAGAATTTCTTTCCGACTCCAAATATTTAACTAAAAGTTCTTTAAAAAAATTAGTAATTTAAATATTAAGAAAAAAGAAATGCCCGAAAACCGAGCCAAAGTCAGTCCGATCAAAACACTCAAAAAAATCTGTGACGTCAAGAGATCCTTCCGTTTTTATAGATATCGTAAGGTTTCTGCCAAAGAGTTGGCGTTGATTTGGCAGACCATTGTCATACCCCGTACAGGTTGGCGCGGTTTGCTGCCGATTCCGCTGCTGCATTTCAAGCCAAGATGTTTGGGAGTTCTTGACGTCACATTCAATTCAAGCCGAATGAATCGTTTTCTCACCAACGTCTAACAGGGGAACTTGGGTTGCAAATTAAAAAAAGAAAAAGCGCATTTGAGCAGAAATTTTTGTGTTTATGGCCTTTTCGAAACATTTAGAACTGAATTAAAAAAATGCGGGAATTGTACATTGTACGCTAGCTTATAAAAACTTTTCTTCAAGTGTGATAATAAAACGATAGTGAATTTGCCTATACATTTTTTTAATTAACTTTTACTACTGATGTTATGCCTATTATAAAATTTTATATGCTTCAAAGTAATATTCCGACGAAAAATGTGGCTAAAAAAATAAAGCATTAAATATATGGAACAAGGATGGATAGACTCTTAACGTTGTATACAGAAATGAATGATTTGCTTTTATTAGGTTTTACTGCGTGTATAAATTCAACTGATCACACTTATTGAGATTCAATTTACTGGATTCTGATTGCACATCAAATGCTTTAGAATTAGCTCGTGCATGATAGGCTTTTTTAGAAAATTTAACGAAACTTCGAACATGGCAGAATGAAAAAGTGACTTATGATTTCTTACTGACATTCCCTCCTAAATTAAACATCTGACATCTATAATAATAAAACAAGCTGTGTGTCTGTGTCTATCTGTCTGTGTCTCTGTGGATCTATAGAAACCGATTTAAAATTGGATTAGAGCGCTGAAATTTTCAGCATAAGTAGTTTTGGCCTTCTAATTTTATGCATTATAAACAGAACGTTAAAATTTTAATTAGTTCTTTTTTAATTAATTTTTTTTAATTAATAAATACGTTACAAAACGAAATCTAATAGGACTACAGCTCTGAAATTTTCAGCGTAAGTAGTTTTGGCCTTTTAATTGGACTTTTAAAAAACAGAATTTTAAATTTTTATTTTGTTCTTTTTTAATTAATTTTTTTAATTAGTTAATAAACATTTTACAAAACGACTACTAATAGGGCTACAGCTCTGAAATTTTCAACATAAATAGTTTTGGCCTTCTAATTGGACTTATGAAAAAAAAAGAATTTTAAATTTTTATTTAGTTTCTTTTTAATTAATTTAGCGAACGAAACGAGCTCGACTTTGCGTAGTGATGAACCTTCCTGCGAGCGAAGCGCCAAAAACTGGGTCCTATACACGAATGACAGATTTCCGCAATGCGAGGCCTCACAGCTAGCTAAAATATTGCACATATTGAAATTTCGTAGCGAAGCACGGGTATTTAGCTAGTGAGATATAAAATGTTTCATTGCTTTTCGTTTCAAGGATTTCTTCCAGTCAATATACAAATTCAAGGTAGTTTCCCTTTGAAAGACCTCCCATGTACCATTCCATCTTGACAATAAGATTATTCATTAGTCCATATTAAACTCTAACGACATTTAATTACAGAATAGTCTTCATGTAACTGTTGTACAAGAATATTTCCAATACAACCAATCATCTTTTCCAATTTCTGCAATACAGAACGTGCCAAAGACTTCCTTGGTAAAATTGAACCGGCATAATGTCCTTAAAGGATGTCCAAACGAACATTAATTATATGAATTGTGTATACAAGAAATATTGAATCATATTTCTTAGATTTTTTCATATTTATTGAAAGTACCATTATTCTTGTTTACAATATCAACCTTCGGCTAAGAAAACATCTCATAAAAAGTCCTTTAAAATCGTAAAAAAAAATAAAAGCCTTTTTTTAAATATTTACTGCTGTAATCTTTTTTGATAAATGTTTCGTGCATAACGCGAAATATTCATAATTTAGAATACGCGTTATATTATGCATGTTTATGACGCTGAATTATAGTTGACAAATTTTTGGCTGTTTATTGCTTCTTTAAGATGATTTATATTAGATGTGCGTGTGGGAAACTTGCAAACAGTTTTTGAATCGCTTTTGGGTGATGCAAAATGGTGATTCTGGGACTTTTGACGTAGTCAGTTTAGATGGGACTTTTGTTGAGAAATTGCATCAATGAATTTTATGTTTGTGTCTGTATTTTATAATTAAAAATTTATGCTTATTTTCGAAAGGTGCGAGTATCTATTTTTCATCTTTAAAACAAATCCAGGGTTCCCACTGTCATTGAAAGTCATTAAAAGTGCTTAATATTTCTAAACTTATTTTCAAGGCCTTGAAAGTGCTTAAAAATGCTTTGAGGTCCTTAAAAGTGTTTATTTTTTACGGATGTTGTGTGCCCAATTACAAAAGTTATAAAAATACAACTCGGATTTGCTATCCCCGCGTGACCGCCTCTTATCTGCACTGTATCGGAATTATCTGTCATATTTGTATTACGCATCCACCAACTTGTAACGTTTTTGGCAGAATATGCTTTATTAAAAATTTATATATAGACATGATGGCTGAAAATAAATTTTCAAATGCCCTTAAAAACATTATTTAGATCCTTAGAAGTCATTGAAAAGTTATTGATTTTCATTTTGTGATTTGAAAAGAACCCTTAAATCGAAGAAATGAAAAACGATCAAATTACAGGACAACATAAATGTGAGAAAAAGAACTTGCTAATTCAACTGTTACCACGATCCCAAAATCCATCCACAATTCTCAACTAATCTCATTTAGTAGTTCAGATTGCATCAAAGTGGTTATGATAAAAAATTTCAAATAAAATAATCTCAAAATATTACGATTTGTTAATTATTAGCGGTATCTATTATTATTATTATTTTGCTTTTATTTTAAAAATGGCAAAATGATGTACGATTTAATTCATAGATGACGCTAACAATTAATTCATCTACATAGTTGTGCATTTAAATTGAATGCGAATATGGTTAGGTGCTATCTCAAGTTTGAGCATGACGTCATCTAACCGAATTTAAAATTGCGAAACGTTATTATAGAATTTGTTACAATGTTAGGCAGAGCCTGCCCTTAATGTAGCCCTTCCAACATACAACCCTAAAACAATTAACCAATCGAACACCATCGCCTCTTTGTTTCAAAACAAACGATTTCTCCTACTCCAATTTCTTGTTTTTTGTAATAAAATTGTTTTTAAATTTGATGAGCCTTGGTCATTGTCCCATCCAATCGCATGACCTTTCTGATATAATATGAAAAATGTTAAAATGCTATTTTAGAGGTGAAATTTTTTGTCTTGTATTCTAATTTAGGAAATAACAAAAGTCAAGTACCGTTGTAAATCGTGACAGATCTTTATTAATTGTATATAAATTTTGTTATCATGAGGGGTCATCTTCATATTAAAACTAAACCAAACTTTAAAAAATTCAATGGCAACCCCATAATATTATACCATATTTAGATTTAGAATACAAAAAAAAAAAAATCTAAATTGTAAATTTCATAATTTTCCAATGATTGGTTAGTAATTTAAATGATGTCAAAAAAAAATGGCAAGTTAAAAAGAAAATTTGTTTTCTTAGCCATAAATTCTTAAATAGTTAATATGTTTCTGCCATTTTTGGTTCAAACGATAGTTTATTATATTCCAAACATAAATAACATGCAACTTTTGTATTAAACAGTTATTAATTATTAATTAATAAGAACAAGTTTTAATTTATTTATTTTTAATAGAAACTTTTTTCTTTTTTTTTGCGTTCTGTACGACTCCTTTTCTAATATATAATTCTCTATTCTAGGCGCCGGTACCATATCGTGCGAAAAGGTATTGTTAGGACACAAGCCAACTTCCGTATGTTGCGGCAAAAGAGGGAATACGATAAAGTAAGTTCCATTAGATATTCTTAGAAATATTTTCGTTTCATACTTGATTTTCTCTGCAGAAGTTACGATAGCATTTCAGATATACTGCATACAAAACCATCGATATAGATAAACAACTGGATAGACTGCTTAACGCTGGGAAAATGAAGCCGTTGCCAGATGTAGTTGGTGGGATAAAAAATACGGATTGCCGAGAATTGAAAATAAAATTTTGGGTTGTACACAGCAGAAATGTCAATAGTAGACCTTAATTAGTAATAATGTGCAAAAAAATACATACTCTAGCATTTTACAAGGTTTTTCGCATTTCCATCCAACTATAAAAGTGAACTGTGATTGGTTAATCTTCCCACCAGCTTCGCAATCCCCGGCGCGTTTTTCTCTTTGCATTGACAATGGAGCAGTCTATCCAGTTGTTTATTTATATCGATGTATAAAACTTAACCTTAACTACAGAACAAATAAAAAAAAAATTATCTCTGCAATACACCATGTACCTTAGTTTTTCAGTGGCAATGCAAATAATACTAATCGTAGCTTAATCTTAGAGGTGAAAAACGCTACTTTTAGAAACGGTTAACTGTCAAATAAAGTGTAGTGACACGGATAATTATTTTGGGATACGTTACTTTAAAATAGCTGCATTCTTAATTGAGAATATTTAAATCGCTAATAGTTTAAGTCAGGAATGATGCCCAGTAATAAAAAGATGCCAAATGTCGAGAAGTAAAGACAAACTTTAAAATCTTTAAGATGTGTTCTGGAAAAACACAAAGGGCAAAAGGTGGAGAAGCAACTGTCCCGCCAAGCCCCCTTCTCCCTAATCGCTGCCTCTGTATTAAATTAACCTTTTTTTGAGCTTAGAACTTATATTTGGTCAAAACTTATATACATAGTTTGGCAGATCTGCTTATCGCTAAGTACTCATTCATCATGCGTCTGTAACTATTGAATCGTTAATTTCCATTCACCTAAAATTAAACCATATTCAGAATTTAATACTAAATTACTATTACAGATTAAAGCCATCTTGGCCCGCAAAAGAGAGGCGGACCGCGTTGCGTTGGAAAGGGTGAAAGAACGTGCCAACAGAGAGGAGCAAGAACGGACATCCAGGGCAGTAGCGGGTGTCAACCATCTCGAGATCCCCGCCGAGTTGGCGTTCATATTCAGCAAACTGGATGGTAAGATAATGACTGACATCATCTTTGAACTGGCAAATTCTCTTCAGAAAACACGTACAAGGTGACAACTAATGAGATATATGAAGTTAAAAAGAAAACTTTAAAATTTACCAAGTTAAAAAAATGATATGAAACTTTTAAAAGTAACTACAAGTATTTGGATTTAGTTTACGAATGTTCGAGATATTTTATGTGATGCCAGATGGAAATTAACATCACACAAACACTACCACTTCTCTTGAACTTTTGAATCAAATTTTTTATTGTTATAACACTTGTACTCGGTCTCAAATTTTCTTTGAGCCACAATCGGGCTGTTATCGCTCGAATAATAGACCTTGACGATCGATGTACGCTCAAAAACGCTTTATTTCGACAATTTCGCTGAAAAATGAACGACGATAAGTGCACATGCTAAAAAAATATGCCAACATGCCCTACATTCAATCGCCAAATTTTAACTGAATCTCGCCAACAGTTTAAAAGTTATGAAGGCTTTTTTCCCCCCATTTAACTCCATAATTGTCACCTTGTATATGTGCCATATTTCTTGCGTGACAACTTGTTCCAGACCAAACTTACTTGTATCTCCTCGATTGTACTTCACTCCTAAATACTTCATTCATTTATCTATTGCAATCATCACTTAGGGACTTAAATTACCCATGAATTTTATTAAAAGACACGCTTGTTCCGACTAAGCAAAGGGTCTCCCAGATCATCTTCCATTACCAGTGAGATCGCGTTTTTCAATGACGAATGAAACAAATAGTGTAGTTTCAATTACACTCTCTAATAAAAAGAATTATTTTAAATTGCGACTAGTGAACAAAAACTTAGTAGGAAAACTCAATGTAGTGCTAGTTTGACGAAGTGCGACATTCTGTTGTTTTAGGTTAATTGATATGATGTTGAACGTAATAAACTAAAATAACATTCAATGGAATACAAAGATCTAATAAATTTACAATTTTGCAACTTAAAATTTAGGATTGCATGTTTTATGGTTTGAAAATATCCTTCCAAAACGCGTTTTATCGGTTATTAAATCCTTTTAACTATCATTAAACTGTTTAACATGTCATCCGCAGATCGTTAAATTAGAATGTATTTCCTGATAAGTGTCTTACGTTATATTAAATGGTATCCCTTTAAAAAATTAGGATTTATATGACATACATCATGGAGATATAAGAACTTGTGGTTGATTTTTTCCCATCTTGTTCTATATATACTCCGGGCAATACTCTGCTGGTAAGCACAAGACATTTAACTCTTTTTTTCTACTCATAAACATATTAGAATTCTAAAACTATTATGAATCTAGCAATTATACTTTTGTTTTATATAGCTCTACTTGGTGACAAAGTTATATGGAAAAATAATTATTTTAACTAGATCAAATATGCATTTATATCGTCTGAAGCACCGTGCGTCAGACGATATAAATCCATATTTGACCTAGTTAAAATAATTATTTTACCATATAACTTTGCCACTAAGTAATATGATATAAAATAAAAACATAACTATTAGATTCATCTTAATTTTATAATTCTTATCTGTTTACGAGTAAAAAAAAAAAAAGAGCCAAAATGTCCCGTGCGACAGTCAGAGAATTGCCCCTCCACAAAACTAACTGCTCATTTCTGACTGCTTCTTTCCAGAGTGGCAGTGCGTCCACAACGAGCGCAACGTGATGAAGGTGGTGGGCGAAGTGGCCAAGTCCATCAGCCCGGACTACCGCCTTCCGTCCGACATCGACCAGCACGCCTTCACCAAGTTCACCAATGTGTACTTCAAGGCTCACATCTGGGGAATGAAGAGAGAACCCATCAAGACACCGTTCCTGGCCAAGACGAACGAGTCGGACTACCAGTGCTCGCTCGCACTCTTCAAGTTGGTGAGTTGAGTACTCCATTTGTGCTGCTTGAATTGGCTTTCTTTTTAAAACCTTTATATTAACTTCGATTTTGTGTGTTTTGTCGATGGGAGCGGAATCTTCGGAGGCCTAATCAACCCCCTTGCCGTCATCCAACCGGACCGAAACTTGGCAGATAGGTTCTATGTCGATGACAATGCATTCTATTGAATTTGGGGGCTGTAACTGTCACTAAAAGGTCGCTTTTACGGAATATTAATAAACCAACTTCCCGTCATCCAGTCGTGCATTTAATCGATCAATAAAGAAACTGTTTCCTGTTGCCAAAATATTTTTAATAAATAATAACATTGTTTTAATTAGAATAAATTAAAGATATTTGGATGTAGATGTGAGCGTAACGTTCATTTTTAATAAATAAATTTTGAAACGTAGTTTGCTGCAGATTTTGCTGATAAAAATGTTTTTGAGTACAGAATCGGCGCTGTGTGATCGAATATAAAAATTGATATATATGGAATTATATTAAACTTAGTTTTTATTAGTTATATTATTTTTTGTCTTCTCACTTTTGTCATTAATCGTCAATCTTTCAGAGTCCCATAGATTTAATGAAATATGTTTGTTATACAACTTCTTGTAGTTAAGTTTGCAAAAGTAGACGAACTTAAATGTACAACGGGTCTAGTTCCCTAGTGTAATCACTATAGCTTAAGATTATTGTGAAGTTTAATACACTGAGATTGGACGCACCTCACTGAAGGATTATATCTTTCGTTTTTTGATGATAATTTTGCGACCCAGTGACTTTTAAGTAGAATAGAGAAAAATAAGAGAAGTAATTCAGGGTCGTTCTAATTTAGTGTTTTCTTTTGATGCATATCACTTCACAATACGGTTACATGAGTACAAATATAAACTAATTTAAAATCGCTTATTTTTACTTAATGAATTCAACGGTAAAAAGACTAATATAATTTATTATTTGGATGACTTCCTGTTAAAAGACCTTAACTTTTTTCCAGTGTAATTTCTAAACAGTTTCTATTCATTTTAACATTAACGCATTTGTATTTATAAAATGATTTTTTACGGAACTTTGTAGAGTAACATACTAACAAGAACAAATTGTACGGATTCTGTTTAAAGCATTTACCTCTGAAACTGTCAAGATTTCTTTTCTTTTTTTTTTATTGTAGTACCAAAAGTTATGAATACATACAAAGTTTAGGGAAAACTAACATGGCTAAAACAAAAGTTTTAGTAAAATTGACTTTTTTAATTAGAGCGATCTTTAACCTCAAAGCAGTAGATAACTATAGTAAAAGTTACACCACGGATTAATTTATATCAACAGATATCATTATAAATCATTCGCGGTTTGAAAGGGAAGTTTGAGAACAAGACCGTGACGGCTGAATAACAATTACAAGAAAAAATTGACTTATGCTAATGCAAAATGTCGTTTACAGTTCTGACACTGGTTGATGGTCTACTAACCAACGAAAGAATGTTATTAAATTAGACAAATGACATTTCACATCTTATTTAAAAAAAACTGGTTTGCGTGTGTGTTGTGGGGCCATTCAATTAAGCGTTTGATTCTGGCTGACGCATTTCAACAATCAACCATGAAAAACTTGGGTCGGTTAATAATCATGAATGTGAAGAAATTTTGTATAACTATTAGTCGTTCAAGATCAAATTTAATGCAAAGCAAATATTGGTTCTTGTATGATATTGCGTTCACCAAGTCAATTTTCCTCTTCATACAGCTTAATTTGTCAAAGTTGGATTTGATAAATGCAGATATTAAATCAGACATTTGATCTGATCGGGAAAGGTTCCCATTTTTAATATTAGATAACAAACCACTGTAGTAAAAAGAAACAAATATTTTCATGAATAGGTTTTTACAATAGGTTCTCGAAAGTGCGGCCACCAACAGTAATGCTTAGGCGGCGTTACATGGAGTAGCGGATATTAGTAAACACGCCAGACATTTCACGCACATTTTCTGCAGAAACTGACAGTCTGTCCACTAAAACTTCATCACACCCAATTGCACTTTCGTAGACCATGCTCTTAATGTGTCCCCAGAAGTAGAAATCCATATATGTCATATAAGTTTTTAAAAAAAGTTGAAAGTTATGTGCCACGCGTAAGGTAGTGCAAGGGTAAAGGGAACGGACAGTTTTCAGCTACGATTTAAAGATGACCTCTAACACCTCAACGCCTCTTTTGCTCACAGACTTTCCATTACCAAATCTGCTTAGTTTAGATCCATGGCCTTCACAATTTTACCAGATATTTTAGAAACGCCATGTATACGTTCTTTTAAATCATGTCTCCTCTCTCTAGATCCTTCGATTCATGAATGATAACAACCTGAATGGCAAGAAGGAGCGCATTCTAGGGGACTACATCGTGCAGAAGGGTCTGCTCAATGAGCACATGCGCGACGAGATCCTGTGCCAGCTGTGCAACCAGACATGGAAGAACGACAACGAGGCCAACAATGAGCGAGCGTGGATACTTATGGCCAACTGCCTCAGTTGCTTCGCCCCATCAAGACACCTCTACAAGTATCTGCTCAAGTAAGTTAGTTTTACTTGAAGACCCAAGTGATTGACATGCACTCGAAGACAGCGTCTATTTCAACGGTTATATGAGGCTTATTTGATAGGGTGAACGGGAAAAGAAAGATGCGTTAATGAATTACCAAAAAAAAAAAACCTCTATTGTTAATGAAACAACTGTATTCCATACTTGGAATGAGCGCCATAAAGTCGTACAGTTAATTTGGTAGTCTAGTTCTACATTCGTGGAAAAACATTACAAGATGGGGCCTAGAGGGACTATATAAAGACCTACGTACTTCGTGACAAGTTAAAGACAGTTAAGTTTCTTTATTAAGATTTCAAAAATAAATTTATAGAAAAGAGGGATAATATACTAGTGGTTTTCAACCCTGAATTGGAGGACCACAGGTAGTTGGCGATGTCAAAAGTTTTTCGTGACTTTACCCAGATATCTGTATTGAAATATTCATATTTGGAAGATTTCGAAATAAATCACCTAAGGTCTGGCTTAAACTCTCCATATTTTCCTCTCTTGTCAATTTCTACGTCTCACTGCTTAAACTATACAACCCTATCCATTTCTTTCGAACTGAGCCACGAACTTGCATTTCTTTCGAATAAGCTCGAATCTTTCTAATTCATTTTAGCTATGTGACTATCCCGACTGGCATGATTTTACTTTTACAAAATTTCTTCTTTTTACGAGATAATCACTTCAATGCCTTATTTTTTGGAAAGCATGGGGAGGCGTCCCCTGGCTCTTCAAATTCTAGTTCCCTATTTTAAATTGTGTTTCTCCCAAATGTGTATTTTGGAAACCAATATACGAACGAGGCTTTTTTTTATTATTTTTTCATTTGGACAACATTTGAACCTTCTATGCAACAAGATCGTACACAACACTGTTAAAAAAATTACTTTTAAACTGTTTGATGAAGAGATAACTCATCGAAATGAAAAGCATCGATTTCAAATAGTAGTAGTCGAGCGATTTTTATCGAGTTAACAGTTGTTTCTTGAAATCGTAGCATTCATTCCAATTTACCTATTTTTCTAAAAACCATATTTACCTAGGAAAGGAAGGATTAGGTAATAAAAATAAATCGAAGTGATGCTATTGATAGAGATCAAAGTAGAATAGATGGCCTCAACGAGTTTATTGTGCAAGAAATCGTTCACCTTTCTTGCACCGAAAGCCTCACTTGTTCATCCACAAGGTTTTTTTAAGCAAAGTCCTGTATTATACCAACGCTTCACTCTCAAACACCTTTTATGTAATGAACCAACATCGAATTGCTCACGGTGTAGCTGCCTTTTATCTGTTAAGCATATTTTATGTGTAGGTCCAAATTTTACTATATCTTAAACCACTTTGATACTAATTTAACATTAAATGATTTATTGCCAGACGAACCACATCTGAATTTGCTTTCGTTTCTGTATAACATTGGTTTTACTAACCTAATTTGACTTATTTCTTTTTGAATAGATACTAATTTATTTATTTTTTTATAGTTTCGTAAAACAAAATATGTTTGGCGCAGCTTAGTCAGTCTTGGCTTTTGTACCATTAAAATCCACACAACCAAGCAACCCGTATTATATCAAGTAATAGTGATTTTTAACTGGAAATTTATTTTTATTTGGAAACAAAATTTTATTACACACCAATTTCTCTAAAAATAAAAAACAAGACCCACCACTCTTGGCACATTACTGAGCACACTATGAGAGTTCCGTCTCATACTTTGAGTTAGGATCTAGAAATGGTTTGATATCCAACATAAACCTATAATCCATTGCCTTTAACACCAATGTTGACGTCGGTCCTATCATGAATGAAAGGGTGGAAGCAATACTAATAATAAAAAAAAAAACTCCCATGCAGATACCACCTGTGACATAAGTAGTGTGTGCACAGCGGTTACGTCAATGCAGATGTCAGATGTGGTCCTTCCTGTAACTTTACCTTTGATTCACCATTGCATTAGTAAACGCAAAACAGAGAAGCTGCATGTTAATAGTCCTGTATTTCGATGATGTATGTATTTCCAATGAGAAGATCGCAAGCTTTCTTGAATTTGTGAGTGGACCGGCTACGTTTCTGATTGATCAAAATTGTTTGTCAACTTTCTGGAGAAGGTAAAATTCCATTTACCATAATTAGTAACTCTATATCTTAGTGGACAAAAACTGGTAATTGCATTAATATATAAATGACTCTTATCTGTGATCCACAATTAGTTCAAGTGATAAGGAATAGTTCGGCCTAATACTTTGGATTGTGGGAAATAAACTTGATGCTTGGGAGTTGATAATAGGAAAGAGTTGTTGTTGTGCATAAACACGAAAAGAGTTATTTTTTATACGATTTCATGTTTTTAAATCGTTATCTATTTTAGCTATTTATATTTTTCATAAAACTGTACAATCAAAATAACTATGTGATCTAGAATTAGATGACGCTCCATTTTTTTTTTTTTTTTTTTCCGAGTTTCAAGATTTGATTGGGTTATTATGAATGTTTTTTTCTGACAGCGTCATGCTCTTTTCTGAAGGTTTACTAACTATCTCATACGCCTACCGATATTTGTTCCTGTAAGAGTAGCAATAGAACAAAGACAGAAGATCATATCTCTTTTCTAGGAAAAATTTCTTATATCTCCTGTAAAATAAGAAAAAAAATAGAGATGTCCTCTTCCTTGGTGGCAGCTATTATGTATTTGTTTGACAAACTCGCAATACAGTATTATTTTCGTTCTTTGTTTTCGTTTTTTGCAATGATAAAAAACATATACTGGTTGATCCCCCCAAGTTTATCAGAGCTTTTCCCTCAGCCAACTAGGGGGAGCTAGACAATCTCTCTACCTTTTAGGTTACTATTAACAACAAGAGTTTGTGCAACCGTTTATTATATGCACCCTTTTTGAATTGTATTTCCTCTTTCATTTGCAATGGTTTCTGCAGCAGTTAAATTCCATCGAGCCAGTTTCTTAATTTTAATGATGGAAACAAAAATATCTATGAGATATTTTGAGCGAGGCTCTGTTTAGGTTTGGGCAGGATGGACATATTGCAATCAAAATGGGCCTCAAAAGCTCTTTTAACGTGTGTTGTCATAGTATGGCACAACAGTTTTCCTTCTAAAAGATATATTACAGTTAACAAAGTAATGGTGTATAGGATGTCAAGTAACAAAATGAGAGCGAATATCGGTTGAATTATGTCATACATTTCATAAAATAATTGAAAACTTTTCAATGACAGGGGTTCATACGCCTCAGGAAGAACAGGGAAAACTCGGGGAAATTAAATAAGCCTGAAAATCTCAGGGAATTTTCAGAGGGAAAAGTCAAATTCTACTCTTCGATGCTCTTTCTTAACCCTAACTCGAGGAATTGAAGTTACAGAATTATTTGATAATACAGACTTGCAGAAAGTTATTCTTACAGAAAAAATACTTTTTTTTTAAATTATCTGAAGAATTTGTGTAATCCAGGTTTGACTATATTTATGTGGCTAAAAATAATTTACTCCGTGGTGGAGAGCAAGACTCTTGAAAACTCAGGGAAATCTCAGGGAATTGTTATTTTTCTTAAATTGAGTATGAACCCTGAATGACCTCTTTCCTTGAAATCATTATGGTACAAAACTGTTGCAGAAGTAATTATATTACTCGATTATACACAAACACCATTAAAATACTTCTTAATAAAAGTTTATTTTTCTTTAAGAAAGTGGGTTTTTCGAAAAATTGTGCCGTCTTGCCTATGCAAGAATCGGTTACTAATTTCGAGATATTTGTAAAACCAAATGTTTATTATTTGTCAATCTTGCTTTTGACTAAAACATGTAATTTTTCTAAATATGTTATTTACCGTAACTGGTAAAAAGGTTATGTGCCATAAAGTGGCTTTTGACTTACTACCACCTATTAAATAACAATGTTAATTTATTGGCGATAGTTGCCGTATTGCTTAAAACTGCAGTTCATAGAAGGCAACAATTCCAGTGCCAGAAACCCACCTTCTTAGGAAAATAATCGCTATGCTTAGTGTCATTGTTCTTGGGCGTGAGTATGTTTCTCGTGTATTCATCACAGATACGTGTCCGACCACGCTTACGACGGGTACAAGGCTCACTGCCAGAGGAAGCTTCTGCAGGGACAGAAATTGGAAACAGAAGGACGGAGGACGTATCCGCCCAGCCTTCTGGAATGGAAGTCTAACACGCGCAGAACGAATATGGCTCTGGAGGCGAAGTTCGCAGATGGTGAGACATTTCTGACAACTCTTTGTTTTGAAGTTAATATGTTACAGCTGAAGAGGAGCCATTCCGTGAATTACCTATCTGTTTTGAGTATTTTCATCCCTTCTCGAATTGGGAGGGAAGGTAGTTTTTGTATAGACCTTTTTTTTAATTTGAAATGGATATCGCACCCTTACTACAAAAGTGACACAGCCAAAAATTCTTCATTTTGAGTAAAGCCTTGTACAGAATCTGACTTCATGGAAGTGTACAAGTCTATCTGCTACAGGCTTGAATCTGGCTCAGCGCCACAAGATTGTTTACAATTTAAATTCTAGTTGAAACTGACTTACGTATTCTTTCATATTCAAGTCCATGTAGACATTGATTCTGTGTACACTTTAAATTAAAAATATTGAGTTGTGGGACTTTTGCAGCAGGGATGCAATAGATATAGCCCTAGATTAGCTATTCTGTGACTACTAACACAAGATTGTTTACAAGTTAAATTCTAGTTGAAAGCGACTTATGCTGTTATTTCATATTCAAGTGCATGTAGTCAGTGCTTCTGTGTACACTTTAACTTCAAAATTAAGAATATTGAGTTGTGTGACTTTTGCAGAAAGGGTATAATAGATATAGCCCTAGATTAGCTATTCTGTGACTACTAACACAAGATTGTTTACAAGTTAAATTCTAGATGAAAGTGACCTAAGCTGTTATTTCATATTCAAGAGTATGTAGTCAGTGATTGTGTGTTAATAATATTGAGTTGTGCGACTGTTGCAGCAAGGGGGCAATAAATATAGCCCTAGATTAGTTATTCTGTGACTACTACACAAGATAAATTCTAGTTGAAAGCGACTTATGCTGTTATTTCATATTCAAGTCCATGTAGTCAGTGATTGTGTATACACTTTAACTTAAAAATTAAGAATATTGAGTTGTGTGACTTTTGCAGGAAGGGTGCAATAAATATAGCCCTAGATTAGTTATTCTGTGACTACTACACTGTTAAAAATTTTGTTCCTCCTTGTACCAAAAATTAGTTTCCATTTAGCTGCAACCAATATTTGGTGCTTAGTTTCACGATTTAATGGTGCTTACAGTCCGAGGTAGCACTATTAAATCGTGAAACTAAGCACCAAATGTTGGTTGCAGCTAAATGGAAACTAATTTTTGGTACAAGGAGGAACAAAATTTTTAACAGTGCAGCTATGATCAATTACCAATAATGCTAAATTTATTTACCATAAATATTACTTTTTTAAATTACGAAAAGAATGAAAAAACGCATGTTTTGGCTTAAGCCTACAGCAACAGTACTTCATGAAAATGGCCGGCTAAAACCGGAAATACGTATCGTGCATTATAGTACTTTGGTCTTCTGTGTTGGTTAATTCGCATGATTGCAAGTGCCCAAACTTAATGTTTCGATCATTACTTTTGCTCCTCATCAATTCCCCACTAAATTTACTGTAGTCCATCATAAACATGTACTTTTTTCAAGCTGCACTTAAGCTTAGAAATTACTCGAGTGTTTCCAGCTAAATATTCTGAAGAACTCCTTAGCATACGTGAATAATTTTATTCTGAGTTTTGCTTGAAGTCGAGCTATTTAAGCGTCGGAACAAAATCACTTTTTGAAAATGTTCTCTTTTATTAATACCAATCGATAATTTTGTTCAAACCTACCTGGCAATTTATACAAACCCGTACAAAATCCACTAAATTAAACATAGTTTGTGATACAGTGGTATCAGCCAGTTATACTGGAATTCCAAAAATATCGACCTATTTTAGATTTAGGTTAATTGACTACTATAAAATAGATTAGAGTGGTGCCTATAGTTGAGTATAATATAAGGGAATGAGAAGCACAAGGGTCTAAGTGACTTTTCTTAACTTTTGAGAAAATACACTTTAAAATTTCTTAATTATATTAAATTTTATGGGAATTATTTTTTGTTCAAATTCTAACGTCTGCGATGAAGATATCTCTAGTTTTCGTAGAATTTAATATAAATAAAAAACTTTAAAGTGTATTTTCTCTAAAGTTAAGAAAAGTCACTTAGACCCTTTTGCTTCTCAGTCTCTCATATATCAGCAGCATAATCATAATACTACGGGTGACTGTGAACGCGTATATTACTTTCTATGGCTCGATGTCACATAGTCATTGACCGCTCGCGCGATATTTGAGTGTGGAAATAAGCCTTTGTGGTCATATGCTAAGACTGAATTTTTACCATCATAATTAAAAAGTTTTTACGTGTAAGTATTCAATATATTTTATTCTAACTTTCCTTCTAACATCTATGCCGACCAAACGTTATAGTGGTTAGCGTGCTAGCTTCTGGACCGCGAGGTTGCGGGTTCCGAGTCCCGTGTTTGGCATGGGTGTTTGTAAATGTATGTTGGCTTGTCTAATGACGAATGTTTCGGCGCATTATAGCCCTCGTGTTGCTGACGGCGCCAGATAATCTGAATACAACCAACCTTCTAACATCTACATTTTACTTTTATTTTAAATATTGGTATACCTCAACAACTTTAAGCTTTTACTAGTTACTTTTTAGGTGTGCGTATACCATAGAACATTTTTTTTTTTAATTCTGAGTTTTAAAATAGAATTCTTTTTTAAGTTAGTAGAGAGTATGTGATTAAAATACTTTCATAAAAAATTCAATTTTTGGCATTTGTTAATTAGGCTTTAATTAGCTAATTAGTACGTTTTTCATATAATGATATATCAAATTCTAATTTACTTAGAAACGCAATTCCACTTGGAAATCATTCGAAGTATTATTCTCAATGTTTTGAAACTCAATTAGGTTTCTAATATAGAATAGTTTTTCTTTACAATTTATTTTGTGTGAAAACATGAAAAAAAATCAATATTTTCAATGAATTCTAAGTTTTAAAAATCACTAAAAAATCAATTTCTCAACCAATTTTATGTAAATGAGTATCAAAACATCTTAACATATTTTGTAGATTACTATGATATAAAAAAAAAAATTATAATTGAGCATTTTGTTGTTGAATTATCATTGTTTGAATAAAGCGTGACATGAACAAAATACAGTTCGTCAAAACACAGGTTATAAGTTTTAGAAGCGTAGTACCTATACACGCGTAGCACAGGTAGTACCTACATATAATTGATTGCGACTTAAAAAATATTAAGGATGTTTACAAAAGTTTAGTATTGTTTGAAAGCTAAAGTATCAGAGAATATTATGATGTAATAACAACAACACAATTCTGATCGATTTTCGTGAATTGTAGGTTATACGTCCACCTTAAACATTAGACATTACGCGCAGTTTGGCTCTTGTACCCCTAAACTCAAATCAACCAACTTAAGGTATACATATACAATTGAGATAATTTTCTTTAATTTTTGGATAATAACTTCAAGCTTTTTAGCAGTATATCAGAATTAAAAATGATGCATTTATAGATATCAACTTCTTTTTTCCGTCAATTTTTTAATCAGCTAATTGCAATTAAAGTGACTAATTAGGACATTATTAGAACACACATAAATAAACTTGTAACATACTTAGAGGTATGAATTTTAGTGCAAATAAAAGATATTATATTGACGCATGCTCCTATGGAGAATTTTGAATTTGGATGCAATATTTATTTAATTACAAATTTTTAAATAAAAAGTTTAAAAAAAATACATAGTTTTTAAAAAAAAATTAAGATTAAAATATTCATAAAAAATGTGTTTATAACAATAAATGTTAGATTCTCCATAGAAAACACATTCACAACTAGTGTCTTGAGAACAAAATTGGAATTTTGTAAATCGGTCAATTAATTACGAAGTTATGACCGTTGGCGTTAAAGTCCTATAACACCAAAATGTCATTCTTCAGAAAACGCGTTTAAAGTTTACTACACTAATGAACGTGATACAAAACAGGTTCACAAAACCCACTGTAATTAAAAAAGTAAGTTGAGTCTCAGAAAGAAAATGGTATTATTTTAAAGGTAATGAATTAGGGAATATTTTAAAACAAAAAAAAAATGCAAACTTAAGTCAAATTTTGAAATTCCTAATGTATATGTATACCTTAAGAGACAGTGCGAGCTGGTTTAAGAATGTTTCAACATCCTCATTCGAGTACGCCACTCGCGTAACCCTGATCTCTGTAGTAGTTGTATGAATGTGTTGATATGTCTCGATTCTTATGACAGGTGGCAGCATGTACGGCCCTGTGGAATCACTCACGACCGGAGAGGAATTCGCAGCCTCTTTACTCAAAGCCAGGTGAGTACCACAATCTTATCTCCACTTCTTTTTTTATCTAGAAAAATGAATCACTATAAACCTCCCAGTCAGTTTTTTTTTTTTTTTTTTTTTTCCCCTTTGAAATTTTTAACATAAGTAACTTTGACCTTATAAATGTGGGGGTTAGTAGTTCGGTTTTTTTAAATGTCTAGGGGATTTATTTAGGGAAGCAAAAATGAAATAAAAGAGAAATAAACTTCCAAATCAGAAACAGAAAGTACAATTAAATTTATTAGACGAAACATCACAATCACTTTTAGACAAAACAAAAGGGGGAAAAGTATTAAATACTACTAGGCAAATGGCAGCACAAGTTGACGAAATTAAGTGTTTAATTAGTACATTACCCAATTAGCGAAGTGAGTTGAGTGCACCCAAAATAAACTGACCGATAGAGTGGAGAGCCGGTGTGGTTCTTCACGAATGAGAGCCGGTGAGCTTCTGCTTAAAAAAT
Source organism: Linyphia triangularis (assembly GCA_963978545.1). Taxonomy (NCBI): domain Eukaryota; kingdom Metazoa; phylum Arthropoda; class Arachnida; order Araneae; family Linyphiidae; genus Linyphia; species Linyphia triangularis. The sequence continues at coordinate 27,642,925 of OZ021731.1, forward strand.
AAAATCGCGGAGTACGAATACTTATTCGTAATAACAAAAAAAAAGAAACATCGTCTTGCAGTGCCATCTGTCTTTACAAGAGGAAATTGAAATGTTCGGTAAACAATTGATATGGGATAATAAAAATCCTACATAAATGAACTTTTGACAAACAAAATGTTAACATTTTAGGTTTATTAGGTTATTAATTTTTTCAAGGCTATTTTTTTTATAAAGTAACTTCCAATATGAGTAGACCTATGAAATATGACAAAAGTATTTTTGGCTTTTTACTTTCAATTACCTATAGGTATACATAAGGTAATGAAAGCATTCGGTTAAAAAAAAAATTTCGATTTTTTTTTTTTTTCTTGTTTGCATTTCTCCACGTTTTGGAACATCCTGATTTCCAAAAAGTGATCTAGAAAAAATTTCTGTCTGTGTGTATGTCAGCATAACTGTTGAACAAATTGACCTACGATGTTCAAATTTGGTGTGCGGGTTGGTGGTGGCACGAGGACCTACCATTAAGGTTTTCGTCAAAATGGCGCATGCGCATAGGGTAGCTGCCATTGAAAAAAAAATCACGTTTTTCAGTATTTGCTAAAAAACTTCTCTAATGATTTTGTTCAAAATCGCTGTGGAAATGTCTTTTAAGGTGACCTTTTGAAATATGTAACAAAAGTATTTTTGGCTTTTTAATTTAACTTCTCATAGATAGAATGGTAAATTTTAAAATTTCATTTGTCAAAAACCCAATTATAAGGCCAAAGCTATTTATGTTTTAAATTTCAAATTGGGAAAAAACGAAGTAAGAGGTTCATAGTGAATCAGTTTTATAGTAATTAAATTTCTTTAAATTCTCGTATTGAAAGTCACTTTGCATAAAGCCACAAGGATAGGGCCACAAAACTCTTTATTTTACGATTATAATTTCCTCGTTTGGAACACTTCCATCACATAAAATCAGCAAGTCGAGATTGGAATAGCTTACTTATTCTATGTTTTGCCTCTGTTGACATTTGTAGCATATTTCAGAGTTTTGACAACATCGGAAGTGAGATTATCCCCGTTTGGAATCATGTTCAATGAATATTGTTGCGTGGATGGGTTCGAAAGATTTGAAGCCAAAGCAGATCAAAACTTGCAGAAATTTATTCCAATAAAACTCTTCACAGATTCCTTTACAACTCCAGAACTTCTCGTTCTAGTAGACTCGATACAGCTCTATACACAACAATAGAGCACAAAACAGCAGTTAAACTTGACACACAACTGCTAAATCGCCGCAAAAGACAATGCAATACAGTTCGCTTTCGGAACTCTCTGAACGCTCGCTGACAGACAACCAAGTCAGTAACTCCATTCAGTAATTCCAGTCAGTCAGCTAACTCACTAACTCAACTAACTCAGTAATTTCAGTCCACTAACGGACTCAGTCAGTAACTCAACTGACAAACGGACTCGACTAATTCCAGTCATGGCCGGGCTTATATAGGAGAGGCGAACCTTCGTGAATCTTCCAGAGATGCACATTTGGAGAACTTTCCAGATCGTAGTCGAAAAGTCCTATACATGTACGTGGGGACTGAAAACATGGAGACGGGCGATTTTTCGCCAAATTTGGCGACAAAAATTAGTCGCCAAAACCGTCGCCAACTTGGCTCCATTACCATAACTTTAAATGCCCTGCTCCTTGTAAAACTCGCTTCCTAGCGTTATCTCTGTACAACTCGTTATCAAGCATTAATAGACACACTGCAGGGAAGCAAAGCTAAGACGAATTATTGCACTGCCTTATGCGAAATGTACATAAATTTTCCTATTCACAAAACTAACACTACGAAATATTTACAAATATACAAAAATTCGTAACAATATATAAAGAATACAATTCCTATTTACTACCAAAAAATTGGGTTTCTAAAATAAATGCCTGGGAATGTGCATCGTCTATTCTTGTGATAATTAGGGAATGCGTAAAAGAGCTCTTGTACCAGCATTAACCTTAGAAGTTCCTAATTAAAGGGAAATAACGAAATATAGTTTGTTTACGAAGAAAGGTCGGTCTTCTCCTGCTTCAAGATAAAATCTCTTGTATCCATTACTCCCATGGTAATTATCTGTTTGGATTCTTGAGAGTTATTGATAAGCGATAGACCCAAAAGTGATAATGCCTCAACCAACACAAAGAGCTACTACTCCCGTAAATTTATTTTAAGATGTTTATTGCGTCTATGTTTTGTCGTAAGTATGTTTTATAGCTTTGAAGCATGCCTTCTGTTTGTAAAGTTAAATTATGATGCGAACTTTTTTAGGAAAAGTTATCTGTTTTAAGCAGATCTGTTTGGCATTTACATACCCGAGCCTGTAATTGTTCGTCATTTTTGTATTTGTATATTATCATTCAATTTCATGCTTCAGAATATAGAATTCATTGAGCTCATATTTTAATGCTTAAAGAAAGAGTTCTTTATCACGTAATAATGTGATTGGGAATTAATAGATATGAATAATTTCTTACTACATTTTTAACATTTTGCTGGATTTCCAGTGTTTAAGACTTATGAATTAATATTAGGCTTTCTCATACATTCTAAGGTATGATGCTCATATTTTTCAAGTATTGTACATTTTATGGAAGCACACTAAAAGAATAAAAAAAGAATTATGCTTATATAGAAATATGCAAGCTTTTGACTTTTTGTTTAGTAAAGATTGGCAAAACCTTAACTTTCAACTAATTTTGTGAAAATCGCAAATTAATTTTATTTTCATGACATAATTTCTGTAGTGTATCAAAAAATAAATTTTACGTCAAAATGCAATTCAATAAAATTGATAAGTATCTGCTGACCTATGACTGTGTAACTAAACACTTGTTATCTAACTGTAATCGATTAGTCTACTCTAAATATGTGTCTAATGAGAAGAATTTCTAACAAAATTTTCTCTTGTTTAAAACAAATCTTGCTTCAATGCCTCTTATTTAAAACAAATTTTGCTACCTACAATTGCAATTTTCTATGTATCATAAAACTTCCTCTTTTTTTTCCATGCTTCAATTGCTTGGTACCAACCGGGAATGTCCCGTTGAGTTTCGTAAGGCAAAATCGCACTTTTTTTTAACCAGAAAATAGATGATTTAAAATACTTCGTTTCATTTGACAACACTACAAATATGCATCTTTTCAAGTATTTTGTTAAATACTATGTAGCAGCGGCTCCCAACCTATGGGCCGCGGCCTACTTGTGGGCCGCTATTAGCGGGTTACTGAACCTTGGACGCTGGTCAAGAGTTCAGGTCAAGATAAATTTATAGGAGCATCAGGGTTAGAGATGAGAAAATCAAGTCACTCGATGATTTGTAACAATCGAATTATTCTATTGTATTCTTTGATGGTTTAACGATTGAATTCCCTTTGAAGATTACATAAAAAAAAATTAAAAATATATTCAAGTGAAGACGACGTTGATTGAACAAGCATCATTGGTCCCGTGCTGGATAAAGCCGACCAAACGGTATAGTGGTTAGAGTGCTAGCTTCTAGACCACGAGGTTGAGGGTTCCGAGTCCCGTGTTAGGCATGGGTGTTTGTAAATGTATGTTGGCTTGTCTAATGACGAATGTTTCGGCGCATTATAGCCCTCGTGTTGCTGACGGTGTCATATTGTCTGAAAACAACCAACCCGTTCTGGATAAATGTTCTCCAATAATATCCGGCAATTGCTAAATTGCACTGTTACACCGCATGAGCTTTTCATCAACCTATATACGTGAGCAAGCCTTTTCAAGTTTACTTTAAAAAAAAAGCTGAATGAAAAATTTATTGGAGATTAAAACTATCCTGTTTTAAATCCGGATATTGACTTCTTCGTGGGGTACAAACAATGCCAAAAATCGCATTGTTTTTAACTTTGACCACTTGTTATTTAATTTTCTTATAGTTATGACAGCAAAGTGAATACATTAAAGTTCCTTTCTTTATAAAAAAAATATATTTTTAATCCTTTTTGTAAATTATGTTTTACTAATTACAGACGCACGCACTTATTTATAAGTTTATGGGCCTCAAAGTTTTTTTTTTTTTGCAAAATAGATGGTCCGCACAACTAAAAGAGTTGGGAACCGCTGCTATATAGTGTACCATTAAAAAAATGAATTATAAAAAAATTACAAATGTATTTCTTTTGAATCTAACAGGGGTGTCGATGAGTGTTCTGGATGGACGGTGGACTTGGACGACGACGGTGACCTGTACGAGCTGAACGGTTACGACTACGTTCTGGACCTGGTCTCAGAGACCGAAATCCCGCCTGCGTTCCCTGTCTGCAAGTCCTTCTTCCTGGTGTCGGCCAACAAGAAGAAAGCCACGTCATCTAACACGTGGGCGGCATCGTAAGACCACATCTCATTGTTTCAATTTAAGGCTCCATATATACCTGTTTAGAAAAGTCGAAATATTGTAATGATTAACTGATAGTCATAAAACGTAGTCTACTTGCTACTGAGACCAGAGGAATTGTCTTTAAGACATAGAAAAAAAATTAGTTAAAATTCTGTCAAATATAGCTTTAACCACTTTACTTTCTGACAGGACTTATGCAAGGTTGCCAGGCGAAGTACTTTTAACCCTTTGCACTCGAGCGGCGCCATACGATTGGATGCCGAAACACGAGAGGACCACTAGGTTTGATGCAAGGCCAATGACTGTGTTTAGTTTCTATGAAGCAAATCCATAAACACCAACCGAACCTAAAATGTCTCGAGTTGCTGGTCCCTCCGCGCGAAAAAAGCCTCGAGTGCAAAGGGTTAATACTATGCTGTTGTTTTTCCCACACCTAAGTTTCGACGTAGTTTCTTCTTGGTACTTTTTAACCCTTTGCACTCCGCCACACGATTGGATGCCAAACCACGAGAGGACCATTAGGTGTGATTCGGAAATTCGATGCAAGACCAATGACTGTGTTTAGTTTCTATGAGGCAAATCCATAAACACCAGCCGAACCTAAAATGTCTCGAGTTGCTGGTCCCTCCGCGCGAAAAAAGCCTCGAGTGCAAAGGGTTAATACTATGCTGTTGTTTTTCCCACACCTAAGTTTCGACGTAGTTTCTTCTTGGTACTTTTTAACCCTTTGCACTCCGCCACACGATTGGATGCCAAACCACGAGAGGACCATTAGGTGTGATTCGGAAATTCGATGCAAGGCCAATGACTGTTTAGTTTCTATGAAGCAAATCCATAAACACCAGCCGAACCTAAAATCTCTCGAGTTGGTGATTCCTCAGCGCGAAAAAGGCCTGGAGTGCAAAGGGTTAAAGTGCAGGCAGTCTTAGTTTTGAAGTACTTTGATATTTCAATAGATAAAAATATTATTGAATATACTATGTCCAAAATGCCCTTGTGAAAAATTGCTTGCCTAAAAATTTTAAGTCCGAAGTATGGCTACGCTGCTTATAAGTCCTGTCAGTTAGCTCATGGTTTTGTATTAATTTAAACACTTTGAGTCTCATTGTGACTTTGAATTCCATTTTTAGGCAATTAATTTTTTAATTGTTGGATGTGGTAGCACAAGCTTATTTCTCTTTGATATACTTGTCTCTAGCAAGTTTCCAAATGATGTAGAGTCAAGATGGGTGTCTAGAAGATTGAAAATCGTCCATGTGTTTGCATATAAAGAGAAATAAACTTGTGCTGACATCCAAAAATTGAAGAACGAACTAAATAGAAGTGGATTTCAGTGTCACAATGGGTCTCAAAACGGTTAAATTAATGCAGTACCAGGAGAAAGCTGAAGGGATTTATAGATCCCATCAATAAATAAAGGGTTATTGAAAAGAAAACTACACTAGATACTAATTAATGAAAAATATATTGTATAAATATTGTGATCAGTTTAAAATTGAGTATATCAAATAAAGTTTTTGGACTATGTGGAAAGAATACCAGCAAGATATACTTAAATTATTAAGCAATGCAAACTTTTTTCTCAGCAACGTGGTCGGATTCCGTAAATGAAATATTGTTAGTGAATTCGGAACTATACAACATATTCGTATTAAAATAGTAAACCAAGATTATAATCTGTAACTTCGGTTGAGGTAAGCTCAACAGATATTCGACTATCATTTTACTACAAAACACCATTCCATCGTCTTTTTAATACGCTTTTATTAGCTTCAGACGTATGTATGTTAGGCCGACCAAACGGTATAGTGGTTAGCGTGCTAGCTTCTAGACCGCGAGGTTGCGGGTTCGAGTCCCGTGTTGGCATGGGTGTTTGTAATTGTATGTTGGCTTGTCTAATGACGAATGTTTCGGCGCATTATAGCCCTCGTGTTGCTGACGGCGCCAGATAATCTGAAAGCAACCAACCGTAAGTATGTTAGTATGTAACGGAATCTTTGAACATGATTTTGACCCCCTTCAAAACGTCGGATTAACTCGAAATTTGGCATACTTATTAAGGACCGATGACAATTCAATAATACAATAAGTTAGTCGCTTTATCACAAGGATTAGCTCGTGTTGCCCTTGCGCCGTTAAATTCCAAAAAACCAACCTTCTCCGGAATCGAACCCTGGTGTGCTGTTTGAACGACAGTTATACAAAGCGTGTTTTTTTTAGTCGCATTATCCTTACCAGGATCTTCAGGATTTGTGATTTTTCATATTCAGAGACACGGTAGTGTTTTGTGCCAAGTACAACGGCGTGTACTAAGGCATACACATGACTTAAATTTGAGACAAGCATGTGACTATTGGCAGAAACAACTGGAGAGTTTTGTACACTAACTAAAAAAAATTATAGTTTACAGAAAAAATAATTAATAGTTTAAAAACTAAAAAAACACGCTTTAATAGAAAACCAAACTAAAAAATAGAAAATAATTAATAGTTTAAAAAACTAAAAAAATACGCTTTTATAGAAAAGTGAACTAAAAAGTAGAAAATAATTTTAAATAAGTTTGAAATAATAATAGAGTGATTAACAAGAAATATTTATTTTATCGTAAAAAAGTGTGGGGTGCTTTTTAAGATATTTTCAACAATTGACTTCAAGCACCCCACGCTTTTTTACGATGAAATAAATCTTGTTAATCACTCTATTCTTATTTCAAACTTATTTAAAATTATTTTCTACTTTTTAGTTCACTTTTCTATAAAAGCGTATTTTTTTTAGTTTTTTAAACTATTAATTATTTACACGATTAATCCTAAATCAGTTGAAATATAGATTTTTAGTAGTAAATCGAAGATCCACCTCCCATTTATTAGCAATTCCTGAATGTTGTTCTTTTCAGGCCTCACAATCCCGAACGCATCAATACCTTTGAGATTGACATTGACGAATCTCCTCCTGCACCCATACGATACAGGCAGCCAGTGAAGTCGCGATCCATCGATGACATAACGAGAGCAGACCAACACTCGTCACACGAATACGGTAAGTTAAAAATCACATAAATTCACTCCTAAACGGAAGTCACTGTTACGTTGCAAGTTCTGCTATTTTGAAATAACCTGATGAATTAAGATCAGAAATATCTTGCTTTAGTATTGCTCTAAATTTTGACTTGCTTCTAAGTAATCCATTGTATTTTATACATGTGAGAACTATTCATGGTATCCAGAAATAATTCCGAAGATCAAGTTGATTCAAACTTATTTAAAACTATTGTTGTCTACTCTGTAATTCAATCTAAATTTGTAGTAATCTTACTGTTAATTCAAAACAGTATAAACTGCTTGCAAAACGAATTTAAGACGTTTTACTCTTCAAACTGTAAAAATACAATTATTTGGATGGCTAAATACCTACTGTCCAATAAGATTTGTAGGTACTAACAAGTTATCTCGAGTTGGCGAAACAAAAAGTTCGCCAAACGAATTATTTTAGTCCGTCGATATAGTCTTTCTAAACAGATTGACGACCCGGCCCGCTGATGAGGCATTAGGTAAAAAGGCTGATTGGTGAGAAATATTTTAAAGTTATTATTCTATTAACTGAATTTAACTTCAACAAATGGAAACTTAACCTTTAGCTGCTGTAGGTGGTCTGACAGAGTCATTTTTTGTGTCCACCCCCTAAATTATCGCATCTTTGACTTTTATATTAATTTTTCTTATACTATGTTTCTTAAACTTTAAATTGATGTCCACAAATTTGTTTGGTGCAGTATGGACCATGTGTTGCTCTTGGGCCAATAACCTCAAACCACCCACTCACAGCAGTTAAAGGTTAATAAACAAACCATCCCTCTTTCGACTGTTTTCAAACACATTTCCTTCATTCCAGTCACAAGAGAAAGAAGAAAAGAACGCATCAGATCCAGCTCACACGAGCGACTCCTCGACGACACCCCCAGAGCCGACCCCCCACTTTCGAAAACCAGCGCCCTCAACGACCGCTACTTCGAGAACGGCAACAAGACCACAAGGTCAGACCTCATCATGGATGAACCACATCATTCACGATCAAGACCAGAACCACTAGGATCGGTCTTGGGACTCTCCAAAAGCAAACTGAACGAGAGGTACACAGAACGAGAAATACAAGGACTTTCTGAAACCAGCAAACTCAATAAGCGGTACATGGCGCCAAAGACTAATGGAAGCTCTTCCCAGCAGCGCCAAGACATCCTGGAGGAGCTTCACTTGGCGAAACCTAAGAGTCCGCCACCTCAAGGTGGTAGTGCGTGGCAGGATGAGCTAGGTTTGGCGTCCTCTGCGCTCAATGATCGTTACTTTTCACGCCAGGAATTGCTGAAGAACACTAAGACTGATGCCAGTGACGCTGGAAGTCGCAGGGAAGGCAGTGGTAGTCATGGTCCGACTCCTAGTCTTGATGAATCCAATAAACTAAGCAGCCACTCTCCGGATCTGAATGGGAATGGAACTAACAGGGATGCCAGTTCATCGTCTCAAGTATGTTGACTTAGATAATTTCTAATTTTTCTGTGTAAAATCAGTGATCTATTTTTAAATAGTTTGAAATTTATACTTCTCTGCTAACATCCTATACTTAGAATTTATTTTTAATCCTTTATCACAACGTCCCTTTCTAAAAAAAATTTCCAACCTCATTCTTAAAGTAAAATTTAAAATCCTCATTACTATGTCTCAAAGAGGAAATCAATTTAGGTTCCAGTGCTGGAATTGTTTGTTTCAAGTACCTAAACACGTTTTTTTAGCTGTACGAATTTGAGATAACCCACTTTATAATAAAAAGATAAGTAAAAGTGTGTCACCGTCACTTATTAAGATGAGGGTTTAGTGTTTTTCTAACATATTCAATGTGCATAAAATGTCGAGTCTTTCAAAAGGTCAGCAGTGAAAAGTACTCGAGCATATCCGTTTTAGCATCCCATGTAAAACCCTGTGGTATCGTGGTCGAGTAAATATTTCATTTTGAACGAAAACAAAACACATTTATTTTAAGAACTTCACAAGGAGCAGGTGTTAGTGTTCCATCTCTGCATCGTCTGGTCTCTCTCGTCTCTCATAGGAGACTAATCAAAAAAACAACATAACAAAATACAATCTTCAAATAACTGTTTTGTGGCGCCCTCTATATTTTACAACAGCAATTAACAATTACAATACGTTACAGCTATTAATTCCTCCCCTCACAGAAAACTTTTCTCTAAGAGAAAAAGGAGAAAAGTTTGTAAAATATTTACAACAAAAGAACATAAACATAATAGCATAAAGAATATGTAAAAATATAAACATGATCAATAAACCAAATGTACAAAAAAATACTAATAAAAGGAATACGTTTAATTTAAAACTACTCGGATTAGCATTTTTGTTTAGCTTGCCTGCTCGGTGAAAGACATTACAATTAAATGGTTGAAGTGCTAAGGCCCAACGCATTAAACGTGAATCTGAACTAGCATTTGTTCGTAACCATGTTAATGGGTTATGATCAGTTTTCACCACAAATTTCTGTCCATCCAAATAATAATAATTCAATTTTTTTAGCACTTTGTAACATTCAGGAGTCCAGATGATTTCCCGTTTTCTTACTTTTCCTTTAAGTGCATCAGTCAAAGGTGCAGCTATAACTGAAAACATAGGAATATAGCGGCTATAGTAACCAGCAACTCCCAGGAAGGCTCTGACGGCTGTTTTCATTTTAGGCACAGGGAAATTCGTAAAGGCTTCGATTTTAATCTCCGAGGGGTTTACTTGATGAATTTGAGTTTCATCTTTCTTTCCATGTAATTCTACAAGGTAGTTTGTTTCAAAAAAATTTCCTGAAATAGTTCCTGGACCAGGCCAATGAGGAGCGATCTTGTTTGCCTTGGAAGTGGCCACTACGAGAACCAAATCTCCTTCTTGAAATTCCCTCTTGATTGCTCTTTCATCATACCATGTCTTGTTCTTGAGCTGTGCAGCTTCCATGTTTTCTACTGCTACTTCTTGACATTGCTTCAATCTGTTGATTAAAGAAAATACATATTCAGTCACAGGGCTCTCTTCCTCTTCAGGATCCATCCAGTGTTCGAACAGTAAGGTTAACAGTGTTCGTAAGTTTTTCCCATGAACGAGTTCAGCAGGAGTAAATCCTGTAGCTGCATGTGTTACAGTTCGAAGAGCAAAGAGTGCAGGACAGATCACCTGTTCCCAATCTGCTTCGGCTTCAAGGCACAAAACTCTTAGAATTCGTTTGATTGTTCTATGGAATCTTTCGACAGGATTGCTCTGTGGGTGATACACTGAACTGTGTACTACTTTAATCCCAGTGTTTTCTAGAAAGGTTGTGGTAAGTTCACTCATAAATGAAGTCCCTTGATCACATTGAAGTTGTTTAGGAAACCCCATTCTACTGAAAATTTGCATCAAAGCATCAATTACTGATGTAGAAGTGATATCGGCCACAGGAATGGCATCAGGGTACTTTGATGATAGGCACATAGCAGTGATTAGGTAACGTTTTCCTCCTGTGGATACTGGAAGGGGTCCAACCGCATCAACATTAATTTTGGAGAAAACTTCTTGTATAACTGGAACTAATTTCATAGGAGCCTTCTTTCTGTCATTTGGCTTCCCCACACGCTGGCACTTATCACAGCTGCGAACGTAGTCTTCAATTTCTTTATAACAGTTAGGCCAAAAAAAATATCTGGAAAGAATATCTTTGGTTTTTGTAACTCCTAAATGACCTGATGTACCCTCATGGCATAGAGCCTTTAAACGTTCTTTAAATTTTTCTGGAACAAGCAGCAAAAATCTCTCATTTCCTGTTTTATCAATCCTCTTTTTTATCAAAAGATTATTCTTACTGATGAGTATATCACTTGACGATCCTTCTTTATTGGTTTTAGAAGCTTCTTCCCAAAACGGCTGTAACTCTGGGCTTTCTCTTTGAGCCATAGCAAAATCAGAAGGTTTCACTTCCAGGAGTGAAAGTGCAGGTTCCTGTTGAACTTGAACTGGGGGTAACATGATCTCGTTATCCTTACTAAGATTTAGCACTGAACTTTCCGGTGTAGAAACTTCATCTGCTTCGGCGTCTTCTCCTTTTCCTAGATCAGCTTCAGCTTCTTTCTCTCGGTTGGCGATTTCCTTCAACCTTCGCTGAGCTCTGGTTTGGATGGCGTTAACTTCTTCAGGATTAATTCCAATTTCTTTCCTTCTACCTTCAAGCAATGCAGCAGTTCGATTTCCTAACAGATATCTGCCTTGATCCAATGGGTTCTGAATCACAGCTGCTTTTGTGAGAATATTCCCCAACTCACATTCTATCTCTACTTCAGCAATCGGTAGGCAGGACATACTTTCATCCAGAAGATGCCGCACCCAAACTTGTTCTCCAGTCATCATATCTGAAGTAACATACTTCTGGCAGATCACATCAATAGTTGAACCAGTGTCTCTGAGAATAGACATGTCTGTCCCATTCACTTTTCCAGACAGGATAAAAGGATTCAATAACTTGTCCTCTGAACTGAAAGTTATTCTATTTATAGAAGCAGTTGTGGTTGATTTCTTCTTTAATTCAGGACAATTTGGTCTCAAATGCTGAGTTGAGTCGCATTCATAACAACGTAATTGCCTTCGTGTTTCCATATTTTGTTCATTCCTGGAATTTCTTTTAATCTCTGGTCTACCTTGAGCTTGATTTCTGAAGGGAGTAGAGTTTTCTATTCTGGCTTTGGAATCAACTGGAAGTTTTGTTCGCCACTTAGGAATATTCTTTTCCCCATTTCTCTCGGGAATTTTTCTCTTAAAGTTCCCATGAACGTTGTCATAAGCATCAAGTTTTGAAGCTAATTCTATAGGAGAAGTTATGTTTCCCCATTCTTCCACGAAATGATCCTTCACTTCGTTAGGCACACGACGCTTCAACTGGTCCACCACCATAAGACCCAAAAGTTGTTCGTAAGTAGTTATTTCCAAGCCAGTCACCCATTCTTGACAGTAATTGTGGAGTTCATATGCAAAGTCACTCCATGTAGATTCTGCATTTTTTTGGTGTCGAACAAACATCTGCCTAAATCTCTCTGGACTTAACTTAAACCTCTTAAGAAGCAGCTTTTTAACATAGTCATAGTCTTTTGCCAATTCAGATGGCTCACGGGCAATCAATTGGGTTATGTCAGATGGTAACAGTCCTATCAGGTGAGATACCCAATCCGTCGATGGGATCCCAGCCCATTCTGCTTGCCTTTCGAAGAGTAACAAATACAGACTGATGTCGGTTTGTTTATCATCAAACTTTTGCATGAGGTGTCGAAGCTCAACTCTTGATCTTTGCGGATCATTTTGCATAACTATAGGTCCTCTATCCGATTCCAACTGGAGTTTTTGCAGCTCGTATTCTTGTTGTAGTTTTAATCTTTCCTGTTCTTGTTCAAACTTTTCTTTTTCAAGTTCACGTTGCAATTTCAGTCTCTCTTGTTCTTGTTCGACTCTTTCTCTTTCATGTTCACGTTGCAATTTCAGTCTCTCTTGTTCTTTTTCGAATCTTTCTTTTTGTAGTTCTGCTTCCTCACGTTCTTTCCTACTCTCCATTATTACAATTATCTGTTCCTTAACGTAATCTTCGTCATAGTTAACACTTGTAGTGATTAATTTCTTAAGATCTACCAGTTTAAGACCAGGTGTTACTCTTTCACCTAACTCTTCTGCTAACACCCTCAAATCTTCTTTCTTAGCACGACCCAAAAAAGACATTTTTAAATGTAATAATTTACTGGAGAGTTTATATTCTTCACCCAACACAGAACACCCTCAAATTCATAATTATTCTTGTAAATATAATATAAATTTTATACCACTTAGCCACTACAAAATATTCAAGTATGAAAATTTATCATAGAACAGGAACATAAATGTTTTCAAAAGGAATTCAACAATTTTTACCACTTAATTTCAGCAATTGCAATTTTTAAAACTCAAATCAAATTAATTGCATCTAATTTAAGTACATAGCACTCACATTTTTTTTTTAAAAAGAGAACATGAAATAGAATATTCAGAAATAAACTTCAGATCAAGAACAAAAAATATCTAGAACTAGATTTCACTTAAAACTAACTCTTTTACAACTTCAACTAAAATTAGATTCAAATTACTTTTGTTTTAGTAATTTCCAATTCTTCGAAACGTTAGCACAAACCCAAAGCATTTGTTATAACTGGTACCTAAATAAGTGTTCTTGTTACAAGAATCTTACCAGATATTATATTATAGTATATATATAATTATAGTAGCACAAATAATCAAATATAGCATTAAATTCATACCATGTTAAAAGAAGACCTTCAAAAGATATAAATTCAAATACTATCATTATTTAAATGCATGTACCAGATACTAAACAAAACTAGTTTTAAATAAATTTCAAAGAACTTAAAATCAACTATGAAGCTGAAAATCATAAAATACAATTATTTTCACTTTAATTGTAATTATATCCGAGGGCCGGATAATTCCTTTTATTTTCTTCACCAGAAAATGGACTTGCTCCACCACCAGTTTTAAAATCACTCTTGATCTACGACGAGTAAATAATTATAACTCACGTCAGATGAGGCAAATTAATCACTTGAATACTGCACACAAATGATATATGTACACACTCCACAAGTAATCATTACATTATTTTCATTTGAAATATTGCACACAAATGAAACTAGAACCTTTCTCGGAATCGAAACTAAACACCTCTTGAATAACTCAAGCACTAAATACCAACCACAAATTAGCACTTTCGATAAATTACACTTGAATTACAAACATTGAAACTCGCAACGTATCACCAATCTTGAAGTATTGCACTCCATTTAACCACTTAGAAAACAGAACTTATGATTCACGAAGCACTAAATACGAACACCACTCTTGAATCAAAACACAACAAAATCTTCAAAATGAAGTATTCTTTTCTCTTCTCCGGACAGGATGTCACTGGCGATCTTCAGGACGAAGAAAACTTATCAATCTGGACGGATGTCCATCAAAATCTGTAGAAACAGAACTTGTCATTCACTAATGCTGACAGCGAAACACAAACACCACTCTTAAAAGAAAAAAACACAATATCTTCAGGTTGAAGAGGGTTCTTCTTTTCTCAGGACAGGATGTCACTGGTGATCTTCAGGACGAAGAAAAATTATCAATCTGGACGGATGTCCATCAAAATCTGTAGAAACAGAACTTGTCATTCACTAATGCTGACAACGAAACACAAACACCACACTTAAAAGAAAAAACACAATATCTTCAGGTTGAAGAGGGTTCTTCTTTTCTCAGGACAGGATGTCACTGGTGATCTTCAGGACGAAGAAAAATTATCGATCTGGACGGATGTCCATCAAAATCTGTAGACCGGATGTCCACACTGAATCGAGGCTTTTCAGTTAATTTAATAAGCAAATTGCAATGCTTACCATTCTACACGACGAGTGTCCATACTCGGACATTTATAGGTTTCAGCAAACACAAGAAATATATAAGCAAGGCTTGCTTAATATTCCACACGATGGATGTCCATCAGGTACTCTTCGCGCCAAAATAACGGTCGTTATTCATTTCGTCGTTAAAATAAAACTTACAGTTCTTTTTCAAAACAACGGTTGTTTCAGGTTCAAAAATCGCACCGCTGGAACCAATCTTTGCTGTTGTATCGTGGTCGAGTAAATATTTCATTTTGAACGAAAACAAAACACATTTATTTTAAGAACTTCACAAGGAGCAGGTGCTAGTGTTCCATCTCTGCATCGTCTGGTCTCTCTCGTCTCTCATAGGAGACTAATCAAAAAAACAACATAACAAAATACAATCTTCAAATAACTGTTTTGTGGCGCCCTCTATATTTTACAACAGCAATTAACAATTACAATACGTTACAACCCTTTACCTATGCACACATTGAAATTAAAACAAACACAATCGTATACTTTTTGGAACACTAACATCTTCAGATAGCTAGAGCGGCCAACTTTCCTATGGATTTTCCACAATTCTATAGGATTTTGTCTTTACACTTTACCCAATATTCTTACATTACGACGAATGAATGCGAGATACAATAGTACTATAAATCAGCTTAACCCTCTGAAAAATCAATTTAAATATTGGCATTGGGGGAAAGTATTGGTGAATTTTAAGAGTATTGGCAAAATTTTGAAAAAAGATTTTTCACGTAGGTCTTTTTCATAGGTTTCGAGACTTATGTAAATCCGAAAACTCCTCAAGAACTACGAGAAATCTATAAAAACTATGGAAAATTAGTAGAAAAGTTGGCATCTCTGGATAGCTAACAACTAGTATAACAAACTAAAATCGCCACATGCCTCTAACAGACTTTTTTTGTACAGGCTTCCAACGACGGCATAGAATTCCAAGAATTCGACTTTCCGGAAGAAGTCACCGGCGACGAAGATGACTTCCTGCCGGATCCGGACAGCTCCAGATGCAGCCGGACCACCGAATCCGCCCGCTACGTAAAATACAACAGCAAACAGCAGTCCCAGCAGTTGCCCACCAGTGGCAAAGTCCACTCTCACTCGACCAAAGCCCACATCGACCGCAATCGAGGGGATGACTACAGCAGTGTTGGTGGTCCGAAGAGCTCTGCGATGTCCGATACGTCCGAGGCGCCATCGCTTGCATCGCATGTCAAGAATGTTCGAATTCCATCGCATACGTCGGATTTGGATCAGTATCTGGACGATCTGTTCAACCCGGTGCTGGATGGAAATCTGGATGAGCTGAGCGATGCGAGGTGAGGCTTTGTGAATGGTTTTATCATGCAGGGATGACAGTTTTCCTCCTTTTGAAGGATTTCCACCTTTTTGGTTACATTTTCCTCCTCTTTTTCCCTATTTTGAGGATCCACATTTTACTGATCTGAACCAGTTTTTCCTGCAAAAAGTATACTTTTCCTTATGTCTAAACAAAAGATTTTGCCTCTTAGCTCCCCTTTCCTCACAAATTACTTCACTAACTCCTAATATTTGAAAGGTAATTATTATACAGTATGAGAAATTTCACTGTATCTTTAAAATTATTGAATAATCCATCCTGCATACTTTTTATGTTGAATTTGTGTGTATTCTTTCTGCGAGATTTTTCAACGAATTTTTGGATTTCCTCCTTTTTGCTCTCTGATCACTCTCATCCCTGCTCATGGGAGTGGGATAGTTGAAAGGATTTCTTAGGAGTTATTTGAAAACCATTACATTTAATCTATGTAATGGATGAGGAAAAAACTTTCCGACTGTACTGTCGTATTTCAAACGCATTGCAAAATCTTATTTTTCTAAAACCTTTCTGTAATAATTTAATAGCCTTATCCAATAACTATTATGGGGTTGGTAATTATGATGTTTATCGTTTAGTTGAGATCCCAGAATTAAAAGATGTGAGTGATTAAATATATAGGATTAGAAAAATTAAGATCATATAACATTAAAGGTCTGCTATTCTATTCAGATTGGTTTCCGAAAGAGATGTTTACTTTATTATTGCGTTTTTTCTAAAATCTTTAAAATTGAGCAATATATTTTTGAAAGTGGGATTACCTTCCAGGAGGTCTTTCAGGTTTATAATACACTGCATTTGTATTTTGAATGGGAGAAAACATGGAAATCTACGGTACATGATTTACAATGTACAATTATGCGATGTCATGGGAAATAACCTCAATGGTACATAACAAATTCGAAATTTCTAAATATTGTAAGGGTCTCTTTTTATGTATTCTTGCCCCACTTCAATTCATGTCATATATATTTTTAGAATTTATAAAAAGTTATTTAGTGGATAAATATGATCAGTTTCACTTCATTAAAACTACTCAAGCATTAGAAACTAACCTAAGACATTTTAACAAAAATATCCATCACAGAATTCGATTACCATTAAAACAAAGCATGTGCTTTTAGGACAAAATTACTCATCTCCAGAAGATTCGCTGCATCTTTGTAACTTTAAACACGCAACAAACTATTCTGGGTTGAAAGTCACATTTGCTTATTTCACTTTTCGTGAGATATATTTCATTTGCGACAACTGTACGTACGTAATGTTGAGAACATATTCCGCTTATTCTTTATAGGTCCCTGGCAGCTTCTATCAAAGGCGGTCGACCACCGTCTACGTTAAACCGAAGCTCTTCGACCACCAATCCTTGCGACATGCTAGATGAGCTGCTGCCAGAACCAAACGATGGAGAGTTCAGCAAACTGAGGAATCCGGAATATCTTGCCAAATCTCTGAAAGGAGGAGGGAAGGCAGTTGGAGGAGGGGGTGTGGACACACAGGTAAACTTCGAATGCATAGTTTGATATTTACTGTTATGCAATGATGGATGAAAACGATTGAATCAATATGTTATCGTGCAGTATGGTCCTTTAGATGGCGTACAGCTACGACTGAAGATTAAATTATATGGTCTTATTCTAGCTCAGTTTCGATGATTGAGACTGAAAAAGTGGTACAACTAGAGGGGAACTGCTGAATTAAAATATCATTGTCAAAAACACTAAGTGTAGAAGGAGAAGAGAAACCAACTACTTTACAAATACATACTGTTTAGCTTTACTTGTCGGGATGCTCTTATATTTTGAGCTACTGTCCAAAGTTTCGATGAAGTATAGCCTTCGTTTAGCACTTATCTCTGGAAAAATCCGATAAAAATCTTTAACGAATAAATATTTCAATCGAAATTCACTGTTTTGACACTCTTCAAGTGATCTGTTGCACCAGGTCTATCTTTATACTCTAACAGGGTTCCCACGGTCATTGAAAGTCGTTAAAAGTGCTTAATATTTTTGAACTTGTTTTCAAGGCCTTGAAAGTCCATGAAATTGCTTAGAGGTCCTTAAAACTCCTTAATTTTTGCAGATGTTGTATGCTCAACTGCAAAATTTATAAAAATACAACTCGGACTTGCTATTTCCAAGTGATCGCCACTTATCCGCACCGTATCGGAATTCTCTGACATATTTGTTTTACGCATGCGCCAACTTGTAACTTTTTTGGTTGAATATACTTTATTAAAAATTTATATATATCCCTGATGTCTGAAAACAAATTTTCAAATGTCCTTAAAAATGTTATTTAGGTGCTTAAAAGTCATTGAAAAGTCATTGATTTTCTGTGATTTGAGTGAGAACCCTGTAAAAAAAAAAAAACAAGCCCACTCCTCGGTCAAAGATAATAAAATAGTTTTTTCCATGAAGGATTCAACGCAACGAATCAGACAATTGGCATTTATATAACGGTTTTTTAAAGTTACTTATGACCTGCCTTCTCTCCATTTATTCCACCAAAAATCTGTTTTCATCAAATGTTTCTTATTTTAATTCTGATGAAATTGCAGCAACGATCTTCATCGAATGGCCTCCTCTCCCAGGGCATGACTCCCAACATGGCTGCCCAGTCCCCGGGACTTCCTGGGGAGATGGCAAACTCATCGGCGTCCTCCACAACTGGTGCACCCAGCAACTTGCCTCTCTACAACCTCTCAGGTAAGGACAATGTTACTGCTCTACAAATCACGAGAAAAAAATCGGAATATATTTCCAATGAAAATAATAAGTTTCCTTAAATTGTTCAGTTTGCAATTTGAGTATTTTTTTTTTTAATTTTACCTTGGTTAGATTGAGTTGTATAATTTTCATAAATATATTTTACCATTTATGAGTGAAACAGAAAAATATGGCAGAATGTTTTCATCTTGATTTATGGAAGATAGTCAGGAAAGGGGGGAATTATCCGATCTAACCAAGTCAGAAATTAAACCTCTTACCATCTGTTTCTTTGGTAGACAAATAAGATCTTAAAAGGGGTGTTACACTTCTTTCCGAACTGATACATCAAACTGACGTATATGGAAGCAAATGATGTGAACTCATGCATAAAATTTAGACTAGTGAGATTCTATCACACTTTGGGATATATCGGATTGACATTAGTTAAAATTGAATGTCTGTAGGATTGAGCTCGATTCAGTCATTCAAACCATTCCTTCTACGCATGTGCCAGTTTATTCTGTTTTGATTATCTTAAGAAGGTAATTATTAATATCAGATTTCTGCCTGATATAAAAAAAATTTAGGGAGTTCATTGAATTAAATGGTGAAGAATGTGTATTGAAGTTAACCCCGAAGGAATATCAGCCGACCAAATGGTATAGTGGTTAGCGTGCTAGCTTCTAGACCGCGAGGTTGCGGGTTCGAGTCCTGTGTAAGGCATGGGTGTTTGTAAATGCATGTTGGCTTATCAAAGGACGAATTTTTCGGCGCATTATAGCCCTCGCGTTGCTGACGGCGCCAGATAATCTGACAACCAACCAACCAACCGAAGGAATATCACAATAAATTCTGAGTAATACAGCTCTACAGTTTAAAAAAGAGTACCTGCAGGTCACTCGATTCTACAGGAAAGAGCAGAAATATTGATTTTGCTAGGAAAAGGGTGGATTTTCTAGGTTTTTAAGGAACCAAATTACCGAAACTATAAATTTGTTTGGCTTCATTTATGCTTCATTGTATGCAATAGCATGCTAAAAGAGCTCACAAAAAGAAGAAAAAACTGCATGTTTATGATTTTGTCGGATACTAAGGACTCGCCAATTGCGCTTTTTCCTCTTTCTCTACGTCAATACTAAATTTATAGTTAATAAAGTTATATATACCACAGTAATAATTCTTCCATTAAAAGAATTAAGGATGAGCCAAACCTCACCAAATATACTTGATTTTCCGAAGTGAACTTAGTTGACTGTTGACTGAATAATTGATGCATCCGACACTCCAAGCTAAGAGCATGTGGGTGATGCATCAATACATCATCATGACGATTGAAACTCAAATATACTTGATTTTCTGAAGTGAACGTAGTTGACTGAATAATTGATGCATCCGACTCTCCAAACTTAGAGCATCAATGCATCATCATGACGATTGAAACTCAAATATACTTGATTTTCCGAAGTGAACTTAGTTAACTGTTGACTGAATAATTGATGCATCCGACACTCCAAGCTAAGAGCATGTGGGTGATGCATCAATGCATCATCATGACGGTTAAAACTCAACGAGCTCAATTAGCTCGCTTTTTATCTCCCTTAATCAGGTGATGAAACAAATAAAATCGGATAGTTACAACAAGCTTGAAAGGAACTCATTTTACTGTAGGTGTAGTTTTTAGACGTATTTTATGTATAGCTATTTAAATGAATCATGTTAATAAAGTGCGTCTATTTTCTTGTGACTAAATTCAATTGTATTAATTTTAGGTATGACAGTTCCCATGGTGGATGCCTCACAACTCATCCAGCAACAACTTCTTCAACAGCAAATGATCCAGGTACTGTACCACAATGAACAACTCACAAGCTGACCCTCATTCCACAAGCTGTATAACCATTCTCTCATTATAACTACTATTAACTAAAGCTTATTTATCTTTTCATTATTAACTCTCTTGTTAACTCCTTGACATTTACAAGTAATACATCTTAAACATCTCGATTTGATGCATGATATTTATACTCTTACCTATGGGTGCTATTTTTATTTTCTCATTCATTCTGTATTTATGCATGGAAATAAAGACATTTCTTCTGGTTGCGTTGGTTTTCTTTTTAACCTCTGGCATTCATTTTCGTTTTAACAATTTTAATTGCTGTAACTTAACACTCTTATTAAGCTTCATATATTTAACGACTCTGTTATTTAATGAATAAATGAGTTTACTGTGCTCGCATATTGCTGCTGAGTATATATTCGTAACATGCAAAATTAAACTTCAGAATGTATAAGTTATTTTAAGAAAAGGTAAAGTTATATAGGTTAACACTGATTACATTTGGCTTCTGAAGTTAATTGTTAAAAACTTTGAACTACTATGTAAAACTTAAATAGTTTTTAAATGCTGCGATTGAAATTGGAATGGAAATCGTTCAACGATAAATGACATGATGAAATGGTAAGCGGAAATTATGTTAATGCTGGCGACATTTTAGCCCTGTCGATTCATGTAAAAAATGCAAACATTAAATTGAAAATCTGATTAGTTTTTAACACTCTGAGGAGCATAGACGTATATATACGTTCTTTGATCCCTAGTTTATCGAGAAATACGCAACATTTTTAAATTTTAAATAAAATATTTTTTAAATATATTTATTAGGATGTTTTATTAAAACTCATTTAAAACAAAATAAATGAAAAATAATTACAAAAAAATTACACATTTTAATCCGAAATAGGATTTAAAAATTATTGCAGGGAAAACAACTGTACAATTTAGCCCATCCCCCTGGATTCTCGGAGGGTTTTAAACGCCAGTTTTGGAACTCGAATTAAAATCGCTAGAAATGAAATATTGAAATTAGTAATAGACCATTATATGATCAATTGGAGTTGGCCTTTGAATTGGTTGTGATCGAAACTTTAGTAGTAGTATTCCATTTTAAGGAAATTGGTAAAGAAATTCAAATAAAAAGGCATAAATACTTATTTCTAAAAGAATTCAACAGGGATTCGAAAGTTCGTTGAACAGCTTAATATTAGTCCGTCGAGATGTAACAAAATATTTGTATACTGTAATTTATTTTCAACTTAATTTTTGTTTTTGTTACCTAAATGCTGATATAGGATTTCACATTCTGTACAAAAGATTTAAACAGCCATATTAGAAGTTACTGTTTCATTGGCTAACTCGATGAAGCTAATGAGATGTATTTCCTTGCTTATTATTAGAAGTTAAGGAATATATGATTTAACAAATGATGTAGAAGTAAAGTACTCCCAAAAATGCTGCTGTAAAATACCTAAAAATGATGTGAAAATTTATATACTTAACACTCCTTGTGAAATAGCTGCTACATGCCAATGCACAAGTCTTAATCTGATAATTATTATCTTTAAAAGATTAAAGACCAAAAAACTATAAAAATAAAACATTATTTCGTTAAAAATAGTTATGCCATTCAGATATAATCTTTACCAATACTTGATTTGCGAAAACGATTATTTTAAATGTGGGGATATTGCGTTGTGGGATATTGCGTAAAATAAAACACGAGATTCGTTGAACCAACTAACATCATTGATACAAATACCAATTTGTAATAGTCCGAGAGGCGATTGCAATTTTTGGACCCCATCGAACATCACTCTGAATTTTTTATAGAAATTATAGAAAAATGAGTAGATTACGAATCCACTGGTCTACCGTGGCAAAAATGGCCGAAACAGATCAAAAATCGACTTGGAATGAGTTGAACTAAAATCCGATTGCCAAATATGTCATAACTTGCCAAAAAGAGAACAAACTTTTTCGTCTGGCAACCGACTGCATTTTGATTTTCAATTAGAAAAAGCGCAAACGATTTCTGATCTCCGGAAAACTTGTATCTTTTAAAAGTAAGCCAAATCGTCGACATCAGTTACGCCATCAGGGACGTAATGTTTCTTGCCAATTTGGCTCATTTGTGAAAGATGCAAGTAAGCTATAGCCACGCATCCGAATCGTCTGCAACCTTCTTTATTGAAAATTAAAGATTGAGGGTTACCAAATAAAAAAAAAATACTCATTGTTTGGCAAGTTATGGCGCATTTGGCAATTTAAATTAGTTCAACTTATTAAAAGTCGATTTTTGACCAGTTTCGGCCATTTTTACCACGGCAGACCAATTCGTAATCTACCCACTTTTCTCCAATTTCTATACAAAATTCAGAATGATGTTCGATTGGGTCCAAAAGTTGCAGTCGCCTCTCAGTCTATAAGGTTTGTTCTGCTTCAAAACCTCGAGGAAATGTAGCTTACTGCAGTTTATCTAAAGTCGATATAAGGTAATGTTCACGTCAAAGTTCACGTCTAAAAGGCTCTCATAAATTACACAAATGCAATCGTTCCGGAATATATTATAGGGACACACTGGAATGCAAGTTTAGACATCTTTTTAAAAAATTGCATTTCTGTTACTTAAATAATTTTTTACAGAAAACATTTTCACATTGCTCATAAACGTGTCAAATTTCATCGAATATCCCTGTTCTAATCCGATGTATCTATTTGAATATGAGATATAAACTTCCCATCGAATTATATAGCGATCTGGCCTCGCATACCAAAAGTGTTGGATTCGAATCCCAGATGAATGTCCATTTTGGTTCGAACTCGCGTAAGTTGTAGGTCCTGGCCTGATTAGCCGTCATTGTGCATAAAGATGTGTCATTGAGCATACAAACCAACCCATACAATCATAAAAGATGCTTTCTTTCGGTCAGTGCATTTCGACAGTTGAATTCCTTATGAAATTTGGTATAAGAGAGTTATTTATTTTTATTTATTAGTAAAAAGAACTGGTGATGAATATGGATATACATTTTTTAGCCAGGTGGCTATATTTTGGAAGTCTTTCGTTTACATACCATTGCTGGTAATGACGTCTAATAGCGAATGAGAGTGCCCGAGACATACCAATACACAAATGGGTTCTCTATACTATAGAAGTCTCATAATTTAAAACGCAAATGCTGGTTAGTTTCGGCCGACCAAACGGTATAGTGGTTAGCATACTATCTTCTAGACCTCAAGGTTGCGGGTTCGAGTCCCGTGTAAGGCATGGGTGTTTGAAAATGTATGTTGGCTTGTCAGATGACGAATGTTTCGGTGCACTATAGCCCTCGCGTTGCTGACGGCGCCAAATAATCTGAAAAACACCAACTGGTCATTTTCGCAAAGACCTTTCGGAATGTATTCTTATCTAAAATTTTAACGACGTGATAGCTATTAGAAACAGTACGACTTCAGTAAATTTCTCATATAGGTTTTCTCATATAAATTTTGAGACCAAAATAGTCAACAAAACTAATAACCCAAGCAATGAAAATGGTACCAGCTTGAAGACGGCTCTTTAAACCGCTAACATAATCCAAATTTCAATCACAAACCTATTACTCGCATACGAAACCGCTCTTTGTGGTGACATTCTCAAAAGGCATTGGCTTTAAGGTATCTGCAACAGCAACGACCTTAAGGGTAAGGATAGGATTAAACAGATGACAATCCACGTTGCGTGCAATTTTCGGTTGCCTTCAGCGTCAAATCAATTAAACCACATTTATCCTGCGAAGCGTATCGATCATATCATAGATATTTTTTTTCGGTGACATTTCCGTAAATAAACAATGACAGGTTTTTTTAAAAAAGAAATTTTAATCGCAATTTGTTTCTCGCGTATTAAATTCTTAAGAGATTAAAGTTTTGTAATAGGTCAAGAAATAAATCATGGTTTTTTGTAAAGGATTTCATTCCAAAACAATCACGCGCTAATTGTATTGTAAAAACAGCGATGTTGTCCGTCTGTCTGTGGCGTAAGAAATTGCACCTTCCAAATGTCTGAAAATACTGATTAGATATTAATGAAACTGCATAGTCCAAACTAAAATATTGGCTAGAATAAACTGGTTGGAAATAAAATGCTTACTTTGCCTTGAGTAAGTTTGTATAAATATGTAATATTTACATGCTATATACAAAATTGTAATATGACTACAGTAAAGTTTATTAGCAATAAGAAAAGGGAAATTTGATGACGATATTCAAGTTACTTTTAGCAAATGTATAGGGTGGTCATAAAGAAATTTTATCGATATATGGACCTCTTGCTTCCGTTCCGTTTAACAGATAGAAATCAGATTTCAGGTACAGTTATTCAGAGGTTTGAGGTCTGGATTTTATGAATGGATACAAAATGACGGTTACGAGTATAGTTACATAAACTCGGATATTTTCGAATGGCAACACCTAATTTTTCCTGTCGCAAACTGCTCAGTGCATGTGAAAAACCAAAAGAGCGTTAGAACAGTATGTGTATCACAAAAAAAAACGGACTCGTTATGCACGCTCGAAAAACAGATCTGCAACAGCAAAAAAAAAATGATCGGGGCGCACGGTAGAAACTTGCATACGACAGAGGACAAAACTCACTTTGGAGCCATCACAGGCAATTTTATAGGTTTTCTACGCTGAATATCTGGCGAACTGCTTTCAGTGATTAGTGTCTTTATTATGTTAACAGTTAGCAAAGCTGGTTTTTGTGTGTATGTGTGTGTGTGCTTGCATAACGTGTCCGTTTTTTGTGATACACGTACCGTTCCAATGCTCTTAAGGGTTTATGCATGCGCTGAACATTTTACGACAGAAAAAAGTAGGTTTTGCCAATCCAAAATTTCGAGTTTCTGTAACTGTAACCGTGAGGGCCATTTTGTTGTCATTCACAGAATCTCGAGCTCATACCTCTGAATATCTACACCTAAAATCTCATATCAATCTGTTGAACGGAACAGCCACTAAAGGTCCATATATCGGCAAAGTTTCTTTATGAACATCACGTAGTTCCACTTGATATATCACAATAATAATATAAAATGTTAAATTACGTTAAAAATTAAGTAATTTTTGGAAAAGGATAAATAAAAAACCTCGTTCCTCACTAAGATGCACGTCCTAGGGGACTATTTTAAAATGTTCCTCCAAGGGATAAACTGCCGACCAAACGGTATAGTGGTTAGCGTGCTGGCTTCTAGACCGCGAGGTTGCGGGTTCGAGTCCCGTCCTAGGCATGGATGTTTGTAAATGTATGTTGGCTTGTCTAATGACGAATGTTTCGGCGATTTATAGCCCTCGTGTTGCTGACGGCGCCAGATAATCTGAAAACAACCAACCAACCAAGGGATAAACTTCCTATGGACTAATTCCAATTGTATCCCTCTTCGATGAATCATTCAATTAAAAAATTTTAGTGCTGCCATCTATTGTGAGTTTTTATACTTAAAAGTATACCCTACAAACGAAGACTATTTTAACTTCCAATACACTTTAATTTAAAGTGTTTTTTTTTTTTTTTTTTTTTTTTTTAATTTCTATACATATGCAGTGTTAACCTTAAAAAAACCTTAAACAATAGTGATAATTATGCAATATTAAATTACAAAAATTATCACCAAATTGACAAGTTTGAGGACAATTTTGGCGACAAAACTTTTACAATACAGAATTTAAAAGAATTGATTTATAACTTGCAACATATTGACAGAGTTGCATTAAACATCATTAGTTGAGAAGTGTAAAATTTGGTTTAGGGATGTGTTTAAATGTACAGATTTGCATGCAATTGCAAACAACTCATTGGAGGAAGATGAATTCGGCAGGGCAGTATATTGCAAAGTACACAACGAAATTGTTAGGTTGGTTTTTAATTTCTTATCTATTATATAAAAAAAGTATAATAATCGTTAAAAATTCACCTTCGTATTTGAACTTATTTATGTCTAACATGATATTTTGGTTCCGAAAATCTAAAAACCTTTCTTCCATGCGACCGTTTGCAACGCTGAAAATTGCTTGCCTTTACCTTCCATAGTTCTGATAATAGTACATCAGTTTTAATGGAACTCAACAGGTATACTCAAAGATTTAATTGGATCCTAAAAATTTTGAGGTAAAAATCAAAGGAGTGAAATTTTTTTAAAAATCAAAGATTTTCGCCTCTTTAAGTTAGTAATCAAGAAAATTGGTTTCCAGTCAATTTATAGCAAAACCAATATATAGCTATGAAAAAAATGTTAAACATACCCATTTCATTTAAATGTTTGGTTCCAAAGAATATTTTAACTTCCAATACACTTTAATTTAAAATATTATTTTTAGTTTTAGCTTCTATTATGCATATGCAGTGTTTACCTTAAACAATGGCGATTTTTTTAAAGTTAAGGGTCAATTTGTTAACCTCTTAAAAACAGAAAGACAAACGTAACGTTTATATACATTCGTTATGTATTTCACAATTCAAGTTTTTCAGTAATTGCCAAAAAACGTCTCTAACGATTTTAATCAAAATAGCTGTGGTAATGCCTTTTAAGGTGGTCTTAATCATCTTCACTTCCTAAATTTCAGTAGAAATACGATAAAGACGTACAAGTTTGAAAAACGAATGTTTTTAGCCCGAGCTTTCTTCCCTTGAGCATCGCCCACAAACGACTGCTTCTCCTCTATTGTACTTACAAGAAAAGGACGCAGTATTTATCGAAACACATATCGCAGTTTTTTCTGCTAATGTAATAATTATAGAGAAAATATCACCAAGCTGGATATTTTTTAGTTTCAATTACCCATACTTATACATAGGGTAATGAAAGTATAGTATTTGGTCAACAAAAAAAAATCGATTTTTTTGCACTTCTCCGTGCTTTGAAGCATGCTTATTTAAAAAAAGGAATCTCATTGGTGATGGCACAGGGGCCTACCATTAAGGTTTTCGTCAAAATCGCGCATGCGCATAAAGTAGCTTCCATTGAAAAAGTCATGTTTTTCAGTAATTGCTAAAAAACGGCTCTAACAATTTTGTCCAAAATCTCTGTAGTTATGCCTCTTCAGGTGTTCTAAACATCCCCACCTCCGAAATTCCCGTAAAAATGCTTTAAGGGCGCAAAAAGTTGAAAAACGAATGTCTTTAACACAGAGTTCTATTTCCTTGAGCATAACCTCATCAACGATCATTTTTTTCTCCTCTCCTCAATTTCACTTTAAGAAAGGATAATATATAAGAATTATTGAAAAGTAAATTGCCAAAATCATCGATTTCGCAAAGTTTTTTTATTATTTATTTATTTATTTAAAAAAAGATCCATACAAGAATTAGTTTTAAAAATATCGCCAAACTGGCCACTTTTTGTAAATGAATTATGAAAATATAAAAACGGTAAATGACACAAAATGACATAAGTGTAATTGAAAGTTGTGCGATGTTCCACACCTATAGTTTAATAGGGGTTGGTGCACATGAAATGTGTCATGGCCTCATGTCCCTTTATTAGTGTGGTGGAGTCGGAGAGAGGGTTTTACACTAGAAGATTTTGACCTCATATTTTTCTAGATGCTCAAAATTACGAGACGTATTTATAGAAATAGACAGTTAGAACTTCCAAACCAAAATAATGAAAATATGAAAACGAAAATGGTAAATTACATAAATGACAAATTCAATTGCAGTATCTAGTATAAAGTGTGATTGAAATTTGTATGATGTTCCACAACTCTAGTTATGATCATCGATATAAATAAACAACTGGATAGACTGCTTAACGCTGGGAAAATGAAGCCGTTGCCAGATGCCGTTGGTGGGATAAAAAATAGGGATTGCCGAGGATTGAAAATAAAATTTTGGGTTGTACACAGCAGAAATGTCAATAGTAGACCTTAATTAGTAACAATGTGCAAACAAATATATACTCCAGCATTTTACAAGGTTTTTTGCATTTCCATCCAACTCTAAAAGTGAACTGGGATTGGTTAATCTTCCCACCAGCTTCGCAATCCCCGGCGCGTTTTTCTCTTTACATTGACAATGGAGCAGTCTATCCAGTTGTTTATCTATATCGATGGTTATGATCTGTCTGTTCAGGATCAATTTTCTCAGTCAAAACTAGAAAATGACAAACTACTTTTGTCACCATAAAAATAAACCCAAGCTCGAAACCTTGGCGAGATTTTTGGAATTAACAGCTGCCAAACTAGTCAAATCGGTTTTGTTTGTCTTTTTCAATTTCAAAGAAGGTATAAAACCACAAACGGTAAATTACATCAATTCGTTCCTCCTTTCAAATCAGTGACCGGTAATAGGGTGTAATTGAAAGTTGTCTGATATTCCACAACTCCAACTTTTCTCAGAAGAAGAAAAAAAAAAAAAAAATTAGTTCTCGCCTACCAAGTTCCCAACTTTTTGTGCCGAGACACAAAGAGAACGGGTCATAAAATCACCCTGAAAATAAATTCTTAGGATTCTGAATTTATTCTATCGATGACAGTAATTTAACCTAAAACGATTCTGTAAGACTTTCTAAATTATACCACTACGCTACAACCTGGCATTTATGATTTAACGAATGACGTATAGGGGGGAACGATTCAAGTTTTACGTACACCTTTAATTTTGGGGTACATATATCTTACTAAAAAGGTGATACGACCACTTTAAAACATTTATTATTTATTCGTGATGCTTTTCTGCTGTAAAACCTTTCATTATAATTCCATTTGTTCCCAAATATATTTTTCCTCCGTTCTACTGAAAAAATAGGATTACTTCGAAATAGGGATTTTAGTCGGTAAATGACATAACAATTCTAAGAAACCATTATGTGGATTTCATGTTTTGAGCGAATGGATGCATATAACAAACCTATATTAAAAGTCTACTGCTGTGCTTCTGATACGAACTTGAACAAATTGGAAAGGATTCACTTGAGTGCTGCCCGCATAATCACAGGACTGAAACGTAGCTGTCCTTCAGAAATTGTCCTTTACGAAGCGGATCTGCAACCACTCTCTCTCAGAAGGCAGGCAGGCTTGGTCAAATATTTCAATAAACTTTCCAGCTTAAACCAAGAAAATAAAACGGCCTATTACTTAAATAACTGGACAAGCAATCAAAGACTTAAGAAACACAGTCCTTTCAGCCAAGTTAAATCACAGAAGTTAATGGCAGATAATGTAGAGCCCCACTGTCTTAATACTAATTTGAACACTTACTATGGACTCTCCAATGTTGATTTTATTGATTGCCTTCCCACCACACTTAATAAGAATGAATGTTGTCCGGAATTTCTTAGGCAATTGGCATTGGAAATTATTAATCATATTCCTTCAATTGACATCAAAATCTATACAGATGGCAGCAAAATAGATATACAGGCAGGCAGTGGAATTTATATAGAAACGCCCGTAGAGAAACATTCTATTAAACAACGTAATCCAGATTTCTGCTCTGTCTTTCGAAGCGAATTAATAGCAATTGACCTGGGTTTAGAGAATATCTTTGGCGAGGTCAACTACGGAGACTTATGGATTCTATCCGATAGCCGAAGTTCCATTCAACACCTCAAAAACTGGGCCCTCGTGGGAGACAAAACCAGTCTATCCATAATACACAAAGTCAAGAGCATATCCCGACTGCACAAAGTACACTTTCAGTGGATCCCGTCACATGTAGACATCCACGGAAATGAATTGGCTGACACTCTTGCTAAGGAGGGACTAGAACACCCTGTCCTCTCTACTCAAGAACTCACATATCAAGAGTTATACTCAAAGAAAATAGCTCAAAATAAAGCGGCATATACCTCCGTCTCACGAATGGTATAAAGCCAAAAAGCCAGGACACTCCCTATCTCTTCCTTGTGATAGGCACACCAATACCCGTCTGTCCCGACTTTAAAGGCCTCACATATTCTGGGGGAAGCAAAAATTTTCCTCTTTGCCCTAAATGCCAAAAAGAACAGGCATCACCTCAGCACATTTTGGACTGCCTTGGACTGGGAGGACATTTATAACTGTCCAGAACTAGTGTCAGACTTCATTAATGTCAATGGCTTCACTGATATTGTCTGACTTCGTCAGACAAAAGGGAGATTAGAAACAACAACATATTAAAAGTACTTTGTTTTGTTTTGAAACCACCGACTGTCTATTTCTGCCACTTATAAAGTGCTTAACACAGCCAAATACGTCTCGTAATTTTGAGCATCTAGAAGAATACGAGATCGAAATCATCTAGTGTAAACCCCTCTCTCCGACCCCACCACACCAACGAGAGGACATTGAGGCCACGACAGATTTAATGCGCACCAGCCCCCATTAGGTACACACCGATATTTGGCGAACCGAGGACAGAACCCGCAACCCTCCGGTTACGAGCTCGATACTCTACCGCCTAGACTATCGGGAGCCCAAAAGTACTTTAAATCGACTATTTACTAAGCAAACCTTTTATGTGACGTTGCTGTCCACCTGATGGCTGTATGGTTAGCGTTCAGGCCTCGCATGCCAAAGTTCTTACTACTTGATCAATGTCATAAAATATGAACATATATTTTAATAACTTTCATTAATTATTTAAATACTAATATCTCGATGATTGTTTAATCAAAATGGTATTAGATGGTTATCGAAATTGTCATTAATATTTTAATAACTGCAACAATCGTCACTGGGGGGGGGGGGGGTCATGTTTTGCCTGTTGTAATTGGTTTTCTAAATTTAGCCCTGAGTACATTCCGATAAAAAGTTTAAAGGGATTAAAAACTAAATGCGGAGTATCAAGCAAAATTTTACGTATAAAATTACGACAACAAATTGTTTTTAAATGACTAAATTCACTAAATATTCTTAATTTCTGTCTTTTATTTCCAGCTTCAGCAAAGGGCCTTCTTGGCTTCAGCCGTCCAGCAAAATCTTCAGATTCAGCAGCATCTCATGCAACAGAATCAAGCCCTTCAACATCTGCTACAAAATAATTCTGTAAGTTTCTTTTCAATCAGACAAATGTGAAGGATCCAAAAAAGATAAAAGCGCATTGTCAAAAAATATTAAGAAATAATACAACTCATAAAAACAGAGTTTTTAAAAAAATATGAATTGCCAATTTTTGTATTCATTAACACAGCACCGATATCAAAAACATTTCTATCAGCAAAATGTGCGGCAAACTATGTTTCAAAATTTATTTTTTAAATGTGAACGTGAATTTATGCTCTTACATACAAATATCATTTATTCTGATTAAAGTAATTGTATTATTTATTTTAAAAAAATTTGGCAGCAGGAAAGAGTTTCAGCAATGGTCGGTTCAATGCTATTTTAAAATAATTGGATGACGGCAATTTGGTTTATTAGTGTACCGTCAAAGCGGCCTTTTAGTGACAGTAATAGCCCCAAAATTTGATAGAAAGCTTCGATGTCAATGACAATGCAATCTTCCAAGTTTCAGCCCGATTGGATGACTTCAAGGGGGTTATTAGGTCACCGCAGATTCCATTCCCATCGACAAACATAATCAAAGTTAATATAACGGATTTAAAATATATATATATATATATATATATATATATATATATATATATATATATATATATATATATATATATAGGCAACGAATTTTCATCCTTACCACAACAAACAAATCACCATCATTTTCTTTTGACGAAACACATGTGTTCCCGAAATTGAGTTAGCATAGCTTAAGCCATTCATGGCGCTTGTGCCATTGAAATCCATTCAACCAATCGAAAATGAAGCTAGTAGTTCTCTTTGGATGTCACTTGTTGGCATGGGAATCTCAGTTTGGACAGTTACTTGACTTTGCGTTTTTATCCTCTGTATCTTTCATGTACAATTAAACGAATTTAAAAACTTTTTGTGATTTTTGTGCAGAGCGCAATGTATTTTACTTTTTGTTTCTTGTAGACCATAAATACCAAGGCGTAGACCAAGATGCTTAACTGCATACTTCCTTTTGCAATTAAATCAATTGTACTTTTCTTTTAATCAATAACAAAAAATCAAACTGAAAATCCTGACTTTTAAGGTTTGATGATATCTGTCAATAGTTTATTTTTATCGAAAACAAATTCATTAAATGTGTACAGGAAATCTTTTTTTTTCCCCCATTCTGCCTGTTGAAAATGGACAACCTATCAATATATCAATTCCAATCGAAATGCATACTGTTTCATCTGATTTAAATGTGTATCATACTTTATCCAAAGTGAATACAAGCATACAAAAAAAAGGCCCAAAAAACTCTTGCGGAGCAGATATTCATAATCAATTATACCTTTCAATAGACCGGTTTTCTCACTTTGCATTATTTATACTGAAACATTACTGCATTATTTATAATAAAACATTTTTCATTCCAGATGAGTCCTGCTTCTCCCACCCCAGTCGGACCATCCCTCCTCGCCGAAGCGCCAACCCTCCAGCAATTCGGCGCCATGTCGCCAACCCTTGGCCCCCTGCCCCCGATCATCACTTCCCCGCCTGGCAACCTTTCTCTCCTCCAGACAGCCAACACCACCCCAGGGCTAGGGGACTTTTCGGGAATGTCCTTCCAGCAGGCGTCCATATTCTCAGCTGCCGCCCATGGGAAAGAAGAAGGAATGCCGACTTTGAGGATAGCACCGAGGGCAACTTCGCCTGTGCAGAAGACGTTTTTTCCTAAGCCTAATCTACCGCATGAGGTAGGTGGTGTTTCAGGATTTTTAGAATTAAAGTATATAAAGTCATTTTGGTGTAAACAAAAATTAAGTGATTTAAATATATAATTCCATAAATGATACACTTGGTTTACCACAAAAATATTATAGGTTTAAATGTTCTTCAAAGAAATTCGAATTTTTCAGCAAGAAAGTATGACGTCATATACCCACATTGAAAAGCTTTGATGTCAGGTACATAGGCTTCATTGATGCTTTTTTTTTTATGAAAAATTGCACCTACATGACTTCAGAGTAACTGTGTTTAATTGTATTCCTGTATTATTTTCTTTTAGAAGAATAAGTTCTTTTAAAGCCCTAACTCTCTATTTCCTTACACAGTAAACAAACATTATGCGCAGCGTTATTACGAGTGAGAATGCATCGAATGGCAACACTTGCGACCAATCACAACGCAACTTTAAAAACAAATTCGAATTTTCACATTCCACTATCCAATCACAGTGAAGGTTTTATTTTTCCCCGTGTAAAAGCATTGAGTGTGATGTCGTAACGCATAATTTTATTGGGCCATTTTATACCCTACAATAAAACAAGCAAGTTTGCTGATTTTCTTGGAAACTCATCGTTTACTTTCGGAATCTGTCCACTACGATTTTTGCAAATGAAGGAAATAGACATCGGGACGGGAGAAGAGATGCCAAAATACAAATTTCCAATTGTTGAATACAAGAATTTAAAACAAAAATTCAGTTACGGTTTTATGTTTAATCTATTTCTAAAGAGGGAGTTTAGAGAAAAAGTATCAAACTGCAGTTTAACGTGGAAAAAATTAGAAATTTGCAGTCAAATGTATAGTAAATCTCGAGTTTCAATAGTGTTTGCGAACTTGCACGTATACGGTTTCCCCTATCAGACGCGCAACCAGGTTTTTTAAGGTCACAACCCTCCCTAGAACCTAAAAGATTTCAATATTATGAATAAGAAGCAGGTATTGTAAAAAATTTAAAAAGATAAAGTTCTTAATTCAGAGTCTTAATTTAAGGGGTCTAGAAAGAGGGATTTAAATTTTTTAAATAAAATAATTTAAACTATTTTTGGTATACATATCATACTATTGTAAAAATGTATTAAACCACTTTATATAAAGACATAAGTATATTTATTAACAAACACTGTACAGTTAGTCAACTTTTAACTTAGGGGGAATTTTCTTAGGTTAAATTTCTATTCTTGGTTTCAAATAAATACAAGCTATTTAAAAAAAAAAAATTAAAAAATAGAATTCTATATTAATTTAATATCATGAAAATAGGCACATTTAGAAGCCCTATTTAAATCTAAATATACAATTAACGTTGAATTATTATTTTACTTTATCTCTTAGTTCAAAGTAAAAAAAAAAACTAAGTCTCAGAAAATTCTTTAAAATAACAATAAATTTTGGACCCTTGTTCAATGTTATTTTCTTACTAGTTAATATTTTTATTATAAAGATACGAAATTATAAAATTTATCTGGGGGGGGGGGGGGGGAGCACAAGTCGCCAACATTTGGGCATCCACCCACTTTTTTTCCCCTCACTTCTACCACTGCCTATATCTATAATCACTGTTGAACTGTCCAAAAATATCACAAACGGTGTAGTGGTTAGCGTGCTAGCTTCTAGACCGCGAGGTTGCGGGTTCGAGTCCCGTGTTAGGCATGGGTGTTTGTAAATGTATGTTGCCCTCGTGTTACTGGTGGCGCCAGATAATCTGAAAACAACCAAACCAACCAAAAATATCACACATTTTTTCCATACTTTTGACCATATCCTTTTCCCTAAGTCACAAAGTGTCCACACTTCTTACCCCCCCCCCCCCTCTTCCCCGTTACATGTCAATTTCTTGTTCTAACCGGGTGTATTGTGGGATCGGTACGAGCCGGTACGGCGTACCGGTACCTTTTTGAGAGCCGATACGACTCTCTTTTTTTTTTTTTTTTTTTTTTCTTCTTTTAGCTTTTGTTTTGTGGTAAAATATTGTAAATTTGAATTCTATAATTAAAAAATTCCAGCTACAGTTGGGGTTATCGCAATAATCGGGAAGTTTTCGTACCACAGTAAGAATTTTTTTTAGCCTTACAACCCTGGCTCTAACCAAACCAATCCATCACATAATGGATTATAGAATGTGGATCAAAATATTGAAAAGTAGATGAATTATTTACCCATTACAGATAAGAGAATAACTTGAATTGCAAATTAAAGTATGGTATTAGACCACGCAAAAAATAATTCCCGTTAATTTTCAAAAGGTTACATTATTTAAATATTTATACGATTCCTCCAAACAAATTTTTTTAATTAAAAACTTCTTATTAGTATTGCTACATCATTATAAAAAACCACATACCTGTAACTTTAAAGTTGAACAAGTTTGAAATGAAGTGAATGAAGTTTGAATGGAAAAAAAACAAGTTAAATTGAAAATTTAACGTTTTGCATACAAAACGATGCAAAGGTCGCAAGTTTTGATAAATGAACTTGTCGATTCAACATCAAATTATAATAATTAACGTCAAGCTTATAAACCTATTATCAAATAATATGAATACCAATAAAAATAGTTTCACACATACAGGAAACGTATCAATTTTTTACCTAAATCTACTTAAGGTAGATCTATTTAAGGTAGCAGTCTGATAAATTGGGTTGGAAAAACCGATTTTTTTTTTCTTACTTATTTCGAAAGTAAAATCTATTGAGAGCAGATTGCAGAAATGTTAAACCGAAATTCGAAATATTAATGAAGTTCTAATGAATATTTGAAAGAGCGTCTCGTTGTTGCACTCTGAAGGTCTCCCGACTGCTGCAAGCGACATGCACCTTCAATGAAGGGTTTTTACCTATTTTAAAAATCCTAGAGACAATGGGAGTTGTAATCGGCCCGCACGCTAAAAAGTACATCAATTCCTGGATCTCAAAGGCGGAAAATGACACGATAAAGGCTTTTAAAGTAGCCAGAAAAAGTTGCTGAAAAAGGTTCCTACGAAGAAATTGAAGGCATGTTATACGGTCCATTCATAAACGTTTAATGTAAGTATGAGGTGGGTTTTTTTTTGTTTTTTTTCTTTTTTTTTTCTCCCCTTCAACTGTTCTTGAAACTTTAAACACTTTTTCTTCGAAACAATTTTTATTTTTGGTCGGACCAGGTGAAAAAAAATTCCATCTGACCAATCGCTCTGAAATTTTTAATCGTTATTCTTCAAATCAGTAGTTCTCGTCGGGAGTGGTAATTTTTTTTCCATCCCTTCTTTTCAGTTTACAGCCCGATTTGTGCCTGAAAAAAAAAAGCACTTTTATTTTTCGAAGTCCGCCATTTTGTTATTTTCTGATAAAATTTAATAATCCTACTTGCAAGGAGAACAACAATTCTACAAATTAATAATTAATTCGATTTTTTTTTTTATTTCGGATGTCTGTGAGAGCCAAAATTACCGAGGCCAGTCACATACTTTTTTTTTTTTTTCTTTTGAGACGTCTACTTTGACCAATAATAATAAAACGTTCTAAAATTAAGTAAAAAAAAAATTATCCATTTGATGTCAATAATAACATACTAAAAAAACAAAACCATTGAATTTTATTTTCCCATAAAAAAAAAAATCCCGATAAAGACGTCAAAAACCGTGCAAGTTACCAGACTACTACCTTAAATATGAATTAAATATACCAATTTTGTGTCGGATTCTGTTGAGTATGTCATACATATCACTGACGGTTTAATTATAGCCACATTGTGTATTCCATCCGTGAAAGTATGTCTCGTCAATTCCTTCTTGAGAACTTACGCCCTCAAATACGCCAAAAAGATAATCGTCACGGTTGCTGAAATTATCTCCCAGGGTTGCGTATTCAAATCCCCAGCGGCGAAAGACAGTCTTGCATTTTGACAAATCCTCCAAAACTGTAATTCCTCTTGTGGCTTTTATATGTTCAAGACTTAGGAGAAGTGAGTAACTAGTCTAAAGATTAAGTTCAGCCTTTACCAGCAGAAAAGTCTTCTTTTAAAAATCACATCGAAGTTCTTTCAATATTAAATTTTTGTTAGTAGTAATACTTTAAATGGTTTAGAAACGTTTAACTTAGCTAATTTTCAAAGATTATTCACTAATTTCGAATCCCTCTAAAAAAAATTAATATTTAGCTTTTATTAATTTAATTGTTATTAAATACATCATTTCATATTTACTGTAGAACTAAAAATAGATGTAAGTTTTTGAGAGAGAGAAAAAAATTAGTATGCATACAAGGTTTTTGGAAGAAACTTAATCTGAGGTGAATATTTGATTGACTGGCGGTCAGGTAATTGGAGGAACTGGTTAAGAAAAGTTATATCATAGTCGGATGGAATTTTGAGGAATTTATAAGTCAAATGCAACCTAGACTAGTTAATAGTAGTACCTTGTCATTGAACTTTATACGAAGACAACTTTTATAATTTAGCATTTCATAAATTACACATAACTTTTCAAAAATATTTTTCTAATCAGCCATAACCGATTTTCAAATCATCTATCCCATTATTAGCTCTTGTCTTTAATTACCATCAAGTACTCTTCTCTACAATACAGGCCATTCACTCGTAACCTCTTTTGCTCCAGGTCTTCAGCGACGTCCTCAGCGAACTTCGCAGCAAAGCGGGTGGCAACGACAGTCCTCAACCCCCTCCTCGAACCAACCAGTCCCAGCAACGCATGCTGGGCATGCCACCTCCACCGCCTCCTCCCCCACCTCCACCACCACCTCCCATGTCCCCGGACAGCCAGGCCAAATACCAGGACATGTACGGGCGAGCAAAGACGGTCCGGATCGGCAAGTGGCGATGGCCTCCACCAAGAGACGATGGCGCACCACCGGTCAGTTTCCTGGAATTCAAGCAGGCCAGGGGCCAGAAACGGGATAGCAAACAGGAGAATGGAGATGGGATGGATTTCCAGGAGATACCCGGGATGGAGGGGAGTGCTGTGCTGTTTGGGGCTGGGGTTGAGACGTCGACCCCGACATCGCAGGTATGTTGTCTTTGTTGTGTTAACTAGGGACATTTAGGAAATAGGTGTAGAGGTTGAATAATTGGCAGACTTGTAGTGGTCTCGTGCACAAAAAACAGATACAACACCTAAGCACTAGTTATTACTTTTGCATAGTGGTTAGAACGCATGTCTTTGGATCTAAGAGTTCCTGGTTCGACTCCCGTTAGCACACATCGCTACATTGGTGACTACCGGACAGCTGAATCATGCTGCCATCTATTGGCGCCTTCTGAAAGTACTACACGACTGCCACACAATCATCATGGCATCTTTGGCGATTCACTTCCAAACGCAACTCACAAGCAACTCAATCGTTCGCCTCCTTACGACTCACTGGGAAGGGGCTATGTAGTGGTGTCGTGTACAAAGGACAGATACAACACCTAGGCACTAGTGATTACTTTTGCCTAGTGGTTAGAACGCATGTTTTTGGATCTAGGAGTCCCTGGTTCGACTCCCGTTAGCGCATATCGCTATAGACTTCATGGGAATAATTATGTTCTCTTGATCAAATAAATACTCAAAAGTTGTAACAATTATGTTCGGAAATATCATATCTTCCAGAGAGTTCTTGTTTCTTCTCTAATTCCACAGAGATACCTGCAGATGAAGAATGAGTTCCTTTTTAATATTCTTAAATTTATACTATTCGTCTCCTCGTTAAGGCATAGAAAATACTTGGGATATTAGTAGAAAGCATTTCTTTTGGGACTTTGAAGTATTTTTTTTTACCAAAGGTAAACGTCAATATCTTTAGAAATTTGGCACTCTTTATAACAAGGTTCTAGTATGTCCCTATACTGAATAAATATCCTACTAATTGTTTACAAGGTTTCTAATTCTATATTGACAGAATATACTCATCAAGGTTAATAAAGCCTTAAGGAATATTCATCCAACAACGAGAGAAGTAAACTGCAATATATCATTGACTTTTTAACACGTTGACTGCCACGGAATTGGGCACGATTGCGGTCTAAAGAGACAATTTGATCTAACCCTTAACTACTGTATGCGGTCTGATAGACCGCGAGCCATTTTTTGTGGAATGCTTCCACCCACTAAAATACTTCAACTTTGACTTTTATATTAATTTTTCCGATACTTTGTTTCTTAAATTTTAAATTGATGTTCACTAGTTTCTTTGACGAGGTATGAACCACGTGTTGCCTTTGCGCCAAAATTATCAAACTATTCAACCACAGCACTCGTCGATGCGTTGATTGGAGAAGAGATTGAACCAGTGGTGCGAGTTAAATGCAACTCATATGACAGTCAACGTGTTAATCAACTGTAAGAGATTTAATTTTAAAAGTCTTTTTTAATTAAAAAAGTCTCCTTACGGAAGCCAAAGTTACAAATAAATTAGCATAATTTCTAATCTTTTGCTTCATATCTTCAGTAACTACTGAAATATGTTTAATCTGATTCTTTAAAATAAATTTATAATGTCTGTTTTTACAAAACGCAGCAAGTATTTAAATTGAAATATTTAGGAGATGTTGCTAAGGTCCATGCAAAAAAAGTTTCCGTACCCAATATGAAAATTAATTCTGACGTCTTCCACAACAGACTTGCAGTAAATTTTCAATACTGAAGTGTACGCAAGTGTCATGAAGACATAATAGCATCTATTGTTTAACTTTAGATTGTAGCTGATCGTCTTAAAATGGACTTCCTAAACCTATTCGTGAGTTGGTGATTCAGTTACGAAATGTTGGATTATCTTTGAAAAAAATTGGCGAAATCTTTAATGAATTGAAGTCTAGTGCAATATATTATTGAAAGACTCCGAAGTGCTTCAAATTTTTGAGGATAGAGATCGATCAGAAAAAATTTCAAAGCTAAAACGCTTGCATTAAAGAAATATCCTATAGTAAGGTTCAAGATAATCTGCGAATAAGTGCACCTAAAGTCGCACATGATTGAAGAAAACATTGAAGTAACATCGCAAACGGTAAGAAATGTTATTAAAATAACTGGTCTGAATGCACTTGCAGCCCGTAAGAAGCCTTATATAAGTACCTGTAACAAAAAAGCGCATCAACTTTTCAAAGTCCTTTTTAGTGAGGAATTAAAATTAAATATCCAAGGGTCATATAATCGAGTTATGGTCAGGAGAAAACGAAATCAGCAAATGTTAACTTATAATTTATGTGGAACTGTCAAACACGGTAGAGGAGAAGTTATGGTGTGGGAGTGTATGGATCTGCTGGTGTAGGCAATTTACGTTATGTAGAAGGAAATAAGCATAGGTATGTGTATCTTGAAATTCCAACGCAAAACGTCTTAACCAGTGCACATAAATTGTCACTTGGGAATTGTCTTCAATGTTTTTAGCAATTATTAAGTCATGTGCGACTTCAGATGCACTTATTTGCGGATTATATTGAACCTTACTATAGGATATTTCTTTTATGCAAGCGTTTTAGCTTTGAACATTTTCCTGATCGATCTCTATCCTCAAAAATTTGAAGCACATCGGTGACTTTCAATAATATATTGTACTGGACTTCAATTCATTAAAGATTTCGCCAATTTTTTTCATAGATAATCCAACATTTCATAACTGAATCACCAACTCAAGAATAGGTTTAGGAACTCCATTTTAAGACAATCAGCAACAAGTTAAAATTAAACAATTTCTGCTATCATGTCTTCATGACACTTGCGTACACTTCAGTATTGAAAATGTACTGCAAGTCCGTTGTGGAAAACGCCAGAATTAATTTTCATATGGCGTACGGAAACTTTTTTTGCATGGCACTTAGCAACATCTCCTAAATATTTCAATTTAAATACTTCCTACGTTTTGTAAAATCAGACATTTATTATAAACTTATTTTAATGAATCAAATTAAACATATTTCAGTAGTTACTGAAGATATGAAGCAAAAGATTAGAAATTATGCTACTTTATTTGTAACTTTGGCTTTCGTACGGAGACTTTTTTTACCCACTGTATCTACAAACATTTCTTTAATTTTTTTTTTTAATTATAAAATAGGTTCCTAAACATAGTTTTGAAACACTAGCTTCTAATCTAAGCTAAAGCGTTCATTGAACAATTTATTTTAGAAAGAGTGAACACTCAAATCAACCCGTCCAAGTTAATTCATACAAAAACTTACTCTCTAAACTTGATCTTCTCCCTCATCAGCTTTTACACCAGCAGTCTGCTAATCAAGATCGAGCTCAGATGAGCAAGAGCCTAGAAGAACTGAAGGAAGAGGATTCCGACATTGTGCGCGCATTCGAGGGCAATGACAAGCCCCCTCCTGGCAGCATCGGCAAGCTGAGGATAAGCTCCGAAATGAAGGCCAAGCTAGAACAGCTCACCATGGACCACAGCGTAAGATCCACCAACAAGAAGGAAACAAGGTAAAGCATCGATTATTTTGATTTCATTAACACACAATGGTTAATTGAATCCAAACGCTAAATTTATCTTTTGATTCAAATTATAAAAGAAAAAATGAAAAGTATGCCGATGTTTTTCTGAAAATGTTTTATTTATACTCATAAAAAAATGTTCTGTGCCTGGGTCATAAGAAACTAACCTCTAGTATTCGGAGAACTCTTAAATTTGAAGCATAAGTAGTATTTTGACCTCGAATGGAAATGTTAGCCTTTTCTCTACTTTTTAACCTTTTCTCACTTCCGGTGGAAAGTGAAATCAAATACTTTTTATTATTATTATTATTTAAACCTACCTGGTGTTGCTTTGAATCTAAGCTAATGACGAATGTAAAAGAAAGAATAGAGTAAAAACTTTTCAGTTATTACCACTGTTTTTAAGTACCCCGTCTCATGAATTTTCTTTGGCATAGTAAAGTGTTCAATAGTTTATTTCTGGTCTCCAGTACTAGAACAAATATTTATGATCTTGCAGCCTCTGAATATTTTTCACTTTCAATACCTATATAAAACAGCCTTAAATACAAATGAAGAAAAGTCAATTGAATTATTGGCATAGTAAAAATTAAAGCGTTTTCCTATGAGTCACTTAAGTAAAAAGTGAGCTCAAGTTCTAGTTCTATTTATCGACAAATTGAAAAAAAAAAAATTCAGAAACGCATTGAAAGAAAAAGTGCAATTATTTACCAAAACAAACTAAGTTACATAGGAATTTATATAAGAAAAAAATCCTATATCTTTTCTACCTTCTTCAGGGCTAAAGTCTTCCCGATGTCCATGGAGCCTCCCCAAATGGACAGCGATGACCAGCAGGGAGTGAAGAAAATCTCAGAAAGCCGCAAGACCTTACTAGAGCAGAAACTGCGTGGCAGCGGGGACTACATGGATGGACCTCGTTCCTCCCGAGGTCAGGACAGATACCAGGACCCCGCCCCCTACGACCCTGACTTGCCCCCATCCTCCGAGTATCGAACCCGAGAACAGCAGCAATTTGTGGTGGAGAACCTGGTCAAGTCACAAGTGCAGAGAATGGAGAGAGCAAGCAGGTAATGGATTTGTTTTACACGGCTGTTACAACTGAGTTTGCATTTGCTTAGAGCCGTTGGTGCTGGTTTAAAAATCAGCTATCTTAACCCTTTATTTACTGACGAGATTTTAAAGTAGTTTCCTGGAACTGTATTAATTTAAACGCTTTGAGACCCATTGGGACTTTAAAGTCCACTTTTAAGAAGTTCGTTCTTCAATTGTTGGATGACAGCACACATTTTTTCTCTTTAAAAGCTTGCTAGACTCTAGAGACAATTATATTAGACGATGCAAGGCCAAGATAGATGAATAGAAAATTGAAAATCGTTCATGTGTTTGTATTTTAAGAGAAATAAGCCTGTACGGCCATCCAACAATTGAAATACGGACTTCATAAAAGTGGATTCCGAAGTCCCAATTGGTCTCGGAAGTGTTTAAATTTATGCAGTACCATGAGAAAATTAACGAGGCTTGTAAATCTCGTCAGTTAATAAAAGGTTCACAAAAAAAAAAAAATGCTTATTGCATTACTATTGAGTATGTTTTTTATGCTATTATATTGCACTGGTATTCTATTGAGACCAGTGGGAAAGTGTGACTAATGCCACCGTAGTCGACGGCTTCTGTAGTCAGAAATGTGAAATTTGATATGCTATGAGCCGCGCTTCTATCCCTACTCAGACAAAATTTCAGGTAATGTCCATTTCTATAACACATTGTTGACCGGTCACGAATTAACTCGTGTTTTCATGGCCAAACTTTGCCGACCGGTCACGAGTAATCTCGTGATGCGCTTTTTTTTCCGCATCACCTTACCCAGTGCGCTGTTCAAGGCCTGACTTGCCTACCCTCGGGGCCCAAAGCATATTATGTTTTCGGGGCCCTGTAGAAAATTTTGAAGAGGGCGCCCAATAGTTATATTGACAGTGTTTGCCGGAAGGATTTTCGTCTTTAGTCAGCAAGTTTATTGATAACCATT
This sequence comes from Linyphia triangularis, assembly GCA_963978545.1. NCBI lineage: Eukaryota > Metazoa > Arthropoda > Arachnida > Araneae > Linyphiidae > Linyphia > Linyphia triangularis. The sequence goes on from OZ021731.1 coordinate 27,686,935, forward strand.
TTCTTAAGGGGGTCCAGTACCGAAATTTTTTCAAAAATCCAAATTTTTTTTTTCTTATTTTAAAAAATAGTTCATACATTCCTGAAGAGAATGATGTTTTTATCTTATTCCTCTGGTGATTAGAACACCACAAAATTACCTGTTATTTAAACATCACTAATGGGCGTAACACCTTGAAGCGTCTGCCTAAAGTGCGTTTTTCGAACACTAGTGTTTTTCACAGATGTTGCATATTCAAATCGATATATCTCCAGAACCATTGATAATTGGTTATTTAAATTTTTGGAGCATTTAATTTATATAGTTTTAAATATTTTGTCTTCACAGAATTTTAATTTTTTAATTCTGTTTTAAAATATGACATTTAGCGTAAAAGATAACATAAAAAAAAGCAAAAATTTCAATATTTTAACTTTGAGAATTTCTTTAATTTTTTTAATTCACCTATTAAAATTCTGTGAAGATAAATTTTTCTTTATATAATTATATATTACAGAAAGCTTTGACTTTGAAATTTTTTTTATTTTTTCTTGACTTATATCAAAATACGCAAACATCAATTATTATGGATTTTTCTTGGTTTTTAATTATTTCTTAAATAACTAAATACAATATTTAAAAAAACATTTTCTCAAAGATATATAAATAGTATCTCATACATAAAATAAATTTTTGACATAAAAATGTTCATAAATAAAGTTTTTTATTTTCGGTACCGGACCCCCTTAATTCCAAAATCACACAACAAAAAATCAGCCAACATGTAATTCACCTTAATTTTACTATTTTTCTTCCCGAGATTTAGTTGTTTAACGACTGCTACTAAAAATCAATTTAAGTTTATTGTTTATTAGTGTTCAAAACATAATTAAAAATTTTGAAAAAGAACCCAGTGTTTAATTTAACTACTACAACTTCGAAAATGTTGGGGCCCCAAGCCTAGCCAATTACGAAATAATAGCCGGGTGACAAGAGATTAATTCTCAGTAAAACTGCCTGTCATCAATGTATTTTAAAAGGCTGTTACATACATACGAAGAGTAACTGATACGTCACCATAAACTTTTGAGACCGTCATTTGACCACTTTGTATATTATACTTTCACACTTCTTCTGGGAATATCTGTGGTCATATATAGCGTATGCAGCTTTGTAGTGTTGGTCGTTGACTAAGAAAACACTCGTTAAACGACATATCTAAAAATGAATCACATCCATACTTTATTAATGGCTCAGTATATAAGTTACATGAATATTCCTTTCGAATTCCGCAACTCCCCTATCACAACAAAACATTCCCAATAAAAGAAAGTAGCTCTTTTATTTTGCTAATTTAATGAAATCACTCATCCGGAGGCTCTTCTTCGCTTTTCTTCTTAGTTGAACTTAATGTGATTCCTCGCAACTTTAAGGTAAACGTCCTGCCTCACCGACATTTGAACGTGTTAAGGACTAAGTTGTTTTTGTGCATTTTTCATTGGAATGATTTCTTCTGTACCCAAAAACAACTGTTGTTGACAATGGGGAGTTCCAAACTGGTTCAGTAAAAGTTCTGATGTGAATCACAGCGCAGCCAATGGGTATTTCTTGGTCTTGTTTGACACACGGGGTGTTTTCAATTGCCCTTTATTATAGTCTCAGCTTTCAACACTGAGCTAGCTCAGTGGCTTTCAAAGACATATACCGCAATATCTGAACGTGTTTTGAAATAACCCTTTTGAAGACACACAAGTTCAAACTGGTAAGTAGTGTTCTTTTCATGAAGTTTCTCATTGTAATTGTTTTTCCATATACCCAAGAATAACTGAAGTTGCTGATAGGGCGCGGCCGAAAATATATTTGCTGAAGGTGCTGATTTTTCAGAGACAGCACAGTCAATCCATGCTTACTGGGGTTGTTCGAAATATAATCTATTTTCACTGGTACAACTGATCCACAATAAAAAAAAAGCGGGGGGGGGGGGGAAGAGGAAAGAAAAGAAGGGGAAAAAAAAAAGTTAAAGAGAATGAAAGGGAGTAATTGAAGGGCATAAGAGTGAAGCAATTGGGACATCGGTGGCGTTTGGGAATCTGGAAGAAATTGGAAATTAATTTATATGAGAATTTTATCCATACATAGCATTTCAATTGATTTTATTCCTATTCTATTAACTTTGTGTTCTTTTCATTTAATGTTTACGTTTTGCTACTTATTTTTGTGTGCTCATTATCATGTTTCTATGTTTTTCTTACATTTTTTGTGTTCGCGTTTTTATGTTTAGTTTTGGAAAGAAGATTTGTTTTCCCTTTTGTCAACCAAATATATATCATTATCATAACAGTCACCATTGTAAACTTACCTTATTTTTAAATAAAGCTGCTCCGGCAGGTTCGGGGCGCTCGGGGGATCTCCTTCGGGCTGGTGGTGGCACTTTCCTCCCGGCTGGGGTTTATCCCAACTCTAAACCCTTCGGGGTGAGTTCTCCGGCTTGGGCAGTCCAGTCCAATCTATTTCCACTTAAGGCTTGCCCGCGATTGTGATACTTTCTTCGATTTAAAGGGTATATAATGTGCTGCGGCTCCGGCTATTTAGAATCTAGTAAACCTTCTTTGAGCTACTATGTTTCTTGACCGTATGAAATGAGGCTTGAAGCCACACAACGGTCCATCTCATAATGTTTACTTTTCTAGGTGAAGGATGTTTCTACACCGTTGTGTTAAAACCATTCATGCCAAATGTGATTTATCTGCTGACCAAACTTAACCCTTTTAGTGCCGAACGACTATATATCGTTGTTCGCTACAAAGTGCCAAAGACGATGTATTATTGCGCAAGCGTTGGCGTCTATTACGGGTGTTGGTGCCTATTACGCCTCACAAGAGTTCTATATTTCAAAATAACTTTATAAAACGTTATAAATGGTTCAAATTCTTTGCATGTAATTAAAAAAAACTATTTATTAGAACTTTTTGTTATTTTTCCTACTGGTTGGCGCCAAAGCACTGTATACGCTAGAGCGATAATGTAGAATCTCGACACATAGTTTCTTGGAACCGTAATCACAATCTTATTAGATAGCTCACGTGTCACATGCATCAGCACGGCGAGACTAAAATCTTTCTTTCAAACTAGGCGTCCACTATAGGCTGAACAGAGCAGAACAAAGTGGATTATAGTCAGCTCCAAAGCTGGCACAATACGCTGCATTTTGAATTTCTTAAATATCATTTTTAGTTTGCTTTTTATGAGCATTTTTCCAACCCCTATTAAATTCGTCAAATTCCTCCGGTTATCTTCGCACAGGCATCAGTTTTCACGCGGCACTAAAAGGGTCAATTGCACATTATATAAACCACATCTGGGATGAATGGTTTTAACTAAACAAGGTAAAAGCAACCATCACCAAGAGAAAACATTGATTGATGGCCTGTTCTGATGCTCAATGCCTTAAATAAGCCAATAGGCCTAAGACAATAGCCCTCAAATAAGCCAAATAAGCTGGTAAATTATCACCAACCAGCTCTTTATTTCACAACTTAAACTCGCCCAAACTTATTGGTTTACTGGCCCTTCTCCTTAGGGCACTAGCTCACTACAGCCTCCCACGTTCTTAGTTCTCCAAAAGTTCTAATTTCATGCTAAACTTTACTTATTCCAGCAAGTTCCACCAACTAACAACAACCCTCTTTCCCCAAAACAGGGAGATTCGCGAACTCCGCGAAGAACTCGGCCACCCCATGTCGGCAGTCCTTCCATCCAGGACAAGCTCCCAACAAGCCACAGACTACCTCTCCGGCCATTCCAGCAACAAGTTCTTTGGACCACTCCTCACTGACCACTCGAGTCAGAACTCTTCACGTAGTTTGATGTACGAGGAGAGCTTGGCGAGTTCTTCGAGGAACGGGGGCTACAGGGATGAGGGAAGAGGATACCCCAGGGGACATCCTCCCCCGCCTGTTGCACCAATGGGATCGAGGATGCACCACCATCACCATCCGCCTTCAGTGGCTGCGTCTTCTGGGTATTACGCACCCAGTACCATTGTACCTAAACACAGAGAACCGCCTGCTCCAATATCACCGCAGAAGATGATGCATCATGATAGAATGTCTTCTGATAAGATTGAGTGTAAGTATCGTGATTTGTTTTTCTTATAGTCCGAGAGGTGACTGCAATTTTTGCACCCCATCGAACATCATTATGAATTTTTTTATAAAAATTGGAGAAAAGTGAGTAGATTACGAATCCACTGGTCTGCCGAGGTAAAAATGGCCGAAACTGATCAAAATTCGACTTGGAATGAGTTGAACTAAAATCCGATTGCTAAATATGTCATAACGTGCCAGAAACAGAACAAACTTTTTCGACTGGCAACCCACTGCATTTTGATTTTCAATGAGAAAAAGCGCAAACGATTTCTGATCTCTGGCTCGGAAAACTTGTATCTTTTAAAAGTAAGCCAAATTGGCGACATCAGTTACGTCATCCGTGACGCATTGTTTTTCGCCAATGTGACTCATTTGTGAAAGATGTAAGTAAGCCATAGCCACACATCCGAATCGTCTGCAATTTTCTTAATTGAAATTCAAAGAGTGAGGGTTACCAAATAAAAAAAATGCTCATTATTTGGCAAGTTATGGCGCATTTGGCAATTGAAATTAGTTCAACTTGTTAAAAGTCGATTTTCAACCAGTTTCGGCCATTTTGGCTACGGCAGACCAGTAGATTCGTAATCTACTAACTTTTCTACAATTTCTATAAAAAATTCAGAATGATGTTCGATGAGGTCCAAAAATTGCAGTCGCCTCTCAGTCTATTAGTCTTTGTTGCGGTAAAAGATTTTTCAAAAAACTGAATTGTCACAAAAAAGGTGCAGATCTCCAACTGTAACTCCTAAATACTCATAATTTGTTTTTCCTCAATAAGAAACAAATTGAGTTATCATTATATCGTGGCCGACCAAATTGTACAGTGGTTAGCGTGCTAGACTGCGAGGTTGCGGGTTCGAGTCCCGTGTTAGGCATGGGTGTTTGTAAATGTATGTTGGCTTGTCAAATGACGAATGTTTCGGCGCATTATAGCCCTTGTGTTGCTGAGGGCGCCATTTAATCTGAAAACAACATTATATCGTGACACGTCTATGTAACATGTTGAGTTAAGTTACCAACTGCCGCTAACCAAGTTGAGAAATGGCTGCTAATGGGAATGGTTATTAACATGGTTTGCTAAACTTTCTTAGGCTTTAAGTCGATGATAAAGAATGTACTCTCCGAAATCCAGAAGTTGCAATTAGAAATAAATTTGGACAATTATGCAAAAAATAAATCAAAACGCTGGCTATATCTTACTGTAAAAAGTACTGTTGTAATTCGTAGAAAGTTCTCAATAGTTGCGTAGAGTTTATTCGCTTGTTTTTTTTATCATAAGGGTCATCTACTTATTAAACCTAAACCTAACTTTAGAAAGTCTAATATCAACTCCATTATATTGCATCATATTCAGATTTAGCATCTCAAAAAACATCGATAAACCAAATTTCATATTTTTTCAATCTATGATTAGTAATTTAAATGTTGAGAAAGAAATAGTTAATTAATGTTAAAGTGAACATTTGTTTTATAAGCCATAAATCATTAGGTAATTAATATATTTTAGAAATTTTTGTTTCAAAAATTAGTTTGCTAAAAGAATAACTACTAATAAAACAATTTTTTTTAATTAAAATCGAAACATTTTTATTTCTTTTCTTTTCATTGTAAAGTTTTATTTTCAATATTTTAGCAAAAATGTTTTTAAAAAACCTACTTTAGTTTAATTGTGGTAAAACAATTCAATATAAATGTTTTAAGTATTTATTTTACCTTTTCAAACTGTTGGTCAAATTTCAAATTGTTGGAAACATAGGTAACGTTCACTAGTAGATTCAGGTAGTCATAAACGAACATTGAAATTTTGCAACTAGGAAGTTTTAAGAGTTGTGCATCAAATTCGTTCCTTATTAGTGATTTCTATCCAGTAATAGAGACAAACTTTTGGATGAGAGGTAACAAACGCACTTAACATGTGAGACGACCCCGATCCTATTCTCAGCGTCAACGCTAAGTAATTTCTGCTTTCAAAAATAAGTAGACACAACAGGAATTGTGTGTTCTAAGTACGAGTTCTTAATTTAAGATTTCTCCCACTCAATCCCTGAAATGCAGTTATCTTTAACCCTTTGCACTCCAGTGACGCCTCTCAGGCGCCACACGATTGGATGCCAAACCACGAGAGGACCATTAGGTGTGATGCGGAAATTCTATGCATGGCCAATGACTGTGTTTAGTTTCTATGAAGCAAATCCATAAACACCAGCCGAACCTAAAATGTCTCGAGTTGCTGATTCCTCCGAGCGAAAAAGGCCTGGAGTGCAAAGGGTTAAAAGACCATACTCTTATGAAATTATCCTTGAAATTGAGACTGACATATACTAACCCTTTGCACTCCAGGCCTTTTTCGCGCGGAGGAATCAGCAACTCGAGACATTTTAGGTTCGGCTGGTGTTTATGGATTTGCTTCATAGAAACTAAACACAGTCATTGGCCATGCATAGAATTTCCGCATCACACCTAATGGTCCTCTCGTGGTTTGGCATCCAATCGTGTGGCGCCTGAGAGGCGCCACTGGAGTGCAAAGGGCTAATTTAGTATAGTTAATAATTTGATATAGTATCTTTTCCGAAACTCACCTTTCATTCTCTCTTCTGGATTTTCTAAAAATAAAAACTTTAAAACTTAGAATAGATAAATCCAAACTTGTTTCAAGAACATCAATCTGAAGAAGCCTTTTCTTGTATGTGTTTCAAAAAAATAGATTCTTTAACATTATAACACTTTGGATCCACGTTTACCCAGACATTGCTTAAATAACCTTGAAAGACTAAAAATACTTTACTATAAATACCTTCTAATCATTAGCCCATCTGATGGCTGTGTGGTTAGCGCTCTTGCCACGCACGCCAAAGGTCCCGGGTTCGAATCTCGGATTAGGCAGGGATGCTCGTTGGGGTTCGGAATATACGTTAAGTTGTAGCTCCAGGCCTGATTAGCCGTCATTTTGCATAAAAATAGATCGGTGAGCTTACAAACCAACCAACAAACCTTCTAATCATTATTTGACTTTGTTGAAAAAGTCCCATTTGCAGCGAATGGTTTCCATCTTCCACCTACAAGCAGCTCTGTAAGACACCCCAGTTTTAATTTGACAGTATCACCAATGCACCATAAATTCACTCAACCAATCTCCACTCCTTGAACTGTTTCGTATTTAATTACTGCACTGGACTTAATACTTTAAATGAAGATTTCTTCGCTTGGCATTTTCTTGTGTTTTATTAGAAGATAGAATTCAATCACAATACATTAATGAAGATAGAAATTGGTTGATTCATGCTGAACCTCTGTTCTGGTAAGGGTCGCCTCTAAAGCATGGCGTCCACTATCGCTAAGCAGTGCAGAGCGGAGCGGATTAGAGCCAATTACGAGACTGTCAACGTCCATTGTAGCTCAAGGCTCGTGCTATTGTAGACATTGGCAACCTTGTAATTGGCTCTAATCCACTCTGCTCTGATCTGATCTGCTCTGCTTAGCGATAGTGGCCGCCAAGATTTAATCTGAAGAAGTTTCATTTCGGCACGCCCATGTATAAACAAATCTGAGCGCCATCTACATTTAAGAGTTACAACACTCACCCAATGATTAATTCCCGCATTTTTTTTTTTTTTTTTTATTATTATTATTATTTTTATTCAACTCTAAATGTTTCGAAAAGGCCATAAACACAACAATTTCTGCTCAATGCGCTTTTTTTTTTTTTTAAATTTGAGATCAAAATTACCTTGTTAGATGCTGGCGAGAAAACGACCCATTCCGCTGGCATTGAATGTGACTTCAAGACTTCGCAAACAACTTGGCTTGAAATGCAGCAGCTGAAACAAGATATGCAAGTTTCTCGCAAATCCCGCCAACCTGTACGGAATGTGGCAATGGTCTACCAACGCCAACTATTTGACAGAAACCTCACGATAACCATAAAAACAATAGGGCCTCTTTACGTCACGGACTTTATTGACTGTTTTGATTGGACTGGTTTTGGCTCGGTTTTGGGAACATTTTCTTTCTTAATATTTAAATAACTAATTTTTATAAAGAACTTTTGTTTAAATATTTGGAATCGGAAAGAAATTCTTCATAAACGTATAATAATTTCACTCGTTTTTTTAAAAAAATGCTGAAATCGTCCATTAAACCTATCTTGTGTTTCAGTCGAGGAGAGTTCCGAGTTCCTGAAGCCCATCGACACTGCCCCGCCCACTGTGATGGACACTCCCGAACAACGGACACTGGAGAGCATCAAGACAAAGCACTTTCCTCCGTCCACAGCAGCCTCCTTCAGCTACACGAAGGTCTCGTGGACACTCAGGATTAGAAAGGAGGTGAGGACAATGGTTTTTTTAAGGGTTTTCTCCCATTCGGGAAGGAAATCTGGGCACCTTATAAAATTTCCTGATAAGTCTTCCTGTTGTAACCCTTTATTTACTGATGAGACTTATAAGTTCGTCGGTTTTCTCATGGAATATTGTTCATTTAAACGCTTTGAGATCCATTGGGACTTTTAAATCCGCTTCTGTGAAGTTCTTTCTGACTGGAAAACCGACAGGGACTTTTATTTACTGACTCGGTAAATAAAAGGTTTAAGATATCTTAACCCCTTGACATACAATGACGTCTCGGAGACGTCATTCATTTCATGTGCCATTGTATACTTTGACGTCTCCGAGACGTCAGGAACTGTCTTCGGTGAACACCGGGCTGTATATTATTAGATAATCGGTTTCGGTTGTGCATCGATGCTGTCTTGTTTAGACTGTTGAAGATTTGTTCCACCTCTCAACAGCACCGATAAAAAAAATCGCATCGACATACAAGTAAACAGAAAGAAGCGCAATGAAATCGGTAGTCAGTATAGCAGTGATCTCTGAAATAATCCGTGTACATTCACTGCACAAACTTAAAACTATAAATGAGAACATCTCCATATTGCATTTTCTTGATTTATTTCAAGACAGAAGACAATCACGGTAGTGACAGAAAATTAGTTAAGTATTTGTTTACAATAAATCCAGGATGACCCAATGTTCTGGCTAAAGTTGCATCATGATCTAATCTCAAGTTATGTCTCAGCACCAGACAATTTCTTTGTATGTCAAGGGGCTAATATCACGTTCTGGTGCGAAAGAGATCCTGCGATCTTTTGCTAAGCTGGTTCACACTGACACTAGTAGTGAAATCGAATGAATGGATGAAGTTGTGTATTAGTTGATTGTTGAGTAACTTCGTTTCTGGAAATATAAAGTTCTTCTTATGTCCTCAAGGTGTTTTCTCCATCTGAGAAGCTGGACAATCCCGTCTCCCTGCATCTGGTGTTCTGTCAGGTGATCAAAGATGTTGCTTCCACCGCCTGCATACGGATGAACCGGGAAGAAAAAAGAAAATTGCAACAACTCATAGGTAAAGTACACTTTCTTTTCACTTTCGACCACACTCTTGACGCCTTTCAAGACTTTTAGCCAGTTTTTCAAAACTCAATACCCGAGTCAATCCACAGAACCACAACTTTTGGATAGTGCATGTTTAGTTATAACACAAACTAATTTTTAAAAATGTACTTTTTTATTACAAATAATATAGCAGAATTCATTGTCTTTTCCTGAACTTTTAAATTTTATTTTGATCTTTTTTTAGATGGCTACGGGGTCACTTCATCAACCCTTCATTCGAATAACATCAAGCTTACCATGAAGAGGAATGTCATAGATGTGGCAAAAGACTTCCCCAACTATTTCTCAAGACTCTTTCCCATCTCGGTAAGATCTTCAAAATTACTACCAAACCTCGTGTTAATTAGGGGTATGGAACATTGCATAACTTTTAGTTACACTACAGTACTGGTCACTGCTTTTAATGGCCTTTTCGCCAATATTTTTGGTGAGAATTATTACATTGAAAAAATAAATTTAAATTTTCAAAATTCGATTTTTTTTTTTTTTTTTTTAATTTTGGACCGAATACTATACTTTTATTACCCTATGTATACATATGGGTAATTGAAAGTAAAAAAGTTATTTCCCTTTTAAATTTTGCTAATACAGTCAAACTTCGTTAACGCGATATCGATGGGGCCAACGAAATTTTTCATATTAAACCGAATTTCGTATTAACCGTCTAGAAAATGTTTCATCTAAGTAATGCAGATTTAAAACAACTAGTTATTATATGGGGATTTAATACGGCTGTTTTCTTTTTTTAGAACATTTGCATTGCAAGGCTTATATTTAGTGTAATAGTTTAACATTATATTCATTAGCAACAACAAAAAATGCATTTACCAGTAACTTATTATTCATTTGTCTTATACAGAAGTTTGTCGTTGATTTTTTCTTAAGTTGTTGATAAAAAAATGTTTTAATGTCTTTACCACTTCAAAATTATTTAAAGCACATTATCCTGCTGCATTAGAAAATGTTCCAAAGTTTCATTTAAAAAAACAGTGTTTTAAAGAGCACATTTTTGTTCACCTTAAGCGGGATTTCATTGTGTGAGATTTCATGTTAAACGAATATATTAACTTCAAGTTTCATCGTACAAATAACTGCTTTTACTTCGCTTTAAACGGGATTCCGTTTTAAACGATTTCGCGTTAACGTGGTTTGACTGTATTCTTAATTACTACTGTACAAACCTGGTATAAGATTCCTATCCTCTCAAATAATACTTTGGCATTTAGTGGACCAAACAATAAGTCATTAAGTGTATGAGGCAGGGACACACTGACGATCCCGCTTATTGACCTTCCCTACAAAACTTAGTTTAAAAAAACGCATAAGACTCTTATTCCAAGCGATAAGCTCTTTTAAATTTCTTGGTGATATTTTCTGGTAATTATATTTCATATTTGTTTCATCAGGGCGGTCGAAACTTACCGAATGTCCAGCTCCTAGGAGTGTCTCATTCTGGAGTCCGATTGGTCAGAAGAGAACGTGACGCGATCTGCGACTATCTCAGAGTGCTGGACACAATAAGGTAAGTCATTTAGTTACTGCACTATAGTACATTGCTTTGTTACAGGCGTTTCAAGGTCATGGTCTCTCCTCTAGCGATAGGCAACCAAGTTAACCCTTTGTTGAATGACAAGACAGTCTGTTTTCTCATGAAACTGTTATGATTTAAACGCTTTAAAACCCATTGGAACATTGAAATCCACTTCTATGAAGTTCGTTCTTAAATTGTTGGATGGCTGCACAAACTTATTTCTCTTGATATGCAAACACACAGACGATTTTCAATCTTCTATGCACCCGTATTGGCCTTGCATCGTCTTATATGTTGGTCTCTAGCAAGCTTCTAAAGAAAAATAAGCTTGTGCTGCCAACAATCGAAGAACGAACTGCATAGAAGTGAATTTCAAACTCAGAAAGGGCCGACCAAACGGTATAGTGGTTAGCTTGCTAGCTTGTAGACCGCGAGGTTGCGGATTCGAGTCCCGTGTTAGGCATGGATGTTTGTAAATGTATGTTGGCTTGTCTAATGACGAATGTTTCGGCGCATTATAGCCTTCGTGTTGCTGACGGCGCCAGATAGTCTGAAAACAACCAACCAACCAAACTCAGAAAGGCACTTTTTGCATTATCTGTTTTTGATCAAACTGCGAGACTCTTTCAAAGAAGAGAATGATCACTTTTGCATAATACGGTGACGTCAATTTCGTACCCTGTCCCCAGATGGCGTCTGACACTGCAACATCCTGCTTCCGGACAGCGAGCTCAGTGCTTGATGTAACGAAATTAACGCTTTCTCATTGGACGATTTTAGTACGGGTAGTTGTCCTCGAGAAACTGTAGTTGCAACTTGATTACGTATAATTTATCAATTATTCATTTAAAAGAAGTAAATACTAATAAGGCATTTATTTTTTAATAATTTAACATTCTAAGTTTTTTAAAAGCAATGAATTCTCAAATAGAGTATAAAATCAGCCCTCTTCTCTTCTTTCAATGGTACGATGCCTCAAACCATAATATTGTCCGTATAACCATGAAGAAATTTTATTTAATTTTTTCTATAATTCGTTACGACCCGTATTAAAGAGCTTCAATCATTCAAACATAAACTCAGCTTGTGTTGGATAAAATTTGGCATACAGTATGAACTTGTCGCTCTATTCAGATTTTTATCGTATGATCAAAACCGAATAGTGTGAAAATATATTCGTTTTATTTCAGCGGAAATGTTCAGGTGTAGTGACTCTTATTTAGCTTATTCTCGTGAGGGGTATTCAGTGACCTTGAGTCGCTACTACTTATGTAACCTAGAATAAAAAGAAGTGTAGTGTATTGAAAATAAATTGAAATGTCTTCACAATGCCTATTCAGAATTTAATCGTCTTCCCATTGCCTATACTACTCAGAATTCAGTTGTTTTTCTAGTGTTTGTGTCTAGTCTAGTTGTTTATAAGTTAAAAAAATATATATATTACTTTTCTAAATACTTATTAAAATTATTAGTTTTCCTCTGATATTGTTTTGATTATTTATCATTAGTTATTGAATTTTAAACATTTCATTAGAATTAGTCTTTTCTTAGGATTCAAAGATGTCTATGGTGACATTAAATAAACAACTTTTATGTCCGGTTTTTTCCCTTATCTTTTCACTTGTCATAAAAGAAAAGATAAATTCAAGTGATTCCTTTTATGTTTTTAAATTCATGCCGGCTTTGATATGTTTACAACGTTATTTTATCAAAATGCAAACATTTCGTATGTGAGAATGCATTCCGTCATTCGGGTATGTCATCAAATAAAACCCCAATTGAACGACAAAACATTTCAGTATCTCACTAGATGAGAAATCTTCTCAACCTCTTTAATATATTGTTTGTTTTCTCAACGGCATAATATTATACTTGATATTTCCCATAATTTCTTGTTGATGTCTTAAGTATGAAGGTAGGTGTTTATTATTAACCCTTCTTTGCATGATTTTTTCTTTTTTTTTTTAAAAAATCAGGGTGATTTAATTAATGCTCTAGATTAAAGGAAAAATATTTAAAAAAATCTTGGTGTAAATAAAAATATGTATTATGTAAAAAACAATATGATGGAAATTTACATCATCATGCATTGTCACATATTTAGCTCAGTAATAAATAAATAAAAAAATATTTTTTACTAAATCTTCTTTATTCTGTATGATAATGTATGATGTAAAAATCTTCAATATCTCTATCATTCATGTTTACCTAAAAAACAACATAAAATGAACATTAACAAAAAAATGTTTACAGTACATTACAAGTGAAGTTACTGCATAGTGATGTAAATTTCTATCACATAGTTTTGAGAAATTTATTCACAGTGTTTTGATATAAATTGTATATAAAATAACAAAAACATGAAAACAAACCTTTTTTCCACTCATTTTCACTTTTATTGTATTTTATATCTCCGTTTATTTCCATAAAACAATTTAAAATCTCGCTCATTTCTTCCAGTCACAACAAACAGCGGAATGACAAGTTGTAGGCCTGGTAATTGACAGTGACGTTTGCTATTTTTTGACAACTGCGTTTTTTTTGTACACAATAGTCGCTTAAAAAGTTGCCAGCAACAACAAATTTACAGTACAAGGGTTTTGAGTACCTTTTTTTGTTGACTAAATATTATGATGGAAATTTCCATCATCATGCAAAGAAGGGTTAACTGTTTAGATATAAACTTTGTTTTCTTACTATCTCATCAATCTGATAAAGAAAGTATTGTCCGACCTCGATCTTTTTGCACACTTTGATCAAATAAAACTCCACTAAGATGAGTCTGTTAAAAGTTCGACTTTCTGCAAGTAAAAATATACACTGAATCGCATATAATGATACTGAAAAGTTGTATGCGAACAGAGGTCAGTTAGGTCCTAACTTAAATTCAGGTATTTGCAAGGGTCTGAAGAAGGGTTACCAGGACAATGGTTAGAGAAAACAATGTACAACAATAATTGTAAAGTGCTAAATATTCAACTTTAATTTTTTAGATGTCATTGAATGTTTTTTTTTTTTTTTTTTTTTAAGATTTAGATTTTACACTAACGTAACGATATTCATAGTGAAAACTAGAAAATTGGCAATTGTTATTGCCAAAAATGTCACCAAGTTCGCTCGTATCAATTTGTGATATTTTTATAACATACTATTGCTTAAATACCACCAAAAATCACTAAATTAGGGAGTTTTTGTTGTTCCTGTTCTGTCAATGCATCCTAGGGAAATTCCGTCTCTTCAGACGCCAATTTTTTAAAGAACATTATATAGTTTTTTAAGATGAATACTTAGCTAAGTCAAAATGTTGTATGACTCACATACCGAATGGTAAAAGAAAATAATGCCATTGCAAATGAACTTTCAAAATATGTTTCTTCACTACTCCTTAACATTTTCACTCAAATATTAACAGTAACAGTTTTGGATACCCGACCACATCTTAAGCCCTTGTTACACAGCTCCACCCTAGTGACGAACGCGCGCTTCAGTAAAGACACCCAGGCTTGCCATAGCTGGGGTCCAGTATAATAAGCATCATATGATTCCAAGTATAGCTTAGTGTCTGAACACCTCTATCGATTGATGCAACTTCTAGCCACAGCTGTGGCCCAGTATAATGTTACGATTTTCTGTATATTTGTAAATATTTCGTAGTATTAATTATGTAAAAAGGAAAATGTATGTACATTTCGCATAAAGCAGTGCAAGAGTTTGCCTTTACTTCGCTTTCCTGCAATGCGTCTCTTAATGCTTGAAAACGAGTTTTACAGAGATAATGCTGGAAAACGAGTTTTACAAGGAGATGGCCATTTAACATTATGGTTAATGGCAATCTCGTCAAGTTGGCAAGATAAAGACAAGTTGGTGACGGTTTTGGCGACTAATTTTGGTCGCCTAAAAGTTCTAAAAGTTGCCAAATGTCGCCAAACTTGGCGACCATTTCGGTCCCTATGTACCTGTATAGGGACTTTCGACTACGATCTGGAAAATTTTCCAAATTTCTATCTCTAGAAGATTCGCGAAGGAAGCTTTCCTATATAAGGCCAATAGAGAGTTGAGTTACTGACTTGGTTGTATCTCAGGGAGCGCCGACCGAACGGTATAGTGGTTAGCGTGCTAGCCTCTAGACCACGAGGTTGCGGGTTCGAATCTCGTGTTAGGCATGGGTGTTTGTAAATGTATGTTGGCTTGTCTAATGACGAATGTTTCGGCGCATTATAGCCCTCGTGTTGCTGACGGCGCCAGATAATCTGAAAACAACCAACCAACTCTCAGGGAGCATTCAGAGTTGTGAACTGTATTGCATTGTCTTTTGCGACGAATTTAGCAGTTGTGTATCTAGTTTTTAACTGCTGTTTGTGCTCCATTGTTATGCAAAGAGCTGTATTGAATCTAATAGAACGGGAAGTTCTGGAGTTGTAAAAGAATCTACGAAGAGTTACATCGGAATAAATTTCTTCAAGTGTTAAACTGCTTTGGCTTCAAGTCTTTCGAACCCATCCACGCAACAATAATAAGCCCATAGGATTGCATGTAAGGCTTAAATTGGCTTGTCTGAAGCGATGGCGAGCTTTCGCCACTCGAGTAGCTCTGTATAATAAGAGCCTCATAGTCCAAGAATACCACTGCAAGTTGAGGTATCTCATCGAACATCATTCTGATTTTTAATATATAAATAGAATGTAGAGAAACAGTGGTAGGTTATGAATATAACTAGTCTGCCTGGGCAAAATTAGAAGTTGTTCGAAAATCGACTTTTAATAAGTTGAACTAAATCTGATTGCAAAAATAAGTCGTAACGTGCTTCAAAAGTGAGCATAGTAGGCGATAAATATTACGTCATCAGTGATGTAATAATTATCACTTACTTGGCTTACTTTTAAGAGATTCATTTAAGGCTAAAAATTAGAAATCGTCTGCACGTTTCCTCGTTGAAAATTGAGCGGTGGGTTACGAAATAAAAAAACTCACTATTTGACAAATCATGACGTATTTAGCAATCGGATTAAGTTCAACTCATTCAAAGTTGATTTTTAAACGATTTTGGCCATTTTTGCCTCGGCAGACCAGTATATTCATAATTTATTAATATTTCCCTACATACTATAACAAATCAGAAAAATGTTCGATGAGATGCCAGAAATACCAATCGTCTTTCATTCTGTTACGCTATCGGCTAGTTGGTGTTTTTATGTTATAAAATTACAGCAGTTTATGTGAAGTTATGTTGTTGTTGTTGTTTCTAATCTCCCTTTTGTCTGACGAAGTCAGACAATATCAGTGAAGCCATTGACATTAATGAAGTTTGACACTAGTTGTGGACAGTTATAAATGTCCTCCCAGTCCAGTCCAAGGCAGTCCAAAATGTGCTGAGGTGATGCCTGTTCTTTTTGGCATTTAGGGCAAAGAGGAAAATTTTTGCTTCCCCCGGAATATGTGAGGCCTTTAAGGTGACCACTAGCAAGTCGGGACAGACGGGTATTGGTGTGCCTATCACAAGGAAGAGATATGTGAAGTTATAATTATTGTAACTGTAAGATGGTTAAGATGATAGAATTTCATGAATTTTTTTTCTTTCCAGTTTTGAGGACATAGCTGAGGTGAGTGTTCCTCGAAGCAGCACTCTCCAGATATTGCTCAGGAATGGAGGATGGATGACGCTCTACTCGCACAAGGTGAGCAACGCCATTATTCGTATTTCAGTTTAAGATTGCATTATCTTACCTCTATTGGAATCGCACATCATTGGTTTAAACTGTAAAAGAGCTGATTCCGTAGTACTTCAAATTACGGTCGAATTTACAACTATAACGCTGTATAATTGAAGTGAAATTTAATAATTTGTCAATTGCATATTAGCTATGCACAAAAATTCATATTTTCAATAGGTAACCTTTAATCCAAAAAAAAAAAAAAAATAGCGGAAAATCGATTACATTTGGTGATTGGCTATTATTAATTTTGATCTTGAACATTAGCTTAACAGACTATCATGTTTAGTTCATAATTTGCAAATATTTGTCGTTTAAAATGTTCTTAAATACAATTTACTTCGTTTTCAGGCTGAAAAAATAAGGAACATGGTGGAGCGCTACTGCGTTGAAGCTGCCCAAGTAAGTGTTGGACATAGTTTCATATTATTCGATTCTCATATAAATAAATCGATGAATTCATCCTCGTATCGAATCGATTCTTGTATTGAACCAAAGCTTAAATTGAATCGATTCTTGTATTGAATCAAAGCTTAAATTGGATCGATTCTTGTATTGAATCAAAGCTTAAATTGAATCGATTCTTGTATTGAATCAAAGCTTAAATTGAATCCATTCTTGTATTGAATCAAAGTTTAAATTGAATCGATTCTTGTATTGAATCAAAGCTTAAATTGAATCCATTCTTGTATTGAATCAAAGCTTAAATTTAATCGATTCTTGTATTGAATCAAAGTTTAAATTGAATAGATTCTTGTATTGAACCAAAGCTTAAATTGGATCGATTCTTGTATTGAATCAAAGCTTAAATTGAATCGATTCTTGTATTGAATCAAAGCTTAAATTGAATCGATTCTTGTATTGAATCAAAGCTTAAATTGAATCGATTCTTGTATTGAATCAAAGCTTAAATTGAATAGATTTTTGTAATGAATCAAAGCTTAAATTGAATAGATTCTTATATTGAATCAATTTTCATATTGTATCGGTTCTCGCGTACTAATATTAATTGATGAGTATTTCTATTTTATAGGGTGGTCACGAGTATGTAAGAGCAGTCGCCGATTACGTCACGAGAGAAGCCACTCTGCTCAGTTTCCGAGAAAATGACATCATTCGAGTGGTCAAGAACAGAAACCTCCATCTGGACAAAGGTATGTGTTTTATTTCCACTTCAAACATATTTCTATTACAACGGAATTTTGAAAAAATAACGCATTACACGCATGTGGTATTTAAAGAGCTTGATAATTTTCTGATAAATTCAAGAGTGGTATTTCCGGAAAAATAATCGCAAACTTGTAGTTACCACCTTAAGCGTTACAGTTAAGACAAGTCAATCAAAATATTAGTTTCTACTTTCTCAACAAAGTGTTTATTCGTCTGCAGATCTTTTCGAGTTTTCTTAACGTTGGTTTATGAGGGATATCGAAATTGCCCTCACGCCACAGACAAAGGAACTAAAAAATATGTGTTTTTCATTCCACTCGGTGAAATATAATTTAATTCCACTTATGTATGACTTTATTTCAAGGGGTCATCATTTGACAACATTTAAGATATGCTTGTTAGTCATTAAAATTAAAGCCACGTAAAACTTTTATACTTTAGTGAATCCTTCAACGTAACGGAAATCATAAACGAGGTAGTATTTCTTTTACAAATTTAGAAAATAAATTTTTTCAGTTTCGATGTTTCAAAAAATGGTGCGCGTAAACAAAGAACGAAAAAAAGGAATTGCATTCAATTAGGTACACGTTGCAACATCTGGGATCTATAACCTTCATGATCAGCGTGACGTTTACTTCTTACGAACTTTCCTCAACAAAAATCGGTAGACTTCCTATCGGATGTTGCAAAGGGTACCGACAGAATAGGGCATTTGACAAATTTTCAAAATAAGTTTTAAATAAAGCGTATGCACAAAATAAAAGACACTACATATTTTTTCTTTTTTCAAAATAATGCCTCAAAGCACCAATCAGATTTATGAAAAACTTTTGCAGTATTTTGTAGCCTTCCAAAAAAGGTACAAATATCTTTTAAAAAAAAAATAATCATACAGACACTTGATGTTGCACTATAATTTTTTTGTAAAACACCTCGTAATATTGTTTTTTTTTTTTTTTTTTTTTTTTTTTTTTTTTTTTTTTGCAATAGTACTTAAGGCTAAAGTAGTAAAAAAAAATTATTCAAAATAAAAACTTATTGAGACATGGCTCATTAAAGCATGAATCATCACCACTCAAAAGTTCGTTAATACAACTCTGAAGATTTGAATAATTCAGGGAGATCTATTCTATATTGCAATAGAACGGCGCCAATTTAAAAGCATTTTAGTGCTGCCATCTATGAAACAATTATTCAAACACAGACTCACCCTTATAGTCCATCATGTGTCAAATGATATGATTTAAGCCAACAACACTATGATTGTTTTTCTACTTTTACTTTATACATTCAATAAGCATTTCTTAACTCAAAATAAAGGTCATGTCCATCGTTTTATTTTCAATTTACTCGCATGCGTAAAATAAAAAGAGAGATAAATGAACTATTGCTATTTCTTTTCTTGGAGTGATAAATGGACTATGGATGTTCTAACAAATTCAAAAAATAGGTGTTAAGTGAAAAGCTTAATAGTCGACATAGTAGGGTGGCTTATTAACAAAGTACTTGAAATCAATTTTTGTTACTTGGTTAGTGTAGTTACACACACCTGAAAGAGACCTTAGGTCACTTATCACTTTTATACAAGCTTTTTTTAAAAAAAAAGATTGAGCGTTAGCAATTTATTAAAATTTTATCAATGCAAATTAACCAATACTCTAAGTTCTCTTTTTATACTTAACTGACAGACAGGAAAGGAATTATCCATTTGCTTATGGAACCTAAACTGATTTTTTTTATTCTAACTTTAGCTTCAACATTATACTAATACTGTAAGAATATCATGCAAAAGCTCTAACCGACTATCTGAAGTACCCTCCCCCTCCCCCCCCCCCCCAAAAAATACAAATGCTGCAGGTACCTGTGATGAGATGGTTGAAAAGCAGTCAATTTGCAATTTGTTACAGCCATATGTCATAAAATTAGTTAGTATTACATAAAATTCAACCAGTAATGCTTTAATTTTTGACCTATGTAGAGATTTCATAGTGTTCTATGGGAAGTTAACATCGTAGCTCCAAATAGAAGTATCGGATTAGAACTTGTGGATATTAGCTGAAAAGTTTTCTTTCCAAATTTGGTACCAAGCTCGCCAATTTCGCGACATTTTAATTTATGAAAAGTCGCCAAACGAGTTCGACTCGTGTGCGGAATCGCTTTTTAGTGGTAATGACTCAACTTTTTTTCCGACTCTTGACAGATTCGTTACATAATTCCACAATTTAAATGTCAAATTGAATGCTATTTTAATAATAAAATGCCTAGATATTTAAAGAGTTCTCAGCGATTATTGACATAATAGCAACAAGCTTTAAAAGCGTAGTAATTATGAACGATGTGGAACACAGAACCAGTTCGGTATATATTCCAAATGTATTCAGCATTTGTAATATTGAATGCAAATACTTACATTAAAATGGCAAGTTATTTTTTATAACTCTCCCTGCTGTTTAGTATAGATGCTAAAGCATCAAAACAATGAGGAATAGAAGTTAAGGGGGTCCGGTACCGAAAATAAGAAAAACTTTATTTATGTACATTTTTAGGTCAAAAATTTATTTTATGTATGAGATACTATTTATATATCTTTGAGAAAATGTTTCTTTGAATATTGTGTTTAGTTATTTAAAAAAAAATTAAAAACCAAGAAAAATTCATAATAATTGATGTTTGCGTATTTTGATATAAGTCAAGAAAAAATAAATTTTTTTTCAAAGTGAAAGCTTTCTGTGATACAAAATTATATAAAGAAAATTTTGTCTTCACAGAATTTTGATATGTGAATTAAAAAAAAATTTAAAAAATTCTCAAAGTTAAAATATTGAAATTTTTGCTTTTTTTTTATGTTATCTTTTACGCTAAATGTTATATTTTAAAACAGAATTAAAAAAATAAAATTCTGTGAAGACAAAATATTTAAAACTATATAAATTAAATGTTCCAAAAATTTGAATAGCCAATTATTAATGGTTTTGGAGATATATCGATTTGAATATGCAACATCTGTGAAAAACACTAGTGTTCGAAAAACGCACTTTAAGCAGACGCTTCAAGGTGTTACGCCCATTAGTGATGTTTAAATAACAGGTAATTTTGTGGCGTTCTAATTACCGGAGGAATAAGATAAAAACATCATTCTCTTCAGGAATGTATGAACTATTTTTTAAAATCAGAAAAAAAAATTGGGATTTTTGAAAAAATTTCGGTACTGGACCCCCTTAAGCGTGATGACACCACAGTCAATTGCTTTGCTGGGAATTGTGATTGGCTAATGAAATATAGACATTTAAATTCGTATTTAAATATATATTTTGGTTGTTCACAAGTACATCACAAGTCGTGCTATTCGGAACTCCTAATTACTCTGAGCATAAAGTCTATTAGTAGACTAGTTAGATTTTAGAAAATATTAATTTATATAAACATGTATTTCAATCATATGCATATTTCCAATGCTTATAGACTCAAACACCGGAATAACCAAACGACGTTTACTAACATTCAGAACGCTTTGCAGACGATTTAATTTTCTTTCACTCAATATGTATGTAATCTATATCTATATTATACAATCTCTATTCCAAATAGCGACAAAATATTGATTCAATTGGTACGTATAGATATATTGTGATGCTATATGAATACATTTTCTTCTAATAATAGCTATACCAAATAGTATGTTAGAATAATAATATGTCTTATCTATCTCCTCCTCATTGTAAAGATACTAAGTGGTGTTTGTACATCGAGTTGTAACTCGGGGTAGTGACGCGACCTTAGTCAAGCAGCTGTTCATGCAGCAACCAACGCAATAAGAACCGAAACAGTGCGTAGAATTTTCAGCTTGGAATCTGCAAATACCAAACCGCCGTTGATGCAAAACTCGTAAACTTTCCTCCCCTCAATCTCTAAACATTTAAGATCTCGTTTGTGGCGATCGAGATTTCGCGCGTGATTTTATAAAGAACATTTATCGGTGGATTGAAATTGGAAGGAACTTGAAAATTGTATTTGTTGTTGTTTCTTTCTGATTGATGGGTGGTTGTTTTAATGAGTACTTATTTTAAAGGAGTGGAAAAAGAACTTGAATTCATTATAGTCTAAAGTCTAATTGTTTGATTTTTTTTTTCCATGTCTTTTGAAATTCCTAATTTTTCCTTCCTAATTTTTCTTCATACCCTTAAAAGGCACTGAGTCCAAATTTTTTTTAATTACTTCCGATTCTTTTTTTAGAAGAGTTCAGATTTCTATATCATTATTGAGTTTTATTATTTGGAGTTTATTTATGATATAAAAATATTTTCCAAGATCAAGTCGTGTGGAAATATTGGCTTTCGATTAAGACTAAGACCTTTAAAGTTGTGCATTTAATCTTGATGAAAATAAATGCGTATCTAATCATTGATCTATGCATTGTCCTTTTCTAGCATATAGATTTTTTTTGTGTGTGGATCATCTTCGACGCTTTCGCGCCCGTCCCGAAAGCGTTTAAACCATTCAAAAGTTCTTGAGCGGGGTAATGCTTCCTCGTCGTAAACTTGTTTTAACATTTCGTAGGTTTCCTCAGCTGTCTTGCCCAATTTGAAGCAAAATTTAATGTTAATTCTTTGCTCCATTTTCACTTCGACGACAGGAATTTAAGAGCTACGTTTTAATGCCCCTTTCCACGAGAACCACTTACTTCAGAATGGCGCCGATTGCACTGCACATGCGCAAGAAAACGCTCTTCAATATGCAATCATTACCGCCATCTTTCGGCCTTTCGTTCTCCTACAGTTACTTCAGTCCTGGTAATTAATAGCCTGACCTAGTATAATGAGTAGTTCCGTAATAATACGCCATGTCTCTTGGCCCAGACACCATGTATATAATTTTACTGTGGCGAGACTTTCCATTTGGAAACGATTATGTGACTTCATTTTTATACAACTATCCGTAAGGCTGATCTGCACATTGCCAGTGGCTGGGATACCACTAAGTTGGAAGATCAATGCCACTGGTTGAATTGAATGACAGCATTGGAAAGTCACTGTCACTCATTGATCAGAATGCCCGTTTTGCTTTTACACAGTGCCAACAGCTTGGACAATTCAGCCATTGAGCGATCACTGCGCCGCCTGTCGGTTATCACAGAAGAACCCAGATGATTGGATGATGGAATATAACTCGTTTCCGGCTTCTCACCTAGGACTAGAACTATGCGCTTACAGTGTTACGTCACATTACTGGCGCTCTCAGCTGGTTTATTGACTGGTAACGTGCAGCATTTACGCCGACAGTCGCTGGCAACTAGGGGCTAGTAACCTCAACTGGCTTTCCAACTATGAACGTGTAACACTGCTGTGAATCTTAAACTATGACCTTATATGATGACACGAAATTTTAAATCCTTTATTCATTGAAAAACTCTCTCCGAAAACCTTTATTTTAGTTGATAAAATAAAAAAAATGGCACTAGAAATGAATAATTCATCCCACCTATTAACATTAAAATCATTATCTATCAAAACTAAAAAGCATTGCTTCATTTTAAAATACTGTAATAAAAAAGTGTTTCGGAGGCCATTTAGAATATGCAATTACTCCACTTATTAAAAAAAGCATATTTACATTTCTTTTCATTCAAAAACCTATGAATACTATTCAGGTGACCTCCATTATAATATGACTCCCTCATTTAATCAGGTATAATTTAACGAAGCATTTAAAGTAACTGTAGAAGCAAACCAATCCTAAAACCACGATAACGGAACTAACCATTATATATCAAAAAATTAAATTCGAACAACAAAGCCATGATGCCAAAACCCTTCCAGACTCAGTCCTTTTGTACATTCTAATTGGAGCGTAGGCGTTTTCGTTTTATTAGTTGATATTAGATGCGTAAGCCTTTCATTTGAAACGTTCTAAGAGTTAAATCATATTTGTTCTGTTTTGATTGTTATTTACGAGCTTTTTGCTTTTCTTTTTGTGTGAGTGTTTTTTATAATTATATTTGTTCTGTTTTCGTTGTTATTTGTTTCGTTGTTTTGTATTTGTTTTCGGAGGAAAATTGGTTTTGTTAAGGTTCTAAATCAGCGTTCGCCACTAACTTTTAGAGACGGACCGTATGACTTATATTGGACCTTCCCGCAGGCCACATATTTATAGCAAAAATACACCAATTTATATCTTTAATTACTATATGGATTTAACTTTATAAAGCATTTGTAAAAACAGAAAAACTATTCAAATATTTTTTATCTCATTAAAATTTCATTTGATGTTTGATAATTTTTTCAAATATTTAAAAAATAATAATTTTCATTATCATATTACGTAAATCAAAGTCTAAAAAAAGAAGGGAATTTTTATTGCAACCTTTCAATGTTAATTAGCCTAAATATTAATAAAGGTATCTAAACTGTAACTCCAAATTCTCCTATTTTATACTAAACTTCAACTTAACTAGACATCACTTAGACGATAGATCGTCACAGTGCTCATAGGTATTTAATCCATTTTGGCGGAGTGAAGACATAATTCTCGCCAAACCTTATAGCCTTTTGTTCTGTTGGGGTTTGGCGAACATTATGCTTTCACGCCGCCAAAATGGATTAAATACCTATGAGCACTGTGAAGATCTATCGTCTAAGTGATGTCTAGTTAAGTTGAAGTTTAGTATAGCCTAAATCACATGAGAGTAGATGACGGTAGCAATCATTCCGTTTCTTTTATGATAGAGTCGATTTCCGTTGGAGTACTTGTCGCAACCAACTGTAATAAATCCTTCAAATGAGAGTCACTTAAGAAATTCCTCTATTTATTCTTGATAAAAACCATCTCTCTGAAAGTTTCGTCAAATAGTTTCTTCTTGCCAAGTAGTGGAGAACCCTGTTCCAGATATTAAACACATTCTATTTTGGACAAATTAAAATTGTGTGAAAAAAAACATACAAGGAAAATTGATTTCTATCTTTCTGTGTTGCTGACGGGCCACAGATAAAGTTATCGCGGGCCGGATGTGGCTAACGTTTTTCTAAATAAAGACAATTCCATTTTGAATTGATCTAATTGTGTTTAAAATTATGAACTATGGACTTCTTATAAAATTGTATATTACTTTTTTTTTAAATTGTGACCAAGCAGCGATTGAATTATATTTACTATATTTTAATGTGAGTATTTTGATAAGAAGATATCGTTTATAAAATTTAAGTAACAAATATCGTTCCGAACTAAATTCTCAATATCGTTTGCACTGTATGTGTATAATGAAACTCATGCTTGGAGGCGTCACAATTAACTGCTACTCGTATACGCAAAAAAATATATAAAAAATACGAATCTGGATTGAATTGGCTGAAGGAATAATTTCTTGCATAAAGTGCATTTCAAATACGTTGTGGTTAAATGGATTGATGGGAAATAAAATAATTGCTTGCATAGAATAAATGGAATCGGAAGTTAATAAAAGAATAATTGGACTGCGATTATCAAAAAAATAAACAAGCCTCAAAAAGAAGTAATAGTTTTTTTATAGGTTTTGTGTGTGTCTTTTTATTCGTCTTGTCGAACACGATCAAAATTATATATTTTTTATTAGATTAAAAATTTAAAAATTGACCATAACATACATCAGAAAATAATATAAGAAAAAAAAATATACAATAATACAAAATATATTAAATGTAAGTGAATGGTTCTTACGAAATTATTTAGAGTGGTGTTGTATAGCATCTAGTATTGTAAGGGTTATTTCATTTTGCATTCTTATCCATAAGATGAAGAAAGTACTATAATCGTCTTAGAAAATCAACGTAATTCTGAGGTAAAAATTCCACATTCTCGATTGGGTATATCCCTCAATCCGTCACCAAATAAATAGTACGTTCTGGAAGTAAGCAATATACTGAATAGATTTTAATGAAACTGGAAAGGTGTTTATGGTTGGGAGTCGTTCGCATCCTAATAAAAAATTTAAGTTTGTGCATGTACCTAAAAGCTTGAAAATCATGATATAATTCATTGTTACTAGATTATAAAATGAATGTTTCATATGAGAATGGTTTGCTTTAACAGCATACAACAATATTTATCAGTTACTAAATCTGCATTTTTAGTTATATTTATGACTGAGAAATGTAATTTGTAAGAGCTGTAATTTTTGTTTGTATTAAAAGATTTTGTTGCTATTAAAAAAGTTTATATATAATTTTTTTTCCCTTTGAAAGTAACAAAAAGAACCTCCTAAAATAAACGCAGGAAGTTATTTTCTTCACAAAACTCCAAGTTCGACTTCAGGACTTGTTATCTCAAAAACAAACCCAGCTTTTCTCCCGAAGCATGATACAATCCTGTTTCCGCTTCAGGGCAAATTTCCTTCTTCACCAAAAATACCTCCAATAAAACAAAACTCTATAAAATAGTTTAAAGTAAAAAAAAAAGACCAGCCCCAATTCGACCAGTTTAGAACAGTTCTAGGTCAAATAGTTTACGTCCGAGCTTCATCCAATGAGCCCCAGGGTCGGCAACGACACTAATAACCAAAACATACATCCTTTCCATCAAAGCCGGGACCCATTGTTGAGGATGAACTTCGGCATTTCGCCGAAACAATCTTCTAACAACTAGTTTTATTAAAAGAAAGGGGGGAAAGTTCAGCTCAAGACGTTCTTTGATCACCGACCTTGACATTGGCGCAAGCGGTATCGAGTGGATTATGCCGTAGTGTTTTGAAGTTCTGAAGACGTTGATGAAATTTGGTGATGTCCCAAGGTCAGTGTATATTTTCTTCTAAAAAAGTTATTTTGATTGTTAGGAAGCGTGAAGAGACATGATCGGATGGTGTTCGTTGTTTGAATACATGTTGGAAGTTTATTTTGTTTCGTCTGTGTTCGAAATCGTTTGGTTGGTGAGGAAATTTTGGTGTTTGTTTGAGAATGCCGAGAATCTTGCATTTCGTGGATTCTCCTTCAAAAGGTATTTTATTTGATTTTTAGAGTTGAGGGATTGCCGTGGTCTTGTGGAATATGTGTTTAAAGGGATTTGTTTTGTAGTCAACAATTATCAATCTAGTATTTATTAGGTTTGGGTTTGAATTCCATTCAAGTTTGGCCGACCAAAAGGTATAGTGGTTAGCGTGCTAGCTTCTAGACCGCGAAGTTGCGAGTTCGAGTCCCGTGTTAGGCATGGGTGTTTGTAAATGTATGTTGGCTTGTCTAATGGCGAATGTTTCGGGGCATTATAGCCAACGTGTTGCTGACGGTGCCAGATAATCTGAAAACAACCAACCAATCCATTCAAGTTTGGATGTTCGTTGTAATCCTCAACCCTCGTCTGCTGTATTAACTTTTTTTTTTTTTTTTTGGAAAAGAATTAAAAATTAAAAGAACATATGAGCAATAAACTGCATAATGTAAGCAAAAATTAAATTGTGTAAACCTAAAATGGTTCAGAATGTTTTTATGGGGTGACAAAATTAGTATATTTCTACGATACTGTGTTATTAATCACTCTTTGTTTAAAAAATTATGGAGCTTATTTTCAAAAGGGAAAGTTTTCAATGGGAATTGTGCGGAAATGTTCCCTCAATTAATGCGTTGACCAGTCTTGCTAATTTGAAATCAACACATTAATTTTGTCTTAGTTAACCTGTGTTTACACTATGCACTATTTTACTGGTTGCTCTTTCTTATTCATAAAATTTTCGAGAAATTTGAAAGAATTCTTGAAAAAGTTATACAATAAATTTGCTTGTCATTGAACAGCTTTTGAAACTTTTTATTTAGAAGTTACAGTTTTTTAAAAAAAAACATTGCCAAAGTCAAAGATTTCCAAAATATTTTGAAATATTTCCAGATTTCGTTCTCCCAATTGAAGGGATAAAATTTCAGTTGTTGAAATAAACTTTAACGGATGATTTTATGTTAACTGTTAGAGATTTGTATTAACATCTATATTTTGGTTTAAACAAAATTGCTGAGCTAAGTCTTACTGTAGAGCATTTAAAATTTTGTTACAAAATGACAAGAATTTTTCTTCCAAATATCTTTGATTAAAAAAAAAAAAAAAAAATACAAATTGCTTGAATTAACAAATTTCTCTCCAAAAAAAAGACAAAAGAAAAAAATATCCAAGCTTAAAACAAAAGAAAAAATCCCGCTAAATAAATGTCCCAAACTATTGCAAATGGAACTGTTTACCATCGAAACAATATCAAGCGCGATAGGAAACAACTACATCCGGGCTACAGAATGACGCACATCCGGTCGAACTTGATTCCATTCTACATCTTGACCGTTCCCTCATTAAAATTCGTTCCGGTATCGAACACGCTAACAAGCAGGTTATTTTAAAGCAACCATTAAAGATCAAAATGAAAGTCTGGAAAGATACCATCTCAAGTTGCGAAAACTTAAGTTGGGTGCGTATTTGCGCTAAGAAAAAAAATCTTGGGTTTTGTATTAGAAGTCTAATCGACGATTAGTTTCGGAAGTGCAAGAAGTGTTTAACGTGTTTTCCTAATTGATTGAAAAAAAATTCTCTAAACAGAGTGGCCCCAGAACCTGGAAATCAGGGAAATGTCACGGAGCTTTCTGATTCTGGAAAAAATTGGGAGAATGCCAGGGAGATTTTCTTTGTTCTGAAGGAACGTTTCCCCGTTCATCCATATTTTGGCGCCATTTACCCAGAGAATTGTGGTGGTAATCTTTGAAAGTTGATGTTACGGAATAATTTAAACTTTTCATTACCCCCAAAACTATTTTCAAAAAATTAGTATATTATCTCTGTAGTGTACGTATCCTATTTGGGATCCGGACAACTCATCCCCCTGTCATCTCGACCCGGGACATCTCGTTCCCCGGACCTCTCACCACAGGACATCTCGCCACCGGACAAGTCACCACCAAAGGGGGGGGGGGGGAACGTTAGGGTAAGCGGTTTTCTTCGGAGGGAGGTGTGTAGTTGAACAGTGGGACTTGCGTACATAATTAAGAAGGCACAACATAGTAGATGCCTTCCCCCGACTCCCCACCACCACTGTTGAACATTGTAGATGTCGAAAATATATAGACACTTTGTATATTTGGTACGGCAAGGCTGATGCATGTGTAAGATGAATGTCAGGCACGGATCTAAAGATATATATTGGGGAGGAGGGGGGGGGGGGAATCCGAAGTATAACAATTCCAAATTTTAATAACTCGTATATTATTAAGAATATTAATACCTGGAATTAACATTAATTTAATCAAGACTGTAATAAAATATTTCGTTAATATTTGAATAACACCAACAATGTTCAGCAGGGAGGAGGGGGTTAAAAGATAACTTCAATGTTGTGCCTTCTTGAATACGTATGCAAGTCCCACCATTCAACTTCGACAGTTCCCAGCAAGAAAATCATTTTCCTCACACAACACCCTCGATCCGCGCCTTCTTGGTGGTGACTTGTCCGGTGACTTGTCCGGTGGCGAGATGTCCGGGGGATGAGATGTCCGGAGTCGAGTTGTCTGATGGCGACTTGTCCGAGGGATGAGGTGTCCGGCATCCGTTCTATTTGACCAGGATGTCTACACATCTGGAAAAAGTTAGGAAAATTTGAAAAAAAGTTGACCATAAAATCGGGA
This sequence comes from Linyphia triangularis, assembly GCA_963978545.1. Lineage (NCBI taxonomy): Eukaryota > Metazoa > Arthropoda > Arachnida > Araneae > Linyphiidae > Linyphia > Linyphia triangularis. Next base: position 27,716,536 of record OZ021731.1, read on the forward strand.
ATTTTTTTAGAAATCTATCATGGAAATCAGGGGATTATTAGGGAACTTATTTTTCTGAATTTTGTGGCCACCCTGAAAAATTTTACGCAATACGTTTTGGAGACGCAAGAAGATTAATCTTTTTTCTTGGAAATTTTGCTTGAAAGAGTTATCAAATAAAACTAATTTCTGAAATTTGGAATAACTTTTAAACGTATAACTTCGCCAGGATGTGATCAGGAATTGAACTTTAAAAGACCATTAGAGACTTTATAACCACACATGTACATGCCTTCATCCATCTCAACCCAAGCAGCTCCATACGCGGAAAAACAATCCCTACTAATCCAACCTCTATTGTTACGGAGCTTATTCCCCATCAGTGAAATCGCGTATCTTTGTCCTTCAAATTTTAAACTTGCTCTTGCAATTCATATAAATTGAATTGCTACAGGATAATTCAAATTTGCTGTTATACATATCGGTCTCTCTCTTTTTTTTTTTTTTTTTTTTTTTTTTTATTGTATGTATATTTATAATGCACAAACTGCTATTTTCAACAGAGTATACTTAAAATTGGAATAAATTATGATTTATTCAGACGTTGAGGATACATTAAGAGAATTATAACTATGTCTACAATCAAGTTGGATTGATTGATTGATTGATTGATTGATTGATTGATTGATTGATTGATTGATTGATTGATTGATTGATTGATTGATTGATTGATTGATTGATTGATTGATTGATTGATTGATTGATTGATTGATTGATTGATATTATTCGACACAAGAACTTCTAAAGTTACTGTGTCCGAACATTATTAAATCAGGATCTGTGTGAAAGTAGGAATACCTCTTCCGGGAGGTCAATCAAAGGGAACAGTCCCGCAGTTGCATTTAGAATGGACGTAAAACGAGAAAACTGCCACCAGGTCGCTTATAAACCGACAAGAGACTGTCACAATAGCAGTCTTGTCTACTCACGTTAACGCCGGCGCCGATATTGAAGGTTTTCTCTGTGAGGCGACGCTTGAATCCACGGTCCGCTTCGTGGGGCTGTGCTGCGTCAGATACCAATGTTCAACACGATTTTTGCGCGGTTATGCCCACTAGGTAATTCTTATAGATCTCAACGAATTAAAAACGAATCTGTAATCAGTTCTCGTCCAATGACCTCACTTTTTGAGAAAATCGATTCTTAAGAAAATAGCAATTTTTGAACTTTGACCTCAATTTATAAAAAAAACTACAAAAGCTAGACGATTCCTGATGGATGCAATGAATTCCGTGGACTTAAACTAACACATTGATACATAATAGACTGAGAGGCGACTGCAATTTTTGGACCCCATCGAACATCATTCTGAATTTTTTATAGAAATTGGAGAAAAGTGCGTAAATTACGAATCCACTGGTCTGCCGTGCCAAAAATGGCCGAAACTGATCAAAAATCGACTTGGAATGAGTTGAACTAAATCGAATTGCCAAATGCGCCATAACTTGCCAGATAATGAGCATTTTTTTTTTTTGGGGGGGGGTAACCCTCACCCTTTAATTTTAAATTAAGGTTACAGACGATTCGGATGTGTGACTATGGCTTACATGCATCTTCAACAAATGAGCCAAATTGGCAATATACATTACGTCACTGATGACGTAACTGATGCCGCCAATTTGGCTTACTTTTAAAAGATACAACTTTTCCGAGCCAGAGATCAGAAATCGTCTGCGGTTTTTTCTCATTGAAAATCAAAATACAGTGGGTTGCCAGACGAAAAAGTTTGTTCTCTTTTTGGCAAGTTATGACATATTTGGCAATCGGATTTTAGTTCAACTCATTCCAAGTTGATTTTTTATCAGTTCCGGCCATTTTTACCACGGCAGACCAGTGGATTCGTAATATACTCACTTTTCTCCAATTTCTATAAAAAATTCAGAATGATGTTCGATGGGGTCCAAAAATTGCAGTCGTCTCTCGGACTATAATAGTTTGGCAATATCAATTTTCGTATATCTGTAAATATTAAGTAAAGCTGACGGGAACAGATTTGGCCCTAATTTTGGGGTACGCTTTTCGATATTTTTCAAAAAGTAAAGATCTGACGCGAATTCTGACCATCGCACGTAATTTCGTGAAAATTTTCTATAAGAAACGTTCATAGCGTAGAGCAAAAAAAAAAAAATTTCAACTTCGTACAGTATTAAAATTTGAGGAGAATTTTTTTTTATCGTCTTTTGAGTACAGTCAATCTACACAAAGAAGAAACGCCAATTGAAAATGAAGTTCTACCCAAAAGACGTTAACATTTTCTGCAGTCGAACCAAGGGCCCCGCGAGAAAAACGAGACCAGCAATGTAAACAATATTATAAACCCATGCTTAGCCTAAATGGTAAACAGTATACCGCGAATAAAGCCAAAAAAGTAGCAACATATTGTGTTTGTTGTAAAGGCCAGCCGACACTGTGTCTCATGTTTCAAAAAATTGAACAAAAAACTTAAATAATTATGTTAACTTTATAGTATTGCTATGTTTTTACTTTTGAATGTCTGTTTATAATGTTAAGATAGACCTATTTTACTTTACTTATTTTGTGAAATACAAGTGTGACCCACCGGTGATGCACGCCCCCCCCCCCCCCCACGGGACGGACCATCACAGACGCGTGTGACCATCGATATAAATAAACAACTGGATAGACTGCTTAACGCTGCAAAAATGAAGCCGTTGCCAGATGCCGTTGGTGGGATAAAAAATACGGATTGCCGAGGATTGAAAATATAATTTTGGGTTGTACACAGCAGAAATGTTAATAGTAGACTTTAATTAGTAATAATGTGCAAAAAAATATATACTCTAGCATTTTACAAGGTTTTTCGCATTTCCATCCAACTATAAAAGTGAACTGTGATTGGTTAATCTTCCCACCAGCTTCGCAATCCCCGGCGCGTTTTTCTCTTTGCATTGACAATGGAGCAGTCTATCCAGTTGTTTATCTATATCGATGCGTGTGACCCACCGGCGTTAACGTGTTAAAAAGTAGATTACAGAGGATGGAACTCGATCCCAAGATCTCTTGCATAAAGCCAAACGAGTAATCCGCCTCCATGCCATGAGTCCGACGAATTTTTTATCAGTATTTGAATTTTAAAAATTGTAAAATCTCATCCGTTTGGCTCTTAGACCGCGAGGTAGCGGGTTCGAGTCCCGTGTTAGGCATGGGTGTTTGTAAATGTATGTTGGCTTGTCTAATGACGAATGTTTCGGCGCATTATAGCCCTCGTGTTGCTGACGGCGCCAGATAATCTGAAAACAACCAACAAACCATTTGGCTCTTGGAAAAGAACCATAAGAGTTATCTTTTGCATTCAATAAAAATAAAAAGGGGTTTAGATTCCTAAGAATCCCTTCATTGCGTGTACTCACTCGGTATCACTGATTCTTCTATCAATAAAAAAAAAAATCGGTGTTGTATTCTACGTAATTGGTGTTCCGTGACGTCCAGCGTCCTTCTTTCTATTTACCTTGAGCGTGCCCGTCCAAGGTTTATTTATACCTATGACGCGCAAGGGGAAAAGATCGCCGTAATTTGGAAACTGATATATATTAGAAAGGATTGGAGAGGAGATTGAAGTGTTGGGGAAGAGGTAGGGAGAGAATTTGTTACTGAGTTTATTAAGGGCATGTGTCCAAAATAGACATTGATATTTCTTGCTTCCCGTACTACAAAGGTCGAAAACGAAACTTTTATCTAATTGCTGTTATGTATATAACACTGATATTTAAATTACACAGAGACGTGTTCGATGAATGAAATTGAATTATTTACACAAGCTGTCGATAAAAACTCAAATATCACAGTTAAAAAAAATTTAAATTTTAAAATTTTATGGGGTTGTTTTTGTTTTTCCGAAGGGGAGAAAATTTTGTTTATTATTATCACTACCCTCATTATTATTATTGTTATTACAATTAACGTTATTATCATTCTTATTATTATCGGGATTGTCATTATTGTTGCTATAATTAACATTATTATTATCGGGATTATCATTATTGTTACTATAATTAACATTATTATTATCGGGATTATCATTATTGTTACTATAATTAACATTATTATTAACATTATTATTATCATAACTATTATCGGCATTATTGTTATTATTATTATCATCATTATTATTATTATCATCATCATTAAATTAGATTATGTTTAGTACCAAATGAGATGTGAGTGAATTATAATAACATATTGCTAATTTTATCATCAAAATATCTAGCTAACTGTTGTAAAATACATGCCTCCCTAGGTGGGTTTTTTTTTTTTTTTTTTTTTTTTTTTTTTAAGTTTACACAAACATGTAAATATAACAGATAGTAGCATACTAAATAATTTCCAAATCCGTTATTTTTGTGGTCGAGAACTTTAGTATTGGAATTTGCTGATTATATACTTATTCCCAGATGGTCTTTTCTCATATTGGACCCCAAAATCAACTGTTTGGTAGTAACTAACTTCATAACTTTCCATGCATCTCTTTTATATTTCGATCCATTTTAGAAAATGTGTGTTGTAACAGAATAAAGGGACGCTCTGTTTCTCTCTAGACCTTTCTCCAACGAGAACATCTTGATATTTGGCTTCCTATAGAAACTCAGTGTGGCATTACGAGTCGAGAGAAAATAACATGTTGCTGTATAATAGTGTGAAGTTGTTTTTAGGCGTTTACAAACTAAATACAATGAAATGCATTTAAGTTACTATATTAGCGAGCGTTAAAAAAAAATCTATTGAATTAACGGTATTGTTTTGTTTAGAATACGCCTTTTCAGCTAGCTATGTTAGAAAATATCTAACATAAGACTAACAATTATCAAGAGAGGGAATAGTAATCTTCTTTATTAATGATCTACATAAAATATATTTAGAAGGATTTTAGAATTTATCCATATAAAAACAGATATATTTTTCTAAAATGTTGACTTTTTTTATGTTAGGATTCTTTATTTTTACTTGAAAAAGAACTGTTCACGTCAAACTGTTGGACGATAGCTTTGGTTTTAAACTCATTCAAAATAGATATAGGTAATATAAAATCGTTTGATATAGTTTAGTTTCAACTGAGTAATAATACTACAATAACATTATTGTACTTATCAGAAGTAGCTTTTCTATGGATTATTAAGTATCCGTCCATATTTGCATGTAGTCGCATAGTATAGGATGCACACAGTACACATCCTTCAGAAATGCAAACCAATTGTGATGTCCCAGTTTGTATTAGTTTTACTCCGCTGGCCATAAACTACTAGGATCTAGCGTTAATATAATATCTTTTTGTAGCATTTGATTTTTATACAAAAGCCAGAGTTGGACAAATTCTCAAAAACACACTGGACGATCTTCCAAAATCCGGCAATGCTTAAAAAAAATTTTAGTTTTACAGAACATAGACATTAGAAGACAAGTCATTCAATACGTTCACCAAGAATGGAAGAAAACGTCATAACTTTCGTTGGTTTCACCTGAACACCATTACCCAAACGTCCTTTAATAAAAAAAAATTATCTGTCTGACGGAAGTCCTAGAATGAATCAAATACCTTACGTCTTGAGCATTAAATCCGCCAATACTAATAGCCGAACGCTTTTATCGCCAACCAACTTCTGATGCTCCATCACTAAAACTCCGTCATAGTATGCAGTACGAAGTTACTATGGTGTAGAAAAGGGATGCAAGTCTCATTTGAACGAGTTTGGAAAACAAGCTTTTAATCACTTTTAAAAGATGAAAGATCTTGCGCTAGGAAATACATATAGTCTGTAACCTTCTTTAATTGAAAATTAAAGTGTGTTTGGTTACCAGACAAAAAACGGATTTCATTGTTTGGCAGGTTATGACATATGCTGCGAGCGGATTTAGTTCAACTCAAAGTCAACTTTTGAATAGTTTCTGCCCATTCTGCCCGCCAGATCAGTGGATTCATGTGTGATCCCTTTTCACTACATTCTATAAAAAAAATTCAGAATGATGTTCGATGAGGTTCCTCAGTCTATTATAAAATCTCTAAAGCAACCAAACCAACCTGACTTGCACCATTCTGGCTGTGTGCACGTTGCCTCACGGCTTGTGCGCAATAACAAACACAAGCAGGTGCGAGGGAAAAACCACCACCACTGGCCGATTGACTTCCAGAAGAAGGACTTATTGCCACTCTAGTGCCGGCGAAATGAAGGCTCGCTGCTGCAGCTGTTATTGTTGTTGTTCCTTGCGATGTACCAAAACGACCGATTGGTAGTAGACGATGTCATATTCGAGGGTCAAGTCCGCTTCGTTCGATGATTTACTGCTGGAATTGAATCGTAATCGTGTTCGGCCGGCAAGCCGGGTTGAGAAGAGGTTGTCGTGTATGAAGGAATTTTTTCAAGGTAAATTTTGTGGCTTTGTTTACTTTAAGTGCCAGTGTTATAAGGATGGCACTGAGACTTAACAGTGCTCTGATTTTAATGTTTATTATATTTAAATGCACTTTTTAGTCAAAAACTCAGTACTTATGATTTTTTGCGCTAGTACCAGGCTAAGACATTTCAATAAAAATTGTGACATGAAGTCATTTTTTCCAAGAGTAATTATATTAGGCTTTCTTCTAAAACTAAAAAAGTCCTTCTAACATCAGTAACTTCTCCATGACTATTTGTATAATATTTTTCTTTGACTTGTTACGTCAGATTTTTTTCCAATAACACTTATAAAAACATTGTATTCTTAGTCATGTTAGATTATACTTCTTGAGAATTTGTCTAAAATTTTCCTCTAAGACCAATCTTATATTCCTTTCCCGAACTTCATGTTTGATTTTCTTCTTAGACAATTGACATCATATTCTTCATCGGGACGTCTTGCATATGATTTTCCTCCATCAACAATCCCACCAGATTCGTCTCCGCTACCGATAATAAAAAAAAATTTCACCAATAACAATCACAACGTATTTTTTTCCAAAACTAGTCTGTGAATAGAGTCTTTAAAGAATCGAAGGACATATATTTTGTCCTTCGATTTAAAGACTCTATTCATAGACTAGCTTTGATTTTTGATTTTAAGACTCGATTAAAATTGGTCGAAACCTTTTATATGAATATATCTACGAAGACCTCTAATGTCAGACTGTATTAATTTCTCGTTGCCAACTATCTTAAAATGAAAATATTCCTGCCATTCCTAGCCTTTTCCAAGGAGGAAATACAATTTTGAACTGGACACCAAGGAATATTCAAGCGTCAAACCCTTTTGCATCTCATGGTCTTGAATTGAAACGAATTGCGTATTAATTTTTTTCATGAATAGTTATTATTTTATATATTTTACTCATAACTATAAAACCATTAGAATTTTTTTCTTTAAAAACTTGATAAAAATTTTTTGGAAGTAGTCGTAGAAATCTCCTTTAAAGCTAATTGGATATTATTTTCTCCTTGATTACTTTAAAACTTATGGCGTAATACCTTCGTTAAGAGTAAAATGCGATTGTCTTCTTCGCCCACGCGTACATCAGATATTTCTAAAGCTTCTATGCCGATCAAACGGTATAGTGGTTAGCGTGCTAGCTTCTAGACCGCGAGGTTGCGCGTTCAAGTCCCGTGTAAGGCATGGGTGTTTGTAAATGTATGTTGGCTTGTCTAATGACGAATGTTTCGGCACATTATAGCCCTCGTGTTGCTGACGGCGCCAGATAATCTGAATACAACCAATCTAAAGCTTCTATTGCTTTTTTTTTTTCTTTTTTTTTTTTTTTTTCTTTTTCCCCCCCTCTAATATTGCGGTAATTACATACTGAAATGCACGCAACATAATTATTTTTTAATTTACTTTTAAATCTTATTCCTTAGGAAAATTTCTGTACATTTCTGTTTTGAATGCATCATAAAAATAATGTTTTGTTCCTTTAAAATTTCAAACCTAAATGAAGATAATTGTATCGAAATTTTATAAATCTAATTATTGAATTCTAAGAATATATATTTTATAAAAAACACTTCTTAAATTTTTATTCTAAGGTTCATATTTAAGTAACATTTTTAAAATACAGGGATTTCTTATAGCTATTTTGGGAATATAGTAGTCTTCCTGAATTTATTTTAAATAATTTTTCAATACAAACTGTGAAGAAACTTAACACATTTTATATCTTGCAGCCAGAAGTTCTTTGAGCTTTTCCGCATTTATGTTATATGCTTCGGTGAGCATTCACTTAATCCTGTTTAAATCCGAATTATATCAAATATTATTCTAGCTACTGTGCATTTATATGAAAATGGCAATAACAGTTTCCGTAATTAAATACACTTCCACGTGCCTTGTTCCTAAAAAATATTTAAATCAGATGTTCCATTTCCTGTCTTGTTATTCTACGTTTTTTCCTACCAGATACATTCCACGACAACTATTTTGCTAAAAATTAACAACGTAATACCTAAAAACAGAGCTGGAATTTTAATTTTTTTTTTTTATAGAATTCAGTTTAGGATAATTGTCTACTTTTAGTTTATTTTTGTCTCTTAGCGCTACTTTGAAACTTCTGCTAGAGGGCTCCCGATAGCCTAGGCGGTAGAGTATCGAGCTCGTAACCGGAGGGTTGCGGGTTCTGTCCTCGTTCCGCCAAATATCGGTGTGTACCTAATGGGGGCTGGTGCACATTAAATCTATCGTAGCCTCAATGTCCTCTCGTTGGTGTGGTGGGGTCGGAGAGAGGGTTTACACTAGAAGATTTCGATCTCGTATTCTTCTAGATGCTCAAAATTACGAGACGTATTTGGCTGTGTTAAGCACTTTATAAGTGGCAGAAATAGACAGTCGGTGGTTTCAAAACAAAACAAAACTTCTGCTACCTCGACAGTTTATATTCTTTAAATTATTTATTACATGTGACTGCTTTAAAAAAGAATTGAGCGAGAACTTACCTTTGAATGTATCGTACGCCAACACAGAACTAGTGAGTATTCGCACATGACCACTTGACCAGGCGACCTAATCACAATCCCATTATCCGTTTGAACTCGAATAAGTGTTAAACATCTGTCAATTAATTTCTTCTAATATAAGATAATTTAAAGGATGCATTGCTTTGGGTTATGGTCGAACAAACTAATTTACATGAAAAGTACTTGTGCACATGCATTTTTGGTGTTTGTTGCTTCGAAATTAAGGTAGAAGGTTCATTTGAACGTTTTAAAATTTTGTCTAATGGACTCGCAACAAATCTTGCTTGTAAACTAGTATTAAAATACCATCATTATTTCATTTCATATCCAGGTCATTATAGTTGAAGTGTTTTTTTTTTCTTTCGTTTAAATGAATCAACAAAATTCCAATTTTCAGGAAATTTTTGTTTTTCTGTCCATGTACTTATGAATAACTAAAATATATATATATATATATATATATATATTTTTTTAAATAAATATTTCAAATCTACAAATATTTTAGAGTCAAAATATACAAAACTAGGGATGTGGAACATCGCACAACTTTCAATTACACTATAATACTGACGTGGATTTGTGTCGTTTGTACATTTTCGTCCTTCATTTAGAATAAATTGCCAGCTTGGCGATATTTTTCTTTTTTGCGATAATTCTTGTGGGTCTTAAAAAAAAAAAAAAAAAAAAAACACTGTAAAAATGGCGATTTTGGCGCTATACTTTTTCATAATCCTTTATATTATCCTTTATTATAAGCGAAACTGAAGGGAGAAGAAAAAACGATCGTTGATGAGGTATGCTCAAGGGAAGAGAACTCTGTGTTGAAGGCATTCATTTTTCAACTTTTTACTCCATTAAAACATTTTTACGGGAATTTCAGAAGTAGGGATGCTTAGAACACCCTAAGAGGCATTACCACGGCGATTTTTATCAAAATCGTTAGAGCCGGGTTTTTTTTTTTGTTTTTTTTTTTGCAATCATTAAAAAACATGATTTTTTCAATGGCAGCTACCTTATGCGCATGCGCGATTTTGACGAAAACCTTAATGGTAGGTCCCATGGCCGCCACTAACCCTCATACCAAATTTGAACATCGTAGGTCAATTTGTTCAGGAGTTATGCTGACCACAGACACACACACAGACATTTTTTCTATATCACTTTTTTGAAATCAGAATGTTCCAAAACATGGAGAAATGCAAAAAAATCAATTTTTTTTTTTTAATTAATGCTATACTTTCATTACCCTATGTATATATATGTATATATATATGTACCCTAATATGTAACATATGGGTAATTAAAAGTAAAAAAAATTGTAAAAGATTTTTTTTTAAGTACAGAATAGATAATAAAAAAAGGTTGTCGGAATATTGAAATTGAAGAATAATCGGATAAAAAGCAAAATTTTGAAAATTAATCTTGGTTAAATTATGATTTATTTTATGAAATACAATGGTAAACCGTATACTAATGAAAATTTTCAAAATACTTACAAAACATTTATTAGAAATGAAGTATAGAATGATAAATTTCGAAGCAAGGCTCAAGACAAAGTCCTAGCTCGCAATCTTTGCACCAAATTCTAGTTTCTTTGCTATTTTTTTTTTTTTTTTTTTTTTTTTTTTTCCCGCTAAGATTTAAATGAAAAATTAAACATCACAGAAATGCCACAATGAAACCATGAAATAGCGGGTTGCACAGTTAAATAGATGGCAAAAATGTGTCTCCGTAGAAATCGCGGGATGCGCAAATTTTGCTACTTCTGCGTTGCCCGCGGAAATCGCGGGATGATCAAGCGAGAGAGTTAATATGCCATTTCTGGCCAATAAAGTATTTCTCAGTTTTACCCTTTATTTACCAACTGGACACTTTAAGACTAGAGGTCGGAAATATCGATCAAAATAAATATCGATACTATATCGTTGCATAGAAAAAAAGTATCGATAAAATATCGATACACGATTTTTTTTATTTGATTTTCAATTTTACCTGAAACAAAGTTTTTCGAAGCAAATTTCTACTTTTCATGATTGATTTTTTGTAAGGTGACTACTTTTTCGACTAAAATGGATCTAGTACTACAAAAAAAAAATAATATTTTCGCTTAATTGGTGTAGTGGTTTTAAGAAAAATTTAGATAATTTTCAATAGCTTTTAAGTGTATGGAAAAATATTGAATATTGGTGCCGTTTTAACTGTCTCTCAGCCAAGTTCAAACTTAAGTTTTGAAGTTTCTGAAAAAGGAATAAATAAAATCGAAAAAACACACGGAACTACAAAACGATCATCAAAAAACTAAAAATGTTTGAAAATATCGATATATCAGTGATTTATATCGATATTTTTTTAGAAATATCGATAAAAATATCTTCGTATCAATATATCGCCGACCTCTATTTGAGACCCATTGGAACTTTGGAATATACTTCTATGAAGTTCGTTCTTCAATCTTTGTATAGCAAAACAAGCTTATTTCTCTTTCGAAGCTTTCAAGTATACAAAGATCATGTAAAGCCAAGGTGAATGCCTAAAATATTGAAAATCGTCCATGTGTTAGCATGTAAAGAGAAATATGATTGTGCTTCCATCCAACAATTGAAGAACGAACTTCATAGAAATAGATTTCAAAATTCCAATAGGCCTCAAAGCGTTTAAATTAATATAGTACCATGAGAAATCCTTGACGGGGCAATAAATAAAAGGTTAAAATTCTGAGTTTTGGTACTTGGATCCATTTTTAGCTCAATTCTTAAAATATTGAGGGAAAAAAAAGTACAGCATTCGTAGAAGTGTGATTACTCAACTTTTTTGTAACACTAGAAGTTCTAATTTTGAGACAGATCGTTTTTCATTGTTGTCTACTGATGATTTGTATGATGTTAACTAATGTACATTTATGTTAAATTTGAATTTTTCTCTCTGTAGGTTGGCTGTACGGTGTGCTGGACAACGGAGAATCTGGAATATTCCCCTGCGAGTATGTCGCCCCGCTCGGTAAACAAGAGGCCAAACGAGGACATAGACGAGAGGTAAGGTCCCATTCAGTCTTACTTTTCAAATAACAAAATAAGTGCATAGTCAATTCAAAGACATCTCTTCATTTGAATGTTTTAGTTGTCAAAATATAATTTCACCAGTCTTTATAAGCATTGAATACGTTTTCGAAGGTTTTAAACACTGGTCTTAATTTACAACTATTGGATTTGAAGCTGAAGAAGGCTTGGCAATCACCATGGATATCTATATTATCTACTCCCTCCCACCTCTTCCAAGCTATTTAGAATCTATTTGTAACCATGGACAACCTATTACGTAGCATAGATTAACGTAGCAACCTATTACGTAGCAACCTATTACAGTAGCACTCTATTGACGTCATCTGCTTCCAGAACAGAAACCTTGCAAGCTATCCAGAAGTAGAAGTTAGAGATGAGTGTTTTTCAGGGATGAAAATCTTCCGCTTTTATGCGTATTTCCGCTTTTTTCTCTCTCCGAAGTTCCGCTTTTTCTACAATTTTATTGTTTTAAGCTGACTTTGTAAGGGTTTTTACAGACTAAACTTTGCTTGAAACCTCTTCTGAAAAAAAAAAAATTCTGACCTCAATTTTATTCTTATTAAGCGGTTTTTATTGTTCAAAATAACGCTGCGTATATTTTCCTCTTTTCTTACATTCTGTTTTCCTCCCTGGTTTTTAGAATTTCCACCTCTTTCATAAAATTCATTTTGGTGATAAAAACTTTACACTACGAAGCGAATTCCTACTTCCAAAAAGTGTACAATGGTATTCATTTGCTATTGGTACTTAGTAGTTGGAAATATTAAGGTGAGTTTGAAGGAATATTAGGTAAATATCAAATTAGGCCTTCACATCACTTTGGTTCATAGACCATAACATAAGAAGAGGTTGTGGCAGAGTTAAATATTCAATGTACCTCTGTAGTTGCCTCGCCAATCGATCACTTTTAATCATCCATTGGGAAGGGCACTTTTGAAGTTTTTTTTATATCCATCTCTTCAAAATCAATTAATACAGTTTGCAATATACTTTTCTTTTCTGCGTCTGTCTAAAAGATTATGCAAATTTCTTGTGCCTAAGTGTACTTCTATTGGTTCGACAGCCCTTTGCAAGGCATTCCTCAAAATTTTCTTTCATTCTATTCTCTTTCACACCATCAGGAGCCAGAATTAGGTTCAGGCCCAGACTAAGACGGGTTTGTTGTAACGACCAGGTGCTTGAAAACTTAAGAGTCACTAACTGGAACAGGAATTAAAGATTCTAGGTATTAAAGAGGAGCAATCCATTCGGCAAACGTGAATTGCGAGTTTTAATGCGATTAAGTTTAATGTATTTCATGATATCTGCCTCTAGTTAAATCTTGTGCAACTCATTGTTGTATCTGTGTACATTTAATATTTATTGGACCCAGAATCTTCCTCAAAACCTTTTTCTCAAAGATAACCAGCCAATTTTCTAATAACAATCTATTAGTCCGTGAGGCGACTGCAATTTTTGGACCCCATCGAACATCATTCTGAATTTTTTATAGAAATTGGAGAAAAATGAGTAGATTACGAATCCTCTGGTCTGCCTTGGCAAAAATGGCCGAAACTGATAAAAAATCGCCTAGGAATGAGTTGAACTAAAATCCGATTGCCAAATATGTCATAACTTGCCAAAAAGAGAACAAACTTTTTCGTCTGGCAACCCACTGAATTTTGATTTTCAATGAGAAAAAGCGCAATCGATTTCTGATATCTGGCTCGGAAAACTTGTATCTTTTAAAAGAAAGCCAAATTGGCGACATCAATTACGTCATCAGAGACGTAATGTTTCTTGCCAATTTGGCTCATTTGTGAAAGATGCAAGTAAGCCATAGCCACACATCCAAATCGTCTGCAACCTTCTTAATTGAAAATTAAAGAGTGAGGGTTACCAAATAAAAAGAAAAGCTCATTATTTGGCAAGTTATGGCGCATTTGGCAATTGTAATTAGTTCAACTTATTAAAAGTCGATTTCTGACCAGTTTCGGCCATATTTGCCACGCCAGACCAGTGGATTCGTAATCTACTCACTTTTCTCCAATTTCTATAAAAAATTCAGAATGATGTTCGATGGGGTCCAAAAATTGCAGTCACCTCTCAGTCTATATTTATAAAACCCATCTCATCCCATGTAACTGTTACCGTTTAATTGACTTCAAATTAGAATTCTCTCACTAATATTGAATCATCTTTAGAATGTAGGTAACAATTTTATACAACTTTAACTGTATTGACATAAAACAGACAAGTGGTCCACCTTGTTAAAAGTTAGCTGCGAGCGTGGAGCTCATCCCACAAATGCATATACCAATTATGTATATATATAATTGGTATAAGCATAACCACTTTACAGCTGAGGGTGGCTTTCCTTGCTTCACTCTATTTATGAAGTTTCGTCGTAGCAATAACTTCCAAATCACGTCAACCATGAGAAAGGACGTTTCAATTTTAAAAAAAAAAAAGTCTTCTAACACTACAGACGCTAGAATACAGGGCATTAGTTCTGAATATTTCACGCTAGTAAATGAGTACAATGAAGAGGACATGCAGGGTGTGGTTGTAATTAAGGTGTGACATTTAGAAAAGAATATCCTTACAATTAAATTGGATACTAGAAAGAGGGCATTTCGAAAGATGCCGTTCTGTTAATAGAAATATACAACTTAATTAAGACGTCACGTAAAAGAAATGTGTATGTTATGGCTAATTTGATTAATTTGGATACTATACATTATCACTGGGTATTTTACAAATTAACTATCAATATTGGTTAATATGACATATTATGAGCAATTTCTTAATGATTATCATATTAACCAGCTATTATGCAATGTAAAAAAGCACTTCGTTAATATAATACATTTTTTTTTTTTTTCATTTATCTCAAATTAAACTCACTAATCAGCTATTATGTACATAACAACTATTAACCCGCGGTTAGTATGATAAATACTGTGTTCTATGCAGTTATATTGTTTATGTTTTCCTCTTTGTTATGCTTGAACATTCGTTGAATGGCAGCGCTGTTTTGGGATTCTTAAAGTTTTGTCATCTAATTTCAGTTGAACCTACTAAAATTCTTATAATTATTATCATTATCAATATGGAAATTCTTTATAAAAGTGGCAGTGATTTGGTTACTATATAAAACGCCAATTAATTTAATGAATCTTATTACATTAATCATATTAGCTGTTGTTCTTTACCATAAAAAATAGTCCATGAGGTAGGGTAGACAAATACATTTAATAACAGGACGGACAATTAACGATCTACGGAGATAAAGTTCACAAAGAACCAATTCGGCACACAGCCTATCAACATCATACAGAACCACACAGGTCTTCCCCTGTTCATGTCCACAAGAGGAATGGTGGTTTCCCGGTAGAGGGACGAACAAACTACATCTACACGGATCTTGTATCAATCCGCTCGCCCCAATACCAACATTAGCTATTTATAATGAGTATTTTATATATAAAAAAAACTAGCTGAATACCCGTGCTGCGCTACGAAATTTTACCATTAGCATTTTAGCGATCAAAAGACATTCATGTATTCTACACTTCAGACGTTTGCTCCCTTTTCGATCCCGACAAATTGATTTATCAAAATAGAAACTTTCCTTTGTTGACATTTTAAACGAAATTTATAATTGTGAATAGTAAACTGGAATAGTTTATTGTGTTTATGTTTGCTCTTAGTTCTAAATTTCAAAGTAGTAGCTGTATTGGAATTAAGTTAATTAGACATTAAGTTAATCCTCGTATAGTTTCAATGTTGCGTCGTCTTTTCATCCCTTAAAAATTCGTTAATCGATATTGGAATGACTTATTTTTTTAACATTTGCAAAAAAATATCAGAAAAATGACTACATTGGAAGAGGAACATTCGGATATCCCTCTTTTGGAACATTTAACCCCTTTTCGACCACTTAAAGTGTGTTAATCGAGATCGGAATAGTTTACTTTTTCTATTTTTACCATTGTTGATATTTGTGCCGATTTTCAGAGTTGTGACTATGTGGGAAGTAGGATTTTCGAATGTCCCCCGTTTGGAACGTTTGACCCCTTTTCGACCCCTTAAAGTGTGTTAATCGAGATCGGAATAGTTTACTTTTTCTATTTTTACCATTGTTGATATTTGTGCCGATTTTCAGAGTTGTGACTATGTGGGAAGTAGGATTTTCGAATGTCCCCCGTTTGGAACGTTTGACCCCTTTTCGACCCCTTAAAGTGTGTTAATCGAGATCGGAATAGTTTACTTTTTCTATTTTTACCATTGTTGATATTTGTGCCGATTTTCAGAGTTGTGACTATGTGGGAAGTAGGATTTTCGAATGTCCCCCGTTTGGAACGTTTAACCCCTTTTCGACCCCTTAAAGTGTGTTAATCGAGATCGGAATAGTTTACTTTTTCTATTTTTACCATTGTTGATATTTGTGCCGATTTTCAGAGTTGTGACTATGTGGGAAGTAGGATTTTCGAATGTCCCCCGTTTGGAACGTTTGACCCCTTTTCGACCCCTTAAAGTGTGTTAATCGAGATCGGAATAGTTTACTTTTTCTATTTTTACCATTGTTGATATTTGTGCCGATTTTCAGAGTTGTGACTATGTGGGAAGTGGGAGAATTAGTGATGAGTGAGTCAGTGAGTGAGTGAGTGAGGGCTTTGCCTTATATATATAGAGATTAAAAACATTTTCACTATAGACAATGATGTACATTAAATTTTTCTCTCTAACTGGAGTAAATTTGATTGTAAAGTAATTATTTGATGGTTTTAAGGTAAATTATAAAAAAAATTCTGAAACATTTATTTCAATATAACAATAGCTTTTAGCACTGAGTACTGTGCCGTCAGTAAAAAAAAGGGGGAGGTTAAAATCCAAATATGGTTCTATGATTCCTACAATAAACAAACTATGCTTTATTCAGCTGTAAAGTTCTTTATCAGGGAAACCAATCCTTTCCTGCCGACCAAACGGTATATTGGTTAGCGTGCTAGCCTCTAGACCGCGAGGTTGCGGGTTCCAAGTCCCGTGTTGGGCATGGGTGTTTGTAAATGTATGTTGGCTTGTCTAATGATGAATGTTTCGGTGCATTATAGCCCTCGTGTTGCTGACGGCGCCAGATAATCTGAAAACAACCAACCAATCCTTTCCAGCAAACTAAACTTTCTATAAAAATCGGAAAGCATTCGCTTTTTTTTTTTTTACCTCAGTAAATACAATGCGTTTTCCTGCTGTACGGACGAGTGGCTTTCCTGATTAGTTTGTGAACCTGAGGGTAAGGAAGTAATTGATCTTTAACTGAGAGAAGAATCGGAAGTTTTGTTTCTGTTCAGAATGGCTGTTCGCGACTGCTTGTGATTCGATGGAATACCGCTCTAAATGGGGCGATGTTACTTTGGGAGTTTTAGGAAGATATAAAGCGTGTGTGGCGATGTCGAAGGTAATTACGATTGTTATAATTAATTTTTTTTTTTTTTGTCTTTTAAAGTGATATAGTTAAAAATCTTGTTGTGATGAGACGATAGGTGTAATATACAGTATCGTTTTGTCATGAGTAAAAGTTCACATATTATACTTCTTAATTTAATTTAAAATTAGAAGCTTTGTTTTAAAATGTAGCTGCTTGTTTCACCAATAATCACTATGATTTATGGCTCTTATCGAAATGTTATTATTGGAAGTACACTTTAACAGTGTTTCATTTCCGATTCAATGTGTTTCAATTCTGTTAAAAGTACAACTTCTTTTTTAAACAGTATCATTTGTTATATAATAAATGTGTCAATTTTATTATGAGTTTAACTCATTTGATACCTTTATGTAATATTCCCTCTTAAATTTGAAAAAATAGAAACTCATCAACTTCCAAATTTCCACTTAACGTTTCTTAGGCAATACGTATTACATATACAATTGGTTGGTTGGTTGTATTCAGATTATCTGGCGCCGTCAGCAACACGAGGGCTATAATGCGCCGAAACATTCGTCATTAGACAAGCCAACATACATTTACAAACACCCATGCCTACGCGGGACTCGAACCCGCAACCTCGCGGTCTAGAAGCCAGCACGCTAACCACTATACCGTTTGGTCGGCCATATACAATTGAGAAGACTTTATTTAATTTTTATGTTATAATTTCAAACTTTTTAGCAGTATATTAGAATTAAAAATGATGCATTTTTATATATAAACTTTTTTTTTCGCGAAATTTTTTAATTAGCTAATTGCAATTAAAATTATTAACTAGGACGTTATTAGAACGGACATAAATAAACTTTTAATCAATTTAGAAGTATGATTTTTATTGCAAATAAAAGAAATTATATTGACGCATGTTTCCATAAAGAATTTTGAATTTGGCTTCAATATTTATTTAATTACAAGTTTTTAAATAAAAAGTTTGAAAAATGCATAGTTTTCATTAAATGTTAAGATTAAAATATGTATAAAAAATTTGTTTATAACAATATATAGTAGATTATAGTAAGAAACACATTCACAACTACTGTCTACAGAACAAAATTAGAATTTTTTAAATCGGACCATTTATAATGAAGTTATGACCATTGGCGTAAAGTCATAACACCAAAATGTCATTCTTCAGAAAACGCATTTAAAGTTTACTGCTCTAATTAATTTGATACGAAACAGGTTCATAAAACCCACTCTAATTTAAAAAATAATTTGAGACTCGGAAAGAAAATGGTATCATTTTAAAAGTAATGAATTAGGGAATATTTTAAAACAAAAAACCAAAACGCAGACTTGAGTCAAATTTCGCAATTCCTAATGTTTTGTTTTTGGAACTACCGACTGTCTATTTCTGCAATGCCCACAGCCAAATTCGTCTCGTAATTTTGAGCATCTAGAAGAATACGATTTCGAAATCTTCTAGTGTAAACAACCCCTCTCCAACACCACGTCACCAACGAGAGGACATTGAGGGCATGACAGATGTAAAGTGCACCATCCCCCATTAGGTACACACAGATATTGAGCTCGATACTCTACCGCAAGTCTATCGGAGCCTCAATTCCTAATGCATTTGTATACCTTTTCATTTTATTACTTTTTTTCGTGGTTGCGGTGTTACGTTTCGATTGTAATGCAAAACCATGAAAAATGTACAAAATAATATCATACGCCACTGTTGAGGATTTGATTGAAGACATCTTTTTTACACTATTTAGAATAAACTACAGAACACGAAACGAGTCTTTTTCTCCTTAATATGCAAGATGCTCCAACGTGTTTTTCATTAAAATTTCGATCAAAACTGAACACATCGAGTCATTGGTGCCAATCACGATCTTACAGTGAAGTTGTTCAGTTGAAATGCTAGACACTTACTAGGTACAAGAAATAAAAGCGCAATGTCTAGCATTTGTCAAAACTCTCACCCCATCAAGTAGTATCCGAAGGGAACTTTTACACTAAAGCTTCATTTAGGAAACTAAGCCGTTATATCAAATGAAAGTAGCGGTAAAACTCTTGTGCTTTGGAAGAAAGTGCGTCGTTGTCCTAACAGTGTGAGTATCCTGTCAAAGAAGAATTTCTTAATCCCATGGACCATTCACTTAAAAAACTTCATAAATGTATAACTTTAACCGGCGACATTCCGATTTCGTGTACAAGTAAAGTATAGTGTTTCTTTTTCTGTTCCAAGCCCCTCCATTGTCATTATGTCCTTCTTCTTCAGGTGGAGAGCCTTGTTCATTCGAAGGGTGGTCAGCAGAATAAGGTGCGACGCGACCATTGCATCGAGGACGTTGCCCCTTACCACGACACCGAATTGCACATGAATGGTACCATGGACAGGACAGGGGAACACGGGACGCCCATATGGGTGGAGTCCAAAATGGTAAGTCATCAGGGATTTTGACTGAAATTGGGAATCGTGCTTAGTAAGCACGTAATAGATACGATACTTAAAGTCTGCTTTTAATGAACAATAAACCTGACATAGAGTCGGGCCTCCAGTTATAGATTGCCAGTTTTATGACGTAACAAACAACGTTCAACAAAGAAAAACGTTTTTTACAACAGTCACCCGTCTTTCCATACCGATGAAATGGTATGTAAACCAAACTGAAACAAATGCAAAGGTGCACGCGTTTCTATGTAAAACTTAATTTTACAATACTAAAAGAAAAATATATAATATAAATATTTGTTTCTGCAGTACGTTCATTGACAAGCTTTTCCTTCTTACCTTAATATTATTATATGCTTCTGCCTTGTTATGTCTTCTACCGGTAGAGTCAGTTTTCTCAGCTAAATCTAGAATTTGGCAACTGCTTTGTCGCAATGAAAGTCGCCAAGCTCGCCAAGTTTGTGAAAATAACTATCGCCAAAAATATCACCCAAATAGTCAACTTTTTTTTTTTTAGTTTATATGAAAGTATGAATATGCAAACTGTTAATTAAATAAATCCATTTCAAACTTCGAAGAAGTATCTAGAATTATTATGTAATTGAAAGTTGTGTGGTGTTCCACAACCTAAGTTTAATCATGGTAAAACAACGTTTGAATCGCAATCTAATTCAGTTGAGGATAATAAACCGAAAATGCTATAACCAGTTTTACCGTTCATCTTCCTAAGAACCAAGTACAAATTTTTCACACAAAAGTTTTCTTGCAACTCTTCTAACAAAGTAAATTATTAACTTTACATTACTGAATCACGCTGCGATTTATTTATCTTTATCATATTTAAGATTTTAAGGTACTTATTTTCCCGTCGACTGTTGGCGAGGTTATGAGTTCAAAAAACGGATTCCTCCAATCCATCAAAGCGGTCGGTCCGGACGAATGCTTGATCCACCACACAGGTGAGTCATTCCACGGGAAGGCACCGACGCTTCTCCAAGACGAACCGGGCCTCCAAGAATGCCAGGCGTTTCGAAATTTTTGTCTCCAACCAAGAGTTCGCCAAAGGTCGACGGGATAATGCGTAAAGATCAATTTTAATTCATTGAGTTGCTCGTATTTTAATGAATGAACAGTAATATTTCAAGGAGGATTATAACTTGTCACAAAAGCTATTCAAATTAAATATTATTCAAAACACTTGGATAAAATAAATTAGGCATACAAAAATGGTCTAAGTTTAATTGTCCTTATTGAATTACAGATATTCTTACATTTCTGTTAAATGAAAAATCGGAATGGCTTATTTTTCTTTACTTGCTTTTCTTCTGTTTTGGGCTTGATGGAAAAGGGAAAAGGCATGTAAATTTTTATCCTTCCTATTCTGATCCAAGGCTTTCTTTTTGTTTTCTTTTGTGTGCCATCGACGCCTTCGTTAACATTGATGTCCTCGTTAATATTTGCTTCCAGAATGTCTAGGATCTGGTTTTCTGACATCTTGTTCAGTTTTTGCTATAATGCAACAAGTCAAGTAATTTTGTAAATATAAAATCTTTCTACAATGAACTTGCTAATTTGCATTTGATAAAATTTGTCCGATAAAACTTACAAGAAGTAATTAAAGAAGTATTTTCTCTTTTTGAAACTAAAATAATTTTTTCTACTTAAAAGGTAAAATTTATTTACAGAAATTTATTCATCGAAGTGAAAATATAATAGAGAATTGTCAGAAAATTCGGTACTTACGTATTAACGCAACCAGGCCAAAATTCGCATAAATCGCCAAATTTGGCGACCCTACTTATGGCAACCCTACGTGTTATACGTGGTTTTCGTAAAGAAATTATTTTCCTTACTGGTTAAATTGAATGCCGTCAAATCGCGCCAACCTGGTTGCGATAATACGTAAGTACCAATTCTTCATAAAATTGTCGATACAAATTTATGAAGAACTTAAGGGGATCTGGGACTTAAAATTCTAAAATCTTTATTTTTAGAATTATTTTTCTGAAATTTTTATGCAGTAATGTATGAGGCTTTAAAACTTAAAAACTATTTTAAATTTTCAAATTAAAAAAAAAAAAAAAAAATTAATGAAAAAACTTCAAAATTTTGATATTTTCTAAATTTGATAGTATATCTATAAAAAAAAAAACTTTTTTAAAAAATCACTTCATTTTTGCATAAAATTACTTCTTATAATTCATATCAAAAATTGTCACCATGATTTTTCAATAAAGTAATTAAAAAAAAAAAATGTGCAAAAACTGTATAACATCTATCTGTATGCTAAGCTCCAAAAACTTTTTAAAAAAAGTTAGATAAAAAAAAAAACATAATTCCTGAAAACAAACTAAAGAAATGTATATGAAAAATAATTATGGAAAGTTTCATAGATTTATAACTAGTAGTTTTTAAGTTATATCAATTTAAACTCAAAAACGGGACAAAAAGCCATCACCGAGAAAAACGTTTTCAAAGTTTCAAGATAGCATGTCTGAGATACACTTGTCATGTACCAAAAACTTAAATATTTCACATTCTACTAATGATAGAAACAAAACTTTTATGCCATTTTATTCAAAACTATTTGTATTATTTTTTACAATAATTATTATTATTATTATTTTTTTTTTTGAGTATTTTAAAAAATTAAGTCCTAGACCCCTTAAAAACTACTTATTTTTTTACTTTTCAAAAGTTGTATGAGCCCTGTATCTTAGAAATAAACCGATATACACACAATTCGAAAACTTGACTTAGACTACTTTAGAAGAGCTTAGCAATAAGGGATACTGGGGATAACCAAATTTATTACTTTACTTTTAAGATATTAGGTATTCAATCCTGTAGCGAACGCTTTGGGTCTATCAGAGTCAGACCTAACGCTTTCTTTGCCATCAACTTAGGGGCGCTTTCACCACAGGGTTGAGAATTATGAATTATTTACATTTAAGAAATAATGTTTGGAAACTAAGTTGTTTATTCATCAAAATTTTTTTTAAGCATTTAAAACAGATTGTATCAGATCAGATTTTGTAATAATCAGCAGTGTAGAATTTACTTTTCTAAATAAAAAACGGCCTACTCAAATTCAAAATCGTTAGAATTCGCATAATTTTGAAGATAGTGGGAAATGAATTAAATTGAGTAGTATTTTTGTAATCAACCAAAAATAAGAATTCTGTAATTTTTAAAATATTTTACCTATGAAAATTCCTTTATCTTTTTATTGTGATTCCTTACCTCATTTTGAGCATCTTTGACTTTTACATTGAGGTCTTATCTTTAATAGCAAAAGAAATGAACACGTACACCCTGTATATTTCAAAATTTGTAGAAATTCAATAAAATTGTTCCAAAAACAATGGATTTTTCAGAGATACTTTGTCATCAAAAACAAAAAGATAAAAAGTAAAAATGAATCCTCTTCCGCTCACTTTTCACTAGATTTTACCGCAATTTCCTAAACCGCAATAATGTCGGCAGCTTTTACAATTGTTTTCGTTGCTAAACACCTGCTTTTGATGTCCTTTTGAAGCGCTTTTTTTTTTCTTTTTTCGAATACTTTTAAAAGTTATTCTTAAAAAATTACAACTCACCATTAAAATGAAAACATAATCTTAGTTCTTCTTGAAAGCAGTTACTATTACAATAGAATTTAAAATAACTACTAAAAAATAATTAAGATGCTCATTAAGCTGCTTTAAAAAAAAAATAGCCTAAAATTGATTTTAAAAAAAATCTTTTAAATACCTGTTTGATTCCCGAAACCTTCCAATTTCAAATCGTAGTCTTAATTTGATCCGATAATTAGCTCAGCAGAAATTTAAAAAAGTGAAAATTCTTGCAGCAAGTTTCCAATGCATATTACAGAAGTTAACAACTTGACCTTTCTGGTTAAAGGTTACTTGCTGCAGCATTATACTGGTGCGCCATTTGATTAACACAAATTTTTTATCAACTTTTTCCTTTCTTTGTGTTTTCCAACTAGCACTGACCACGTGTCAAATAATTTACAACTACATATATTTTGGTCAATGACCGGTTGACTAATGTTCAGATACTTACATAAACTACGGCCGAAACTACTATTTTTATCAAATTGTCTTATGAGGTAACCAAAAAAAAAAACATTAATCTAGTTCTTTTAAAAAACAATTAACATTAAAGGTAAGAATGCACTGAATCTTCTTGAATAGTTTACCATTTCTTACGAAGATTAAATGCCAAAGCGTCTGATCATTCCCTAGTGACCATCTCTACTGTTAGTTAAAATGGTCTAAATCCAAAAAAATTCAAATGCATATTTTGACACTCTCTGATAAGTTCTTTAAAAAAAATCTTTCCATTTCTTGAATGTCATAAGTTCCTAGATCATGCAAACCTATACAGGAATAAAAAATAATAATAATTTCAAAGAACGAACGCAAAAGCATCAAAATGTGCATTTAAATTGTTTTGGATTCAGGTCTATTTAACTTATGACAACAAATCTGGTTTTCTTATGCTAACCTCAACATCAGTTCAATTTAAGTGTCTATTTGCTGTATGGCCACAAAGAACTGACATCACAAGAAATGGACGTAAAAAAATTCAATGAAACCAACCCCCAGTGATATTCAACCTTCATAAATTCCAACCCAACTCTAAACTAAGGTACCATTAATCGATATAAATTGTAATATGCAATATAATATTTTCACTGGAATTTTTTACAAAAGATCGGATTTTAAATTAGAGGTGATTTCTTTTACTGATTTCCAGAGTAATTTGAACAAAAAGATTTTTCAAAACATCTTCTTTAATCAATTTAATAGAATTAGAAAAGGATTTGTAACAGTTCGAAAGATTTCAAAGAGGGATATAACAATTTTAGGATTAGTCTGATTAGGAACAATTTCGGGGAGGATTTTTTTTTTTAATATTGACAAACTAACTGAGGTTTACATTTCAAACCGACAGATGGTACAGGGTGTTATCGAACAATTTTAGTTAGATTTAAAGACACGATTCATAGTTGATTCAGTTAGCCATTTTGAAGGGCGGTAAGTTTGAATCATTGAAGTTTTTTCTTGTTCGGATTAAAAGTTTTTGTCGTGTTTCAATTTGCCTTTCTCCTTGTTATTTTAATGTTTCTGACTTTCAAACCTGGTGGAACGAGAATTTTGAGGTCGCATATGATATTTATTCTTTTGCCGTAACATATACAGAAAAATTATCGCATTTTGGAGTCAATTTTGGTAGTCACCCTCTGACGAAGTTGCCGTAACCGAGAAATATGCCTTTTTTTTCTTTCTTTTTTTTTTCAATTGTTTATTTCTTAGTTATTTATTTATTACCTTCACCAACACTTCATCCTGCGAAGCCTTCCTTGCCATTACTGGTGCCACAGATACCGCAGCGGGCGCCTCGTAGAAGTAGGTGTTCAAGAAACTGCTTCGCATGGCTTCTTCGGCCCTCGTCCTGTTCTTGGGATCAAACTGTAAGAAGAATTTCATGAACGCGATCAGCTCCTGGAGTCGAGCTCTGGAGACTTTGCTGTTTGGGTAGGTTTCTGAGAAGAACTTCTCCACGTAGGCCTGCGTCTGGAAGTATGCTGTGTATTGCACTGCAGACTCAAGGTTGCCTGCCCTCGGATGCCTCACTGTGCACTCGTGGAATCCTTTTCCGAGGTACAGATGAGCGATGAGCAAACCTGGAGAAAACTTCCGTTAACTTAATGCAGTTTAAAGATGTGGTACATTGTAAGATATAAGACATCCAGATATATGGTACTTCCCCCCAAAAAGCATAATAATAATGAACTATTCTTTTCGATGGACGTATTCGGCTATTTTGCTGCGTCTATTCTTCTTCCAACCCTTAACGATTTCAACTATTTATTAGATTATTGAACACATTGATAAGAGTTGCAGTAATCAATAAATTTCTTGAATAGGGCTTTTACTTAGTAGAGTTATGATAAACAGAGTGGCCACAGAACCGGGAAAACCTGGAAATCAGGGAAATGTCATGGAGCTTTCTGATTCTTGAAAAAATCAGTGAAATGTCAGAGAACTTTCTAAAGTTTTATGAAAATCAGGGAAATGTTGTATTGTTTAAGGCACGTTCATCCATATTTTGGCGCTATTTACATGGAGATTTGTAGTGGTAAGCCATTAGAAGTTTAATGTTACGAAATAATTTAAACTTTTCATTACCAGCAAAACTATTTTTTAAAAAATTGCATATTATCTCTTAAGCATACACATTCTATTTGATCAGGGTGTCTAGACATATGGAAAACCTAAGAAAATTGGGGAAATTTAAAAAATAGTTTGTGCTAAAATAAGAGAATTTTTTTTAAATCTGTCAGGGAAATCAGGGAATTATCAGGGG
This sequence comes from Linyphia triangularis, assembly GCA_963978545.1. Taxonomy (NCBI): domain Eukaryota; kingdom Metazoa; phylum Arthropoda; class Arachnida; order Araneae; family Linyphiidae; genus Linyphia; species Linyphia triangularis. The sequence goes on from OZ021731.1 coordinate 27,742,819, forward strand.
ACTTTTTTACCTGCATTTTGTGGCCACCCTGAAGAAAGATGCTTGAAGTGTGGATGTAGTATATAGATGGGGAAATTAAATTAAGAAAAATTTGAATGAGGAAATTGATCATGCGATATTATGTTTACTTAAAAACGCTTAGTTATCATTAATTATTTTTTTGTGAAATATTGCTATTGGTTCGTTTGACACATTTTTAACATCATTTGATCGGTATCTAAAATCATGTTCCTATCTACGTTCGACATATTCATAGACACAATTTAAAGAATGAACCATCTTTCTCCTCGAAGCAAATTATAAAACTTTTGCACCCTGTCTCGGTCCAGAGTTGTTTTTCTAACCACTTAAGTACATAACTATTCATTTTGGTTTTGTCGCCAAACTGAATTGTAATAACTGAAAAAGGTTAACAAACAGCAAAAGGTTTTCCTTCAAGTAAAACTTCCAAATCCGGTGATTATTCTGCGCCAAAAGTTATTTATATTAACCCGTTTCAATAGCGTTGGATGATTTTGTTGATGAAAATCATTTTGGCGTAGAATCAGCGACGGAATCAGAATTTTAACATTTCTTCATTAGAAAGTTATCGTAACTTTGTACATTGAACAAGACGCTGTGTATCACGGTCTACGCAATTTATCAAAAGTTTTACTCCCCCGATTATAAAGATTGTCAAAAACACATAGCTGAATTTGCATAAGCAATACCCCGACACAAAGTTCTGCCATCCAAACACTTACCATAAGACCACAGATCAATCGGCATGGGTTCCACCATCTTCTTCACTCCCAACATCTCCGGTGGCCTCAGAGAATTGGGCAGCGGGCAGAACTTCTTCATGTCTGTGGTCCTGCACATGCCGGAAAAATCAGCCACCACGGCTCTGTCATCAAAACCAATGAACACGTTCTCTGCTCTCAAGTCCAGATGGCACAAGTCCAGCTGGTGAAGATAGGCTAAACCAGACATAACCTGCCGGGTGAAAATACATCTGTTAAATGGTTCAAGACGTTTACTTTTTATAGTACAAGATGAAATGTCATCCTAACTTTGATCATGCGCATATCACTCGTTAATGTATATTGTGCAAATATTTAAACCCTGTACCAACTTGTTCATGGGTGGCTGTGTTTAAAGAGGGAATGTCAGACTGTCCTTGTCTTGTTGACCTAATGCTTTAGTTTTTCAGCCTCTATTGCTGTCAGAAAGTATAGAAGTTTTATAAAGGATATAAAATCATTAAAAAGCGTTCATGAAAAAATTTTACTGCAAAATAGCTAGTGGTTTTTTATAATTACACTTAAAAAGTTTTTATGGGCCAGCTTATAACTACTTAAAACAATGAGTAATAAAAACCCCTAATTATTTTTTCTTCAAATTTTAAATGAACTTTTATTACTGATGTTACTTGTTATAAAATTTTATATATTTCAAAGCAATACTCCGAGAGAAATTGTAGCTGAAGAAATAAAGCGTCTATGAGGTAGGGACTAACTAACCTTTCTTCTTAACTGCCAAACATAAACATATTTTAGATGCGAGTCTAAATTTTAAACGTGTTAAGCAGTTCCACTTTAGTATGAGAAACAACTTAGAATGATTTATTTAAGCGATGATTCTCATCCAAATAAACTTTTATTTCTCAATGACTCTGTATTTAGTAATTTAAGTCGGTTAGTATTGACACGCACTATTTTATGTTTTCTAATATTCCTGATTATAAGTACTTTAATATTCGATGCAAATTAAAAAGCACCAAATCCATTCTCTGTTTAAAAAAGTGTTTGGTTAAAATTAGTTTTAGTTCCATTTAAACTGAACAAACTTGTCGTGCGTAAATCCTGCATTTCTCTGGTGCCAGAGGATCCAGCCTGAAGTGCTTGTTCTGCAGTCGGCGGAAGAGGTTTGTGTCCATGAGGTCAGTAAGGAAGATGACCACTCCATCCAGGCCAAGGAGAGTGTCCACTAGTCGAAGAACATTTCCGTGGTTCAGCCGAGACCACTCTTGAATTTCAAGGAGGTTTACCACCCTAGAAGATAAGGAAAGTCCATCGTCATTGGAAGTCAAAAAAGAATGTTGGAGCAGAATGGCAGGAGCACATACATGTTTCTTCATTGGGAAGCATAGACAAGTAGTCCGAGAGGCGACTGCAATGTTTTAACCCCATAGAACATCATTCTGAATTTTTTATAGAAATTGGAGAAAAGTGAGTAGATTAGGAATTCACTGGTCTGCCGTGGCAAAAATGGCCGAAACTGATCACAAATCGACTTGAAATGAGTTGAACTAAAACCCGATTGCCAAATTTGTCATAATTTGCCAAAAAGAGAACAAACTTTTTCGTCCGGCAACCCACTGCATTTTGATTTTCAATGATAAAAAGCGCAAACGATTTCTGATCTCGGCCTCGGAAAACTTGTATCTTTTAAAAGTAAGCCAAATTGGCGACATCAGTGACGTAATGTTTATTGCCAACTTGGCTCCCTTTTAATAGATGCAAGAAGACCGTCGCCAGATATCTGAATCGTCTGAAACCTTCTTAATTGAAAATTAAAGAATGAGGGTTACCAAATAAATAAAAAAAAAATGCTCATTATTTTGCAAATTATGGCGCATTTGGCGATTGGATTTAGTTCAACTTATTTAATGTTGACTTTAGACCAGTTTCGGCCATTTTTGCCACGGCAGACCAGTGGATTGGTAATCTACTCACTTTTCTCCAATTTCTATAAAAAATTCAGAATGATGTCTGATGGGGTCAAAAAATTGCAGTCGCCTCTCAGTCTAAAATTATTCTTGTGACACAAAAGTTGTTCAACACAACCATCAGACCAAATTACCATTTCGCATCATTGGTGGTGGAAAACATAGTCTTCAATGAAAATTCGGTATGGCAGAATTAAGAAACTGGATGACAATCAAACATTCTTTATCGCATATGATTTGAACTAAGCCTACATTAATTTTTTACAAAAAGCATGGCGGAATTTCGTGTGATATGCAATTGTTTTGTGTACACAGGCATGATAATCTGCCCTCTTAAAAGATAATATCCTATGCAAATATGCTATGATAATATCCTATGATAATATGACTGTGGTGCCCATCTAAATAAAAATCCATATTTAAATAGACAGGGTTTAAGATTTAAAAGACTTTGTGTAAAGTGATACTATGCGGTCAATATGTGATGACTGTTAATGCACCTGTAACTGTTTTTACACTGTCTTTTTTTTTTTTTCCCTCACTTCAGTTAACTCATTGCCGACCAAACGGTATAGTGGTTAGCGTAATAGCTTCTAGACCGCGAGGTTGTGGGTTCCGAGTCCCGTGTTGGCATGGGTGTTTGTAAATGTATGTTCTTCTTCTTCTTCTTATCAAGGACTATGGGGACTAAGGCACCTCTGCTTGAGCATTTTGTACCAACCCCATATCCCGTACAGATCGGTATTGGGCAGTACTGCACAGGATGTAAGAGCACACTCGCAAGAGGGAGTGCGCAAGTCTACCTATAGCCGCCGAAGAGTTCATTTTTACCTCTTTCGGTAGCTATCCGGTAGATGGCAGTACTACCGACCGTATGTGGAACTTCTTAATTTAGAGGCATCACCAAGCAGAAGATTCCACCAGAAGACTTGGCTTTGCCACCCCCAGAGGTATTGATTTGTATGGGAACTTGGAGGACTTTGCGACCATGACTGATTTAACGTGCTCCAGTCACCATTAGCGAACACGGCGGTCTTTAGTCGGTCCCAGGCCCGAACTCGCAACCTCAGGGCTCGCAACCTTCTAGTTGCGAGAACGATACTCTCCCGACTAGGCTACGCGGCCGACCAAACGGTGTAGTGGTTAGCGTGCTGGCTTCTAGACCGCGAGGTTGCGGGTTCGAGTCCCGTATTAGGCATGGGTGTTTGTAAATGTATGTTGGCTTGTCTAATGACGAATGTTTCGGCGCATTATAGCCCTCGTGTTGCTGACTGCGCCAGATAATCTGAAAACAACCAATCAGTTAACTCATTATTTTGCTTGTTTTATTATACGGTAATGATTTAATGAGAGAGAAATCTCCCAAATGTTGTTCATTAACACTTTCTTAAGGGAAATAGACTTTCTGTATTGCTCTGATTTAACTGAAAAGGAATAATTCAAAATGCAGATTATTTTTCTAAAAAAAAGGTGCATATTGCATTGGTCAGACTGGGAATACTGTGATGGATGCTTGGATTTACACCCCACCTTATCATCCTTTATACTTCGGGGTAGTACATTTTTAAATATAGCTTCTTTTTTTTTTATTATTTATCTAGCAAAATATATTTCTTATTTATAAGTTCAAATATTCTAAAACATAATTGCGTTTTATTTGATCTCTTTAGTTTTTACAATTTACTATATTGCGCTTGTGAAATCTGTTAAATTTCCTTTTGATTTCACTTCAAAGGGATGGCTTTATAAAATAACAGGCTGAGAAAAGAACAATCTCTATAAGGTAAACTGCAATGTCCCACTTCCTGGAATCCTCAAATCACTTAACTTTAAGACAAATTTCCTGCTTTGGGAATTGAGACATATAGTCCGAGAGGCGACGGCAATTTTTGGACCCCATCGATCATCATTCTGAATTTTTTATAGGAACTGGAGAAAAGTGAGTAGATTACGAGTCCACTGGTCTGCCGCGGAAAAAATGGCCGAAACTGATCGAAAATCGACTTGGAATGAGTTGAACTAAAATCCGATTTCTAAATATGTCATAACTTGCCAAAAAAATAAACTTTTTCGTCTGGCAACCCACTGCATTTTAATTTTCAATGAGAAAAGCGCAAACGATTTCTGATCTCTGGCTCGGAAAACTTGTATCTTTTAAAAGTAAGCCAAATTGGTGTCATCATTTACTTCATCAAAGAGTGAGGGTTACCAAATTAAAAAAATGCTCATTTTTTGGCAAGTTATGGCGCATTTGGCAATTGGATTTAGTTCAACTTATTAAAAGTCGATTTTTTTTACCAGTTTCGACCATTTTTGCCACTGCAGACCAGTGGGTTCGTAATCTACTCACTTTTCTCCAATTTCTATAAAAAAAATTCAGAATGATGTTCGATGGGGTCCAAAAATGCAGTCGCCTCTCAGTCTAATATGTCTAATAAAAAAAAAATGCAGCAACTGAATTTTAGATACATTGCTTATTGACGCCTTCCTAATTTGTTTTAAAAGCCACTTTTTATTATTTACCTGTTCTCCACAATCTTGGCTGCCATATGTCCAATTTCTCTTTTTGATATTTTGATCACAGATCCGTACGTTCCTTTACCTAATAACTCTTTACAGTCAAAACCTTCTTTGCTTGTTAGATACTCTACTGCCGATTCCATTGAATCTGAAGACATTGTCAATGGGTTATTGAAATTTGGAATATTATCTATGTGAATATTATCTAAGTGAATTGAAGCCAAGGTAGTCTGAAATTTACTGACCTAAGAATTTTGTTACTCGTGTTCTGAAACCTAAATGATGACTTGAATTGAGTTTTTACAACAGAATAAAAGTAGCTTATCTACAACAAAGGAATTTGGATATCTTGTGAAAAAGGATTGTAATTATTAGGTTTCTTCCTGTAACTATAAAAACATTGTTTAAATTTTTTTTATTTGTTTAATTAATTTCAAAAGATTGTTTGACATTTGAATCCTCGACTTGGTATAAGCAAGGTTTAAATTACGATGGACATTTTACTGTTTTTTGAGAACCTTTTAGATTCGAGCATAAAAATGTAGAAAATGTAAACAAATACAAAATATTCAACAAGTTGCGTCGAAAGCCTTAAGTTTGAATTATGGCTTGCTTCTGTACACCCTTCTAAAGTAGAGAGAATTTTAAAATTGTGTTAAACTTCCGTATATATGATTTGAAAAATCCAAATATTGTTAAAAATATAAAAATATTTTTTTTAAAAATCAATATATATTTTTTAAAAAATCAAAATATTGTTTTAAAAAAATTTAAATATTGTTTAAAAATCAAATTATTGTTTTAAAACTATCAAAATATTGTTTTAAAAAGACCAAAATTTTATAAAAAAAAATCAAATATCGTTTTAAATTTATAAAAAACACTTGTACTAATATATATATATATATATATATATATATATATATATATATAAAACACTTATACGAAAATAAATATATATATATTTATTTTCGTATAAGTGTTTTTTTTTTTTTCCTTCTCTTTGAATATCTAAAGGAAGATGTAAAAAGACATTTCAGATTTGGCACCATTTTTAATGAACAGATGCCTCCTAAGTTTTTACTGGGTCTTTTTTACTGGCAACAAAAAAATTATTGCGGATAAATTTTTAATAAAAATTAAAACAATCAAATAAAATGAAAAGAGCTTTTTTTACAAATATTTTGACACAAATTTACTATTCATTAATTTTTTTTACTCACAGAAGCCGAATGTCCTTTCTTATATTTCATCGTCCACCTTTTGAAGCTAGTTGACTAGTCCAGAAATGCGCTCATTTTAGAAATTATTTTTCTTTATAATAAACTAGCTGAATACCCGTGCTGCGCTACGAAATTTTACCATTACCATTTTAGCAATCAAAAGACATTCATGTATTCTACACTTCAGACGTTTGCTCCCTTTTCGATCCCGACAAATTGATTTATCAAAATAGGAACTTTCCTTTGTTGACATTTTAAACGAAATTTATAATTGTGAATAGTAAACTGGAATAGTTTATTGTGTTTATGTTTGCTCTTAGTTCTAAATTTCAAAGTAGTAGCTGTATTGGAATTAAGTTAATTAGACATTAAGTTAATCCTCGTATAGTTTCAATGTTGCGTCGTCTTTTCATCCCTTAAAAATTCGTTAATCGATATTGGAATGACTTATTTTTTTAACATTTGCAAAAAAATATCAGAAAAATGACTACATTGGAAGAGGAACATTCGGATATCCCTCGCTTGGAACATTTAACCCCTTTTCGACCACTTAAAGTGTGTTAATCGAGATCGGAATAGTTTACTTTTTCTATTTTTACCATTGTTGATATTTGTGCCGATTTTCAGAGTTGTGACTATGTGGGAAGTAGGATTTTCGAATGTCCCCCGTTTGGAACGTTTAACCCCTTTTCGACCCCTTAAAGTGGGTTAATCGAGATCGGAATAGTTTACTTTTTCTATTTTTACCATTGTTGATATTTGTGCCGATTTTCAGAGTTGTGACTATGTGGGAAGTAGGATTTTCGAATGTCCCCCGTTTGGAACGTTTAACCCCTTTTCGACCCCTTATAGTGTGTTAATCGAGATCGGAATAGTTTACTTTTTCTACTTTTACCATTGTTGATATTTGTGCCGATTTTCAGAGTTGTGACTATGTGGGAAGTAGGATTTTCGAATGTCCCCCGTTTGGAACGTTTGACCCCTTTTCGACCCCTTAAAGTGTGTTAATCGAGATCGGAATAGTTTACTTTTTTATTTTTACCATTGTTGATATTTGTGCCGATTTTCAGAGTTGTGACTATGTGGGAAGTAGGATTTTCGAATGTCCCCCGTTTGGAACGTTTAACCCCTTTTCGACCCCTTAAAGTGGGTTAATCGAGATCGGAATAGTTTACTTTTTCTATTTTTACCATTGTTGATATTTGTGCCGATTTTCAGAGTTGTGACTATGTGGGAAGTAGGATTTTCGAATGTCCCCCGTTTGGAACGTTTAACCCCTTTTCGACCCCTTATAGTGTGTTAATCGAGATCGGAATAGTTTACTTTTTCTATTTTTACCATTGTTGATATTTGTGCCGATTTTCAGAGTTGTGACTATGTGGGAAGTAGGATTTTCGAATGTCCCCCGTTTGGAACGTTTGACCCCTTTTCGACCCCTTAAAGTGTGTTAATCGAGATCGGAATAGTTTACTTTTTCTATTTTTACCATTGTTGATATTTGTGCCGATTTTCAGAGTTGTGACTATGTGGGAAGTGGGAGAATTAGTGATGAGTGAGTGAGTGAGTGAGTGAGTGAGTGAGTGAGGGCTTTGCCTTATATATATAGAGATTTGGTATTTGCGTAAAAACAGTGTACTTTTTAGGCGTTTGCCAGCATAATCTGGCCGAATAGCACCTTTTTCATTTTGGACAATGGTTAAAGTCCAGCCTCTCTTCGTTACTACAAATAAATCTTTTGCATATTATGTGATTCAACCTGTTCAAGAGGAGGAACAACAAATGTTTCCACAATATGCTTCAATTTACTTTTTGTTTGGAAATGGAATTTTTCGGATCCCTCTAATGTGCTTTCACGCTACATATTGTTGCACAAATTGTCTGTATATATTGTAAATAGTGACGTATTATTTCAAAATTCTATTGTAATTTATTTTTATCCTATTTTATTTAGTAATTAATAGCGATTATACAAGTTAGAAAAAGGTGGCAACACCTAAAGTAATCGAGAAGTTTCGAGATATTTCTTTTCCGATGAATTGGCTGGAAATTTCGAGAATGTCTCACGCGCTTGTATATAAAAGACTGGAGAACGGGAAAGTTTTCAGATTGACTTTGGACTTCGAGGTGAGCTGATCGCTTTGTTTACTGGAGTGAGCTTGTATAATCGCCGTATTCGAAGTTGTCTTTGCTAAAGCTTGTGTTGAAGCTTGTGAGCGATTACACTGTTGCCTGTGGATAAATTTTGTGAGTTTTCTGAAGAGAGAATAAATATTTTTATACTGTAAAAACTGTGCCATCATTGCCTCAGCGGAAAAATTCATAACAATATCAAGTATCCCTTGTATTCTTGTGCGTAATTTTACGTGACGTGATGTCGTACCATCTCTGAGGTATGACCTTGAAAACACTGTTCTCTTTTCCATCCTTGGTCTTCCCCACAAGTGTTGAACCCCGTGAAAAATGTTACCGGATCGTGCGTGAAGCTGCAGCAATGACGTGAATATTGTAGACTAGAAAGTTTAAAGACTCCCTTTGAAAAAATATTCAAAATTACACTTTAATTTAATATACACAAAATATTTATTAAACATTCCATTTTTCTTTTAATATTGGTCAAATGAGAATTATTTCTAATATATATATGAAATAATAAACAAAAATATGAATTTTTTTTTATTTTTTTTTATCAAGAACTGTTTGAAAAACAACAATGCGCTGGAATTCAACTGGGAAATTGAGTGCATCATTTGGATTTTCACTGACAACAAAATCGGCGCTATTATAGATTCAAGTGTTACCCTAAATCAAATCGGTTATCTTCCTACTCGTTATCATAGAGCCGATGCTGTTGTCAGCGTGTACTTGGTTGTTTGCGTCTAATTTTAAATATTAAAAACATCCCAAACATCAAAATATGCGGCAAACTAAGTTTCAAACTTTATTTATAAGAGCGTAAATTTATGCATTCACGTCAAAATATCTTTTATGTATTCTAATTCCAACAATTTTGGCCACAAAAAAGAGTTTCAACAGTGATAGGTTAAACTTCGTTTACAGCGTTAAAGAGTGAGGCAAACAGTGAGTGAATCATTCAGTCAGTGATCAATTTAACTCTTAAAGTAATTACTTTCGATCACCAACAGCATCTTTATAATTTCATCATATTTAACTTGGTTTTTGTAATGAACGCTGCACCACTAAAAGGGACCAGTTCCGAAAGCGCTTCTTCTGTAAGTAGTGTACATAATGTAAAGTAAGTAGTGTACATAATGTAAAGTAAGTAGTGTACATAATGTAACGTAAGTAGTGTACATAATGTAACGTAAGTAGTGTATATAATGTAACGTAAGTAGTGTACATAATGTAACGTAAGTAGTGTACATAATGTAACGTAAGTAGTGTACATAATGTAACGTAAGTAGTGTACATAATGTAACGTAAGTAGTGTACATAATGTAACGTAAGTAGTGTACATAATGTAACGTAAGTAGTGTACATAATGTAACGTAAGTAGTGTACATAATGTAACGTAAGTAGTGTACATAATGTAACGTAAGTAGTGTACATAATGTAACGTAAGTAGTGTACATAATGTAACGTTCTAACTTTGATATTAACCCCCCAATTAAAGAAGCTTAACCATCAAGAAATATTTTTATTTATATTGAAGTCTGAGTTTTAATTTACCTTTAGCAATGACCTTTATATTTATGATTGCAACTAATAAAATCACAGATTTATCCCCTCTGAAGATCAATAATTATACTTTTGAGACTGTAAAGTAGTTCAAATACCCGGGCACAATGATCCCAAGCAGCAATGATATAAAAATCGAAATAAAAAGCAGACTATCTATGGCCAATAGATGTTTCTATGTCCTTAGAAACCAACTTAAATCTAAATTAATCGGCATTAAAACAAAAAATAAGTCTATATAGACATTGATAAGACCTGTTGCCCTTTATGGGAGTGAATGATGGGCACTGAACAAAGCAGAAGAAAACCTTTTGCTGATTTTTTATTTATTTTTTAATTTATGGAAAAATTTTGGATCAATAAAACAAAATAACGAAAGGGGAATCACGTATAATCATGAAATGTATTAAAAACTAGGGGTGTGGAACATCGCGCAACTTTCAACCACACTTTATTACTTTTCTGAATTTGTGTCATTTACCGTTTTAAAATTTCCATCATTCGTTTCGAAAAAAATTACCAGTTTGGCGATATTTTTTGCGATAATTGTAACATGGGATTTTAAAGGTGGGGGGGAAAAAAGAAACTTCGTCAAAATGGAAATTTTGGCTATATACTTTTCGATAATTCTTATATTATCCTTTCTTACAAGTGAAACTGAGAAGTGGAGAAAAAACGATCGTTCATAAGCTATGTTAAAGCAAAGAGAACTCTGTGATAAAGGCATTCGTTTTTCCACTTTTTACGCCATTGAAGCATTTTTACGGGAATTTCGGAGGTGGGAATGTTTAGAGCACCTTAAGAGGCATTAGCACAGCGATTTTTATCAAAATCGTTAGAGCCGTTTTTTAGCAATCATTGAAAAACATGATTTTTTTCAATGGCAGCTACCTTATGCGCATGCGCGATTTTGACGAAAACCTTAATGGTAGGTCCTTGGGCCATCACCAACCTGCTCACTAAATTTGGACATCAAAGGTCAATTTGTTCGGAAGTTATGCTGACCACAGACACACACACAGACATTTTTTCTAGATAACTTTTTTGAGATCAGGATGTTCCAAAAGGTGGAGATATGAAAAAAAATCGAAAATATTTTTTTTATCCGAATCCTATACTTTCATTACCCTATGGGTAATTACATATGAGTAATTGTAAGTAAAAAATATGGCGAAACCGATATAATGAAAATAGTAAAAGTGTCTTGTATTAGATGACTGGGGCTTTTATATTGGGCCGGATTGGTTATTGGGGCGGATGGAGTCAGATGGAGAAAAATTGGAGATGCAGCTTTGTCATGTAACAGGCTGTAGTACTTGCGAAGAAGAATGACCTTTATCTGTCCGCTTCTTACACTTTCGTTTCCCCCGAACAATTGTAGCTTTTTGAACGGTGTTGATATACGCTAATATTGTTTCAGTTTTTGTTTGTTGCCCAATTTGTTTCTTGTATCTCGATTTAAATCTTATTATCAGATAATACAATTTACCTACAAATTATGAAAATGTTTCGAAACATTAAATATGGAGTCCTTTAATTGTAATTATCGTTGTGTCAAGGGATTCTGTTGCATAAGTTCTCCTTTTAACACGCTGAATTATTTTAGAACATCCGCACTTGAAAAGTTCCATTTCCCGTAAGTTCCATGGAGCGTTTACAGCGCATCCACTTTTCCTACTTCCCCCCCCGAAAAACAGTTTAATATCCGGTTGACTTCCACTCCGTTCCAGTGAATTAATTCCGGAATATATTCTCGCACTTTCATTTCCGAAAATGGCGCCTAGGGTTAAATTCTAGTAAATGACTACGATCGATAAGTCATATTATGGGAAAAGTGTCCCTAAATGGACAACTTCCTTTTTGTCTGAGTGTGGGGAATCCCATAAATGAATTGAACAAGTTATTGATACTTTTAAAAATTATTTTTAGTTTTAATTGTTGTAGACAAAAACCATCCAAAAGGATTGGAATGGAAAGAACAAAATTAGAAAAGCTTTTATCACAACTTTTTACTTTCAATTACCCATATGTTTACATAGGGTAATAAAAGTATAGCATTCGGTCAAAAAAAAAAATTCTTTTTTTTTTTGTTTAGCATTTCTCTACCTTTTGGACATCCTGATTTCAAAAAAGGGGTCTCGAAAAAATGTCTGTGTGTACGTGGTCAGCATAACTCCCGAACAAATTGGCCTACGATGTTCTAACTTGGTGTGCGGATTAGTGGGTGGTGGCCATGGGACCTCCCATTAAAGTTTTTGCCAAAATCGCGCATGAGCATAAGGTTGAAATCATGAAAGATGATGAAAAAAACATGTTTTTCAGCAACTGCTAAAAAAACGGTTTTTAACACAAGGATTAGCTCGTGTTGCCCTTGCGTCGTTAAATTCCAACCAACCTTCTCCGGAATCGAACCCTGGTGTGCCGTTACCCGTTACAATCCCAGTAATCACAGAACCTATCATCGACAATTGATAAGGCAGACATTTGAAAGATGTGTCGCGGGCACGACGGTTATACAAAGCGTATTTTTTTAGTCGCATTATCCTTACCAGGATCTTCAGGATTAGTGATTTTTCATATTCAGAGACACGGTAGTGTTTTGTGCCAAGGAATACGCCGTGTACTAAGGCATACACACGACTTAAATTTGAGACAAGCATGTGACTATTGGCAGGAACAACTGGAGAGTTTTGTACACTAAACTAAAAAAATGAACTAAAAAAAAATGTCAAAAAAGGGAGGGGGGTATTGGTTTAAAGGACCTATGGTATAAGTAAGCACTGTAAAATATTTTATACGTTAAAACTTTTAAAGTTATTTACATATAAAGTATAACATAATGCTAAGACCGTCGTCAAATTATTTTTTATTATTTTTCATTCATATTTACAACGAAAACTGATCTTTAATAACGTTTAGTTCTAAATTGATTATTCATTACGAGTCAATCTAAAATAGTTAAAACCATTTCAAAAAAATATTTCTTTAGAATTCTGTAATTGAGAAATAAAGCTGGAAAGTTTGACCATTAATGAAAGTTTTATCTATTAGTTTTATATTAAAATCATAGAAGAGACACAATGACAGTTGAAACTTGTTACCGTACGCAAGTAGCGTATCCTTTTTTTTTCAGCAGATGTTCAATGCTAGATAGATCAGATAGAATTGTTACATTAATGTTCAGTACAGTTTTGTCAAAGCCACAAAATAATAAAAATTCAAATGAAAAAAGTAAAAACTGCTTTTCTTAATAGTGTCTATACTAAACTTCAACTTAACTAGACATCACTTAGACGGTAGATCGTGACAGTGCTCATAGGTATTTAATCCATTTTGGCGGAGTGAAGACATAATTCTCGCCAAACCTTATAGCCTTTTGTTCTCTATAGGGTTGTGGTTTGGCGAACATTATGCTTTCACGCCGCCAAAATGGATTAAATACCTATGAGCACTGTCACGATCTACCGTCTAAGTGATGTCTAGTTAAGTTGAAGTTTAGTATAGATCATAGATTTCCAAACTAGGGCTCGTGAATACGTCACACAAGCCTTTTAAAAATATTTTATGTAAATTTATATTAAATAATATATTTTTTTTTTTCTGATCAAGTTCCTTTTGATCCATAAAACCTCTTTTAGAAAGACGTTTGTCTCTGAAAAAAATTATTGCGCCAAGAAGGAAGGGGAACGCTATAGATTCGGTTTTAAAAAAGTGGATCGCAATATTTTTTTAAAAGCTGATCTAAATCATGAGTTTAAAGGTCACGTTATTTTATATGAAACAATATCCTCAAATTTATTGCGTTTGGTCTCTAACTTTATATTTATAGTGGGATATATTCATTAGCATAATGTTGCCATAATCAACAAATATTTATTTACCCATTAGACAGAACCATTTGCGTACCAGAAGTGTGTGGGGGGGGGGGAGTATGTTGGATTTCAATACAAACAAAACTCGTCTTTCAAAAGAACTTCAAGATTGAATGAAGACAACTGACATGATTGGTGACTGCTCATTCAGGAAATATCAGATTCTGTTCTTAATTTTGATTACTTGTCAAATATCAAGTTAAAAAAATGCATCTGAATGAGGTATAGATCTATGATTGAATGAGTATCAGACTTTCCTTATTCTAGAAAGTTCTACGCTAATCCTGTTTAATTAGAAGAAAGTATAGGATCCCATTCGTAAATATTTACCTCATCTGGAATACGAATTGTTTATTTTTCATTCTGTAATGACCCACTGTGGATAATTATTACTTATTTTCGAACTTTCTTTTATCAAATCGAATTAACTTTCTTTTATCTGGATTCTAAAAGTGCAAACGATTCAAAAACTACCGGAAGTATAACCTCTATGCTCAACACAAAACGAATACATTTTCCGCATATTTTCCCCTTCCCATCTCGATCTAGAATAACAAAAGCATTCGTGTGTTCGCACATTTTTGTTGTTATTATCATTGCTTTTTAATTCGTATTCTAATTCTTGTTTTTTTGTTTTCTGGAACAGGAAAACTTCGAAGGGGAAGGCAGAGGCGAGGTCAACCAGTCGCCGCAGCCAGCCAACGATGCCAAATCTTTGCTACAGTTCGCACTCTTCAACTTCAGAGAAAGTTTAGACAAGTGAGGATATGCTTTTGTTAGTTGTTTTAATTTTCAGGACTTTCTTTACGCGCAATTAAGGATTCGGGAAAACATGACTTTTTGCAACAGAGTTTAGTGATAGGGACAGTGGTGACTTGATTTCAATGTAGTGCCAAAGTATTGAAGCAACCGAAATTGAATTTAGAATACTTTTTGGATAAGTTTCGGACTATGAACAATCTGGTGTTTTGGATGAGAAACCAACTTTGTTTCAATGGTAACAAGTAGGTCATGTTTTTATATTTTGCTCCTGATACTCCTGTTTATATGTAATAAGTGTATTGTTTTGTTTATATTCTATGCAACATTATAAAGGAGATGGGTTAATGGTGCAACCCTCTCACTTTCCATATATATTGTTATTAAATTCTAATGATTGTCGTGAGTCGCTCACAATCCGCAGATGCTGTAGATAACTTGAATCTGTACAATAGTATGGAATTATATATTTCTCTTTCAATAACTATTGTTAACAAAGCATGGTATGGTGATTGACTGATGGATAAGTAAGTATAAAAAGTTGTTGTCACTCGTTCCAAAGATTATGAGGTCTGTGGTCTTGTATTGGCAGTTTTTCATTGTTTGGAATTCGGGAAAGTTTATAAGTTGATGTTTATATGATGATGGTTAGATGTTGAAAATTCACTGTTTGATTAAATTACGAAGCCTTAATAATCGCAAAAACTCAATAGATAAATTCATATTTCCTGCATAGTAAATTTAAATTAGCATAACTGGTTTTACAATTGAACTGCTTTCTTACACTTAATTTTATCAGTAATTTGAGCCTCTTATAAATGAAATGGCAAAGGATCTTGTTAAAATATCAACTTTCTAACATCAATTAGCTGGAATTATATCGAATGGTTTTCAATTTGGATGGAGATGTTCTCAACTTGGATCGAAGTATTTTCAACTTGGATCGATGTTTTTTCTGCTCAGATAATAACGTTTTTAGTTTGGATAAAAATATGTTTTCAACTTGAATAAAAGTGTTTCCAACTTAATAGAAGTGTTTTCAACTTGAATAGAAGTATTTTAAGTTTGGATAGAAATGTTTTAAACTTGGATAGCAGTGTTTTCAACTTGGATTGAAGTGTTTTCAACTTGGATAGAAATATGTTTTCAACTTGGATAGAAATATGTTTTCAACTTGGATAGGCATACTTTCAACTTGGATAGGCATACTTTCAACTTGGATAGGCATACTTTCAACTTGGATAGGCATACTTTCAACTTGGATAGAAATGTTTTCAACTTGGATAGAAATGTTTTCAACTTGGATAGGCATACTTTCAACTTGGATAGAAATGTTTTCAACTTGGATAGAAATGTTTTCAACTTGGATAGAAATGTTTTCAACTTGGATAGAAATGTTTTCAACTTGGATAGAAATGTTTTCAACTTGGATAGAAATGTTTTCAACTTGGATAGAAGTGTTTTCAACTTGGATAGAAATGTTTTCAACTTGGATAGAAATGTTTTCAACTTGGATAGAAATGTTTTCAACTTGGATAGAAATGTTTTAAACTTGGATAGCAGTGTTTTCAACTTGGATTGAAGTGTTTTCAACTTGGATAGAAATATGTTTTCAACTTGGATAGAAATGTTTTCAACTTGGATAGAAATGTTTTCAACTTGGATAGAAATGTTTTCAACTTGGATAGAAATGTTTTCAACTTGGATAGAAATGTTTTCAACTTGGATAGAAATGTTTTCAACTTGGATAGAAATGTTTTCAACTTGGATAGAAATGTTTTCAACTTGGATAGAAATGTTTTCAACTTGGATAGAAATGTTTTCAACTTGGATAGAAATGTTTTCAACTTGGATAGAAATGTTTTCAACTTGGATAGAAATGTTTTCAACTTGGATAGAAATGTTTTCAACTTGGATAGAAATGTTTTCAACTTGGATAGAAATGTTTTTGGATAGAAATGTTTTCAACTTGGATAGAAGTGTTTTCGACTTGTATAAAAGGTTCTAACTTGGATAGAAGGGATTTTAACTTGGATATCGATATTTTCCACTTGGAGTATAACTTTTCATTTAAAGAGTAATTTTTCACTTAAAGAGTAATTTTTCACTTAAAGAGTAATTTTTCACTTAAAGAGTAATTTTTCACTTAAAGAGTAATTTTTCACTTAAAGAAATATTTTTAACTTAAATTAGGTTTTTTTTACAGGGAGTAGTGTTTGCAACTTAGATTAATATTTTTAACTTAAGTAAATGTTTTCAACTTGTGTGATTTTTCTTTTTCCGCTTAGATACGAGATGCTGCGAACCCGTGATGGTTCCATTCGCGGTTCCATCAAGCTCATCGAAAGTCTGAAGACGAAGAAGGGTAAAGGCAAGAAAGGAAAAGACACCTCCGACTGGACGTGGAAAGAACTAGCCGACATGGTCAAATACACCAAGGTGCGTAGCCTTTCTTTTGATCCAGAATGCAATGTTATGTCGAGAGTGAGACTAGAAATTTTTGAGCCGTAACTAACTGTTTCTAACTAATCCTTCTTATCTGATTTTACATCTTATCAAAAGGAGACAATTTTCAAATATTGAGGTTGCTATTTCAATTGGATGTTTCCTATTTATTTTACAAAAATAGTTCCAAGTACAATTTTAATCTGTAATTTGTGTCAGGCAAAAACTTTAAATGTTTAGTTCGAATTTTTTTTATTCGAAATAAATTTTAGCACTATATCCTAAACTGTTTAAAAATGCTTTGTAAGATATTTTTTGATATTTTTATTTGTTTATATTTCTTAGATTCTATATTAATGCCTTTCTATTTACAGTCTCCACTGCTTGCGTCTCTTCTAAAATTCGAAGCACCTGAACTGAACAAATTAGCTTTAGAATGTTTTATTGGTAAGTGATTTTAATCCTTAATTATAATACAATAAATGTACCTGAAAGCTTAATTTTGGTATTTAGGAATAGTCTTTAACAAAATTAAAAAAATACGCATTCTATGATTAGAAATGAGTCGTTATCCTTACAACTTTCTTTCAAATGTTATCTTAACTTGAATTAGAATGTATCTTTTTTTCCGAAAGCAAACTTATTTATATTTCTTTACAGCGATAATGAGGTATATGGGAGATTACCCAATGACAAAAAATCAATCTGAAGTTGACTGCGTTTACACCATTCTCGTAGTAAGTATAAAGAAATATTTTTAAAATTGCTTATATAAAAAAACTCATGTTTGTTTAATTGAAGGATCAAAGCTATTGAACTTCTGGTTAGGAAACACCTTAAATATGTATGCTGATTGCACAAAGTTAAGCCTTCATAATTAACGGACTCTCCAAAGAGTTTTTATACTCTTTTACCTTAGTAGTGGTGACTAAAGGTCAATCAAGCCCCCTCTCTTACTTTAGACATACACTTAGGGCTAACCTTTCCACTCTAGCTCAGAAGTATATACGCCTTGTCCAATTACACAAATCTGCAATATATATATATATATATATATATATATATATATATATATATATATATATATATATATATATATATATATATATATACTCACTGAAACCGGAAAAAAATACTTAAAAATTCCATCACGTCAGGTTCTCTTGAGAAAAACTCGTTTTTGTAATTTAATTAGAGTAAAGTTGAGAATTGTGAAGAAGAGTTGGTGTTAAGAGAATTAAGCCTTTCAAAAGATGCTGCCGAATTGCTGGAGTCAAGACTGGAAAATAAAAACCTAGTGTCACCCGGAACCTCATTTCGAGAGACGCGACCAAAGAAGATCGGACGTTAATATGCTAGCTGACTATTGTTGGATGCTTAAGCGGGACACAAAAAGTGGAAAGCGGAAGAAAGCGAAATAAAACTAAAGAGAAGAAAAATAGATTTCATAGGCATAAAGAATTATAAAAAATATTATTTAGTTCAATGTAATAAAATTGGATTTTTTTTCCGTTAGTGTTATGCTTTTTTCAGGCAAACACCCTGTATTTTGCGAAAAATCTGTACGTGAACTGATGGAGGGAAATAGAGATCATTTTCGGTTTCAGTGGACTGGCAAACATAATATTTAGCAAAAACACCGCATGCTGTACGAAAATAAAAAAACTTGCAGACCTGTGTTATCAAATTTAACTAACTACGTCGAAAAGTGGTCAGATCAGCATGAACTGGCATGGTGAAACTTTAGTTAAATAACCAATCTCCTGAGGTGTTGCCTTGATAATAGAGTTCGCTGCAGTAGGGACCTTGACCTAGAGACGCCGAAAATTGCAAAAGAGTCTTAAATATATGCTTTTTTTGCGTATCGTTTCATTTCTATTCAAATGAACCAAAGGAAGCCTCGGTAATTTTACAGTAATTATTTTCACTGTCGGAGTTATAAGCTAGGTTCGGGATCAAAACAAGCTTCCAGCGTGAGAGAATATACTCCGTAGCATTGTTGATTCTGAGCATAGGAACGATGAGTAGGGACACAACTATTCTCTGATGATGGTTTTCTGAATGATGGTTTTATGTCAATTATTTCCCCGTTACAAATGCGACTTGAGAGACAGTTCAAAAATAAAAGTAATTATACACCTCTAACTTTTTTTTTACTATTCTCTGCATATCAGCGATAGTAGTTTCTTACAAAGGATTTCTTCTGACAATTAAACCCAAAAACAATCCAAATCTTACGGTAATAATTCATATCAATATAAATTATTGCAAAATTGTATGCTGGTGTAAATTGTACAACAAACTTGTACAGTGAACCTTTTCTTTCAGACTTGTCATAAATATCCTCAACTACGTGATGAAGTTTATTGTCAGTTGATGAAACAAACAACGAATAACAAGAGTCCAAAACCGTAAGTTGTAGATTTATAATATTTTTTTCTAGCAGTAAAACTTTTTTCAGTCACTTCAGCAGTATGATTCCGTATTTTTCAATCATTTATATGAACTTCTATTGTGTGTGAATGTCAATGGAGAGCAAATCTGCGTAGGCCTAATTAACCCACTTGTCGTCCAACCGAGCTGAAACTTGGCAGATAGATTCGATGTAGATGATGCCGACCAAACGGTATAGTGGTTAGCGTGCTAGCTTCTAGACAGCGAGGTTGCGGGCTCGAGTCCCGTGTTAGGCATGGGTGTTTGTAAATGTTTGTTGGCTTGTCTAATGACGAATGTTTCGGCGCATTATAGCCCTCGTGTTGCTGACGGCGCCAGATAATCTGAAAACAACCAACCAATCTATGTAGATGACAATGCATTCTATCAAATTTTAGGGCTGTTACTGTCATTAAAAGTTCGCTTTTACGGAATTCTAATAAACTAACTTGCCGTCATCCAATCGCGCTGAAATAGCATTTAACCGATCATTGAAGAAACTCTTTCCTGTTATCAAAACTGTTTTAATAAATAATAAAATTGATAAATAAAAAATATTTTGATGTGTATGCATGAATTCCTATTAATTTTTAATGTAAAAATTTTGAAAATAAATTTACCGCATATTTTTCAGATAAATGTTTTTAATATTCAAAATTAAGATGCAAAAACCAAGAACACGCTGGCTACAGAAACTGCGCTATGTTAATGAATGTAAAAATTGGCACTGCATATAACGGATTTATATTAAAAACTTAGTTTTATTGATTATATTTAAATTTCTATATCATCCTTAATTAAAAATATTTTAATGTGATTTATTGGAAATGGATATCCTTGTAGAGAGGAATTCTATTTATTAATACTTTAATTCTAGTTCTTTTCTATTTCAACATAAGTTTTGGAAAAAATGTTTTATTAATACAAATTTTGTTTTACGAGTTGTCAAACAGTTTTAATTTTTAATAAATGATTTTTTCAGATTATAAAAAATTCAAGTTAATCATAAGAACATAGTAATCAAAATTACAATTATTTTTAAAGTAAGTTTAAAAAAGACGTCACCATTTTTTAAATCGATTTTATTTAGGTAAAATTGCTTAAAAATTAAACGACTCGAAACAAATAATCGTCCGACTTTAAATAAAAGAATACCATAATTTTTAGATTTTATATTATTTTCCAAAAAGTTGTTCAATGAATCAAAATTTTTCATTCTGAAATATTTTACTCCATTATTTCCAAGAACATAATTTATGGTTTCGAATTTATAAAGCCTCTTGATCTTCAAAATCTTTGCATGCATTTATTTTGCTTTCAACAAATTTTAAAATAAACTAAAGTAACTGCCTTTCATTGACCATACCGTTCTGTTGGACATGTTTTAGGGACAGCTGTCAGCGGGGCTGGCGTCTGTTTTCGATTGTAGTTGCTTACTTTGAATGCTCAGACGCGCTCAAACCTTACCTCTTCAAATACCTGGAGACTGCTGCTTACGACAAAAGACGAGCTTACCACGGTAAGAAAATCTCATCTTTCTTGGGAACTCAGTACTCTATATACCTGTAATGTTAAATTGCTTATTTTTATGTACCTTTTATTATCCCTTTATTTACTGATGGAACCTATAAGTCTCGTCAGTTTTCTCATCTGGTGGCTCTGGTCTCGCATGCCAAAGGTGTCGGGTTCGAATCCCGGGTTAGGATGTTTGTTGTGGTTAGGAATCCACGTTAAGCTGTAGGTCCCGGCCTGGTTGGTAGTCATTGTGCATAAAAATAGGTCTTTGAGAGTTCAATCCAATTCTGTGAAGTTCGTACTGACGGGAAGACTGACAGGGACCTTTATTTACCGACTCAGTAAATAAGGGGTTAAAAAGTTATTAATCCCTTGACATACAATGACGTCTCGGAGACGTCATTCATTTCATGTGCCATTGTAGACTTCGACGTCTCCGAGACGTCAAAAACTATCTACAGTGAACACCGGGCAGTATATTATTAGATTATCTGTTTCAGTTGTGCATCGATGCTGTTTTGTTTTGACTGTTGAAGATGATTTTTCCCTCTCAACAGTACCTATAAAAAAATCGCATTGGCTAATAAGTAAACAGAAAGAAGCGCTATGAAAGCGATAGTCAGTATAGCAGTGATCTCCGAAATTATCCGTGTTCATTCACTGCACATACTTTTATTTGTATGTCAAGAGATTAACAAATGAGTTTGACTTTTTGGTTCAAGTTAAATTTGACTATTATACAAGATACTAAAATAAATACATCAACAAAAAGGCAAAAAACATAAACAATATGAGAAAAAATACCAAAATCTTTTTTAAAGGTACCGAGTCTTCAAATTTTGTTTAATAAGCTTTTATTACTGTTGTACCTCATAAAATATTTCACATATTTTAAAGCTATACTTTGTCAGATTTAGTGGTTCAGAAAAAGCTTGAACCCTTTTAGTGCCGAACGAAGATTTATAGTTGTTCGCTACACTTGAGAAAAGTGCCAACAATGATATATCGTTCCGCAAGCGTTGGCGCCTATTACGCAGTTCTGTATTGCAAAATAACTTTACAGAACGTTATAAATGGTTCAAATTCTTTGCATTACAATTATAAAAAAATTATTTATTATAACTTTTTGTTATGTTTTCTGCTGGTTTGTGCCGAAGCACTGCACACGCTAGAACGATAAGGTAGAATCTCGACACGGGATAGTTTCTTGGAATCGCAATCTGTTTATGATAGTTATCAGATAGCTCACGTGTCACATCATACATCGGCACCGCGAAACTAAAATCTTTCAAGCTAGGCGTCCACTATAGGCTGAGCAGAGCAGAAAGGAGCGAATTAGAGCCAGCTCCAAGGCTTCCACAATACGCTGAATTTTGAATTTCTTAGGTATCATTTTTAGTTTGGTTTTTATGAACATTTTTCCAACCTTTAGTAAATTCGTCAAATTCCTGTGGTTATCTTGTCACAGGCATCCGTTTTCGTGCGTCACTGAAAGGGTTCAGTCTAAGGGCCTGATTATACTGAGCCACTCGAGTGGCAAACGCGCCCCTCCTTCTGGCCTCTACTGTAGCTCAGTATAATGAGCTCCATAAAATTGCATGTTTCGATTAGGGTCTGAGCGCCACAAGCGACAGACGCAACCTCTAGCCACAGCAGTGGCCCAGTATAATAAGCTCCATACTCGAGGGGCATGTGACATCATACGACCGGTAATTCGTTACGCCGCCAACCAAAATCAGGCCGAAATCAGCTCTTTTCATCGCGATTTCACCGAAATTCGATCATTAAGAGCCATTAATAAATAAAAACTGCAATTTTAACTAAGTAAAAAAATATTTCAGAATGTCTAAAATCCATTTAGAACGTCTGTTTAATGATTTACTCAATTGAAACTTGATTATTTACAGTTTTATTGCAATACAGTCACAAATTCCCATTGAATCCTGTGCTTTACAAGCCAGCTTTCTACCAACCAAAATGTCTAGGAACCGGTTTTTTTCCCCTCCGGAGTTGCTTTGTTGGTAAACATGGGCATCGCCTATACAGACCCACACAAGTGGCGAACGCGCGCCACTGCTTCAGCCGCCTAGATACTCAACTCTAAACGATGTATGCAATCTTATGGAGCTTATTATACTGAGCCACAGCAGTGGCTTGTCTTTACTGTGGCGAACCCGCGCCTCGAGAGTGGCTCTGAATAATAAGGGCCTAAGGGGTATTGGCCAAGGTGACAGTTACTTCTGTTGTTTCTTATCACCCTGTTTTGTTTTTCAGGAACGGCTATGGTGTGCTTACAAAACTTAAGGAAAACGTTCAAATACGGGGGCCGTAAAAACGTACCTAGTATAGAAGAAATATCCGCTATATCTGTAAGTATGAGTTTTTTAAGCAAAACAAATTATAAGTTATAACTCCCAAAGATACTTTTAAAGTAGATTGGGGGAAATTTTGGTCTTTAATAAGTGAATCACTTGATGACAAAAGCGGACTTCTGCATTTTCCATTAAATTAATTTTTTTCACTTTTTTTATAAATACTAAAGTGGAGAAATCGATGGAATTTGTAAGCATATTTCTGTGTTTTGTGTGATAGCCTTGTAAAGTTTCGATTTACTTTTGGTCTTTATCAGAAGCTGGAAAGTTTCGTTCCTTCTCCTGTAAAATCTGTCAGAAGTTCCCAAGTGATTCAAGTACAAAATTGCTTATTTTACACACACTTTAACCCAATTCAATGACTTTTCTAGGCCGGACGTAACTCGAAACGGCAGATCTACAGGCTACCAGGAGGAACGGAACGAGTCATCAATACGAAGTCAACCACAGTGGTGCAGGACATCATCGAAGAAATCTGCACCATTCTCAATGTCCGAAACCAACTCGAGATGGAGGAATTCTCGCTTTACTGCATAGTGGAAGGAGGTAAGGATTCATTTACAATAACGAGTCCCATTTTGTCGTTAATTTTGCATTTACTAAATCCAAGCAAAATACAAAATTAGCTAACAAAGTATGTAGAAGTTACATCAGAAAGATGTGTGGTGTGGGTCTATGGTAGTCTCGTGTACAAATAACAGATAAAATACCTAGACACTAGAGATCTCTTTTGTCTAGTGGTTAACTCACCTGTCTACTGATCTAAGAGTCTCCGGTTCAATTCCCCATTAGCGCAGATCGCTACATTGGTGACTACCGGACAGCTGAATAATGCTGCCATCTATCGGCACCTTCTGAAAATACTGCACGACTTCCACACTACCATCTGAGCATCTTTGGCAACTCAATGCCATACAGCAAGCAACCTTCGACAACTCCCTCTCGCACACAAGCAACTCAATCGTTCGTTCATTCGCGACTCACTGGGAAGGAGCTATGTGGTGGTTTCTTGTACAAATAACAGATACAACGCCTGGACATTAGAGATTTCTTTTGTCTAGTGGTTAACGCACCTGTCTAGTATCTAGAAGTCCCCGGCTCGACCGCACATCGCTACAGGTCTTTTGGATTCACTGAGACAAACTTATTGTTACTTTTATACAGTGTAACTGTGAGAGGGGATTACAAACTTGTAAAAGATTTAGGGTTATAAACGTAAAAATCTAGCATCGAGTTTATATCAGTTCTCCAAAGGGAACAGGGTTCCCACGGTCATTGAAAGTCATTAAAAGTGCTTAATATTTTTGAACTTGTTTTCAAGGCCTTGAAAATGCTCAGAGGTGCTTAAAAGTCATTGAAAATGCTTAGAGGCCCTTAAAAGTCCTTAATTTTTGATAATGTTGTGTGCCCAACTGCAAAAGTTATAAAAATACAACTCGGACTTGCTATCCCCGCATGACCATCACTTATCTGCATCGTATCGGAGTTCTCTGACATATTTGTATTACGCATCCACCATCTTGTAAATTTTTTGGTAGAATATACTTTATTAACAATGTATATATAGACATGATGCCTGAAAACAAATTTTCAAAGGTTTTTAAAAACATTATTTAGGTCCTTAAAAGTCATTGAAAAGTCATTGATTTTCTTTCCTTAATTTGAGTGGGAACCCTGGGGAAGGAAAGTTCAGATTAATCAGAGATCGCAACTGAATAGCTTTCGAGATACTACTTTGCCATATGTCGGATTCAAAATTCATTGAATGATTAGTTTAACAATAATTGTACTTAAAAATTGAGGACTAAAAATGGAAAACGACATAAGTACAAAAAAAATAGAAAACCTTTTTTTCTTTACGGAAAAATTTCCTAAAGACCAAGCTAAGCAAACTAGACCGCGAGGTCGCGGGTTCGAGTCCCGTGTTGGCATGGGTGTTTGTAAATGTATGTTGGTTTGTCTAATGACGAATGTTTCGGTGCATTATAGCCCTCGTGTTGCTGACGGCGCCAGATAATCTGAAAACAACCAACCAACCAAGCTAAGCAAAGTAGAGAACTCCCAAATTGCGAACTCCAAGAGCAATAGTTCAAATTCAATCTGAAGTATGTACTTAACCATTGCCTTAAGTACCAGATGCGATCATTTTTCGACTCGCCTAAAAAAATTTCTTTTTTAGACTTAGGTCATTTTTCCTTTCTAGTCCTCAATTGTATAAGTTAGTTTTTAACCCTTTGCAACCGAGGCCTTTTTCACGCGTAGGCACCAGCAACTCGAGACATTTCGCAGCGATTTTGGTTCGATTAGTGGTTGCAGATCCGTTTCAAAGAAACATACACAGGCTTTACGTCGAATTTCCGCATCAAACCTAATGGTGAGTGAAAGTCACCTCACGAGTTGCTGCATCCAATCATGTGGTGAGTGAGAGTCACCTCTCGAGTGCAAATGGTTAATTCCATAATAAAATAAATAATATTGGACTTTTAGAAATCATTATTTTCACTTCAGAGGCAAAGAATCGTTCACTTCAAAGACAAAAAAAAAAAAAATAGTTAATATATCTAATCAAGTGTGAAACTGTTTAACATACTTTTAGTACTACTCATGAAAATTGATAGATTTTTATGATAAATAGTTACAATACTAATCATACGATGAATTTTAAAATGACTAATGATAACGAGCTTCTACAAATCAGCCTCAATACTTCAACTGACAATGGCCGATCAAACGGTATGGTGGTTAGAGTGCTAGCATCTAGATCACGAGGTTGCGAGTTCGAGTCCCATATAAGGCATGGGTGTTTGTAACTGTATGTTGGCTTGTCAAATGACAAATGTTCGGCGCATTATAGCCCTCGTGTTGCTGACGGCGCAAAATAATCTGAAAACAATCAATCAACAGACAATGAATACTCGATTCTCTATCTCTATGAATAGGAGTGCGCTTAAAAAACTCATAATCATTCAGTAACAAAAAAAAAAATTGCTTTCCTGCTTTAGTACCTTAATCTTTTGCACTCCAGGCCTTTTTCGTGCAGAGAGACCAGCAACTCGAGACGTTTCCTCTCCGTTTTTGGTTGCTTCACGGTTACAGATCTGCTTCAAAGAAACTAAACACAGTCACTGATCTTACATTTTTATCCGCATCAAACCTAGTGGTCCTCTCGAGTTGCGGCATTAAATCATGTGGTAAGTGAGAGTCACCTCTGGAGTGCAAAGGGTTAATCGTCTACCTCATCTTGAAGTCTGGGACATAGATTTGCTTAATCACCGAAACTATAATAACTTGGATACTTCTTCTGGGGTCATATCAAGACAATGATGTTTAGCACCTGGTTGTCAGTACATAGGAACTGGTTGCAAGCAACACAGTAACTTCTGATGAAGGCCAAAGGAGATATCTAGGTGGTACCACCTACTGCTTCAGTAAAGCAACTATTCTATAAGTTTATAATCCTAATTATAAACTATGAATAAGTTTATAATTGATCATGTTACAATTCAAAAACTTTTTTGATTAAATTGTATGTAAAGTTTGAGTGTTTATCATTACAATGTTACACTACAATTAGAATAAAAATGTAAGATTTAAGTTTTGAATATTACGATAAATTTCATGAAGGTAGTGCATCCAAAAATACCCTCTGTATTTTTATCATCCAAGTCCAACGGTTATTATTACAGTACCGTAAAATGGGGTGAATAGGAACAGCGGGGTGAATCGGAACGAAACTTCATGAAATTACAAAGAAATTATTACTTTACACAAATAATGCATTTTATTAATTAAATATTTTTTTTTTACTTGTCTAACATGTTTGGAATCTTGGAACATGTTTTGTGGGGCTTTCAACACTGTCCTTTTTTTTAAAAAAATTCTGAAAGAGCGTGTATACAATCCTATGACTTTTAACCTCTCCAAAACTTATCCCGTAATTAATAACATGTACGAGTTATAGACTTAACTAATATATTTTTAGATAAGTATAAACATCCACAACAGCATGCCATACTTAATTTTTTTTTAAAACCAAGTTAAATATTTTTACGAATTTTTATGTTTTTCCTCGTCTCGATTTTGAGATTTGCGGGGTGAATCGGAACACTTGAAAAGTGATATTAAAAAGCTGTTTTTGGCAAGATTATGTTCTACACAAGATTCAACGACTGAAGAAGAGTCTAATTACTCCCTTCATGACAGTAATCAAGATTGCAGGCTTGAATAAATGTTAGAAGGGGAGCCTAGTTTCCGCATGGCAGAAAACCCGATTGTTATAGTGGTTTTTTCCCCAAATTACTTCGTTATCTTTAAGTTATATGGAAAAATGTATGAAGACTCGATGTGAGCAAAGTTTTACACCCACAAGATTATTGCTATGTAAGTGTGTTTTACAAAAAGCGTCCATGAACGAAGAGATTTTCGGAAACCAAATGAGGATGCTTTTCTCCTTTCTCAAAATAATTTAAGGAATTTGCAGTCATACGGCACGCAAACATAAAGTAGATTAAAAAATATTATTAATTTTAAAGACTATTTGGATGAGTTATATCAGAAGAGTTGATAGGCTTTCAAACATATGATTTGTTTTGACAATAATTGACAAAAACAAATTTCATCCGTCATATTAAATGATTTTTTATGATAATTTTGTGTTCCTATTTACCACAATGCATTATTACTTGTTTTTTGTCACCCTGTAAACATTTAAATAAGATCAGACATAAATTGTAACGAGTGTTCCGATTCACCCCTTTCTGCGGGGTGAATCGGAACACCATGAAAAAATTCAAAATAAATTAAAGTCTGAATTTTTTCAACATTTTTTGGGTTGATCCTCAAAGAAGGTAAGACCCAAGTTTCAATGTCAAAAATATGTTCCTTAACGATTTTATTACAACCGATTTTTACTTTGAAAGTTGAAAAGTGTTCCGATTCACCCCATTTTACGGTACTAATCATCCTACATTCCCATTTCATCCTAAGGTAACAAGTGTTTGGTGCAGTTGACCGAATCTGTAGCCCTTGCATCACTAAATTCAAACCAACCTTCCACAATATAGGTCGTGCAACAACAAAAAAAGCCATACGACAATAAATCTAGCATAAGCGAACCCTTTTTAACTTGTATGTAGGTTTGTTATATGTGTACAACAAGAGTCCATAAAATCGATAAAAAATTAATATTTAATCACAAATTAGAATGAGTGGGGCTTAATAGTAAAAAAATTTCATAAGGAAGAGCGCTGATTACAATACCGCATATTTGCGTTTCCAATGCAAAATTCTTCATTTTTAAGTTGATAAGCCCAGAATCCAAAAACTGCATCGATTTAAAGCTGTAATAACACACAAGGCAACTTAAACTTGAAACTAGTGCCTTCTCCATGCTTTTACTTTAGTTCAAAAAGAATTTGCAGCTATAATTTTTCTCGCGGTTTTGCAATACGAACAGGTCCGATACATGATACAACAATAGAGGACTAGAAATGCAAAACGGCAAAACGACCTAAGTCCAAAAGAGAGAAAATTTCAGGATCGCAGGAAAATTGCAGGATCGCATCTGGTACATAAAGCAATGATTAAGTACATATTTCAGATTGAATTTGAACAATTGCTAATCGAGTTCGCACTTTCGGCGTTCTCCACTTTATTTATCTTGGTCTTTATGAAATTTTTCCGTAAAAAAAAAAAAAGATTTTCGATTTTTTTAATACTCGGGTCGTTTTCCATTTTTAGTCCTCAATTAATGCCTTATTCATTTTTGGCTTTTGTTTTTATAGTTTACTGTAAAACGCCATCTATCCTTGGAATTTTGACTCTTCTTAATTTGTATATGTTTCACCAAAACTTCTTCACTCTGACAACTATCTGATTTTACTTCAGACAACTGTCTTTTATTAATTAATGTATGACAATCTTTAATACCTTCCCCCTCAACAGACCCGTACACAATGCCACTGAACCGCGAGGAGTACATTTTGGATGTGACCACCGAGCTGCTGAAGAACGGTCAGGTGTTCTACCTCATCTTCTGTCGGTCCGTCTGGTTCTACCCGTTACGGCTTGACAACCACCTCTACATAGAGGTCATCTTCAACCAGGTTGCACCCGACTACCTAGAAGGGCTTCTGCTCGTTATGCCACAAGAAAGGGTCAAGGAACAGAACGTGGTGAGTACATTCCGATAGATGATATCTAACCGTCCAAATATGTTGAGAAATAATATTCTCATTCTGATGTGAAAGGAAATATCAGTCATGGATATCAGTAGTTTAATACATTCGCTGCTGAGCACGTATCAGCGCGGAATGTCGGGTTGTTCTCCGGTAGTCTGTCCAGATCAGACTGCACCCGTTCGGAGTTGCCGTTCTTTGCTGGAATTGTTTGAAACTGTGTTTTAAAAACACAAGCTTCCAGCTAACCTTAGAGAGGAAGAAAATATATCATGATATTTATGTCACATGACAAATACCATTGAGTTACTTCAGTTAATTTCAGCATGGACGGAAACTCCGATAGGTTGCAGTCAGATTAGAACAAACTACTGGGGAGTAATAAGACATACCGCACTGATACGTGATCGGCAGAGAATGTGTTAATAACTTGGTCTGCCAGTATTTATTTCACGTGATAGATCTGCAAAAGTGCCGATTTTTCTACGGGCTTTCCGTAGTTTTTACTTCTTTTTGCGGTACATTCATGGACAATACTCTTGTACTACGACGAATGAATACGAGATACAATAGCGACCATCAGGGTAGCACTCAGCGAAACCAACGTAAATCTTGGCAATATATAATCTAAAGTATTGGTGAATTTCACGAGTATTCGCAAAAAATAGAAAAATATATTTCGTGTCTTTTCTGTAGGTTCAGTTCTTTGAAGAGCGTTCTTAAAACCGTAAAAACATCAGAAAATTCGTATAAACTGCTGAAAATAAGTAAAAATTCTAATAATCTGTAGAAAAGTTGGCATCTCCTAGTCTGAAACATAAACCTGGGCAAATTCTTCATAAATTTCTGAATAATAAACAAACTTTTTCGTCTGATAACATTTCCTTTTCTGGGAAATGCTTCTTAATGCTCCAACTCATCCACGATAACGATTCTGTAAAACGCTCTTCACTGTTTCAACAGTCTTCTTAAGACGAGACATTTTTTGCACCAAGTAAAGAAAAATCTCAATAGCTATCATTTTCGGTGCATCGTCATAACTTGGCAAAAAAAAATAATATATAAGCCGTCTGGTGTAGGATATCTCTCAATTTAGATTTTTACTTCTTGCAAAATTTAAATTTGGAAATAACTTGAATATTCTTGGTAAATTTTCATCTTCAGGTTTGCAATGCTCTTAAAAAGAAAATGATCCATAAACAGTAAACTGTTCTGTAAAATTAATTTCTCTGCCCCAATGCACTACTTAAGAATTATAATTTTTTAATTAGTATTAACGAGCAACTGAAGTATGCAATTAAAAATTTAATAGTGCTTGCATTTTTTTTACAAAAGAAATAAATAACTTTTCCCGCAAAAATAAGTACAATGACAGTTAATATTAAATTTTGGAATAACTGAGCGATATTAAATTGATCTTAGCTGGGATTGTAGAATTAAACTATTCAGTCAATTTGGTGAGTCAATTATTTATTTGTGAAGTAGTTTTTACTGCTCATAGGTTCTATACAAAGCAAAACTTGTTTTACAGCTATAGTTAATGGATCTCGAATTTTATACTAAGGAAAAAATTTAAAGTTTAAAAAAATAAAATACTTTATATATAGTCATACGAAAAAAAAACTTCTTGTGCAACTGTGGAATAGCTAAATGGCAATCAATTCATCGAAATGTTGCTCGTGAATAGTGTCCGATCAATTTTTAAAAAAAAAATTTAAAAAACAAAAAAAATGTAAGGTGGTTTTTGCTGCACAGTTACTCTATACAAAGCAAAACTGATTTTACGGATTGAATTAAGTGGATCCCCTGATCTTTGTACTAGAACTTTAATTAAAAAACATGTATATATTCATATGTACAAACAATTCATCTGTAATAGGGATAAACTAAATAGTTCTTTACAAATTGTAGTTTTGGTCTTAAGCAAATACTCTCTACAAAGCAAAATTGGTTTTACAACTTGAATTAAATAGATTTCCAGGTCTTTATACCAAGAAAACTTTTATTAAGAAACACTTATATTTTCATATGTATAAACACAATTCTTATGTAATTTAATATAAATTAAATATTTTTCTAAAAATTGTAGTTTTGGTAGTTTGTAGTTACTTTTTGTCTAATTTGGTAATTATATATTTTTAAAACAGTTTTAACTGCACAGATACTCTCTACAAGGCAAAACTGGTTTTACAGTTTGAATTAACTGGATCTCCTGGTCTTTATATCAGAACATTTATTAAAAATAACATTCGTAAATACAAATAATTCATTTGTAACTCGAGATAAATTAAATAGTTTTTACAAATTATAGTTTAGAACTTAATCAAAAACTAATCATTTATTATGTAAGTAACTATATATTTGTAAAGCAGTTTTTACTGCATTGATACTCTCTACAAAGCAAAACTGGTTTTACAGCTTGAATTAAATGAATCTCCCAATCCTATACCAAGATAACTTAAATTAAAAAAACACTATATATACTCATACGTATAGACACAATTCATTTCAAACAAAAACTATTTTATTACTAGGGAAATAATATATTTATGAAGCAAGTTTTTTTGCACAGATACTATCCGTAAAACAAATTTATTATTACTTTCAGTGGCTTATAATCAAACAGGTACTTGCATAGAAATTATAAAATCAGGGTATTAATGTAAACTGAGTTATGAAATGAAAATCAAGTTTAATAATTTCTTGGCTTCAATTAATCATAATCGGATATCACTGTCTATCCAATAAAATTGTTTTTGTAACTTCTTTTCATAAATAAGTCTTTCTGGGACTTTCTCCTTCTAGAATGAGTTCCACTCGTCTTTTGGATTCTTTATCTAAGGCTGGATTCATTATAAGAATGAACTGAATGAAGACAAATTATAACAATCTTATTCATTAGCAGTGGAAATTCAGAATAAACCATTACCTTGTCTATCCTTTACACACCAATCATAAAATCAAACTTTATCTACTTTCCTGTCCACCTCATCCAATAAACATACTCAAACAGTTTATTTAAAATATTTTTAAGTATACAATTTTTTTTATAATATTCCTTAGGAAATAGATTGCTATGTAACGAAAAGTAGAAAATGACCAGAATCATTCACATTTGCAGGGTTTCCGCGCATATGGAAAGTCAGGAAATGTCATGGAAAGTCATGAGTTAGTTTGGACATTGGGTTAATTTTGTCATGGAAAATCATGATTTTGGGCAAAAAAATGGCCATAAGTTATGGAAATACAGTGAATTTCATGGATTTCGAAACATTTTAAGTAAAATCACGTGTAACGTCATAAACGCCATCTATGTTTTTATGTACGTTTCGGTGGAAACAACGGTCACAGTTGAAAACCTCAGTCTATGAAAACATTTCTGAACTCCAAATTTGTGACATCACACGAGTAAGGTCTCATAAGTGAAAAAAAAATTCATAATATGAGAATTGAAATGAACAGTTTTGATAAGCTTGTGTGTACATTTTTTTACCCCCTTCTACTTCTGTTTTGTTTGTTAATATCAAAACATTTGATTTTTGATGATATAACTTATTATCATTGACTTATTCTTTCTTCACATATTTTTTTATTATTAAAGATTAATTAGCTTTTTTAACACTGAAATATCAAAGAATGGAAAATTATTTTTCCCTTTTTCTTCTGATTTGGAATTTACTTAAAACAAGGATTTTTTACTTAATTTAAAATAAAACTTTATAAAAATCATTTTATGATACATTGATTTACTTACTATGTTCATGTTAGTAAAATTCATATAGGTTATTATTATTACTATTATTATTATTTAATGCGATTTCATTTCTTCACTCATGGAAAATTATTTGCTGCAGTCTTGGAAAGTCATGGTTTTGTAACATTTAATTTTGGCGGAAACCTTACATTTGCATCAGACAAAATGTGGTAATTTCAATTTCAACATTGAAAACAATCAATGAAATTTCTTTTAGTGAGAAAGCAATATTGCTATATCTTCTCTAAAAGAAGAATTAAAGATAGTTTTAGGATTAAAGAGAGTAAATTCGAACTTGTTGTCTCTAATCCTAAATCCTGCACAATGGAAATTTTTTGTACATGCAATCCACATAAATTGTTGGTAGTCCATAAAGTAACACTTGTTCTTTTAAGTTTTTTCTTTAGTTTCATTCATCTCAAATTCATGCACTTATAATCATATATTTAATTTATGTACATTCTGAATGCCAGAATCCTATCTGTACTCGCGTTAATGTTGATATCTTATAACAAGATCTTCTTTTTATTTCTAGGCTGACATTGCAAAAGTAGCGGCTTTGTTGCATAGAGCAGCTGACATGGAACACACTCCAGCAAAGTAGGTTTTATACATTTTAGTTATTTATAAATATGCAAAATGACTGATTCCAACAATGACATTTTGTGTTAAATCATTTTATTCACAAAAATAAAAATACTTATCAAATTAAAATCATATTTTCTAGTTCAAATATTGAATTCGTATACAAAAAAATCAAATGACAATGAATCTTTTGATAGCAGCAGAGTCGGTAATTTTAGAGAGGTGTACAACGGGTGCATCTCCCCCTCCCCCCCCCCCAAAAAAAAACTCCCATCCTCTCGCTGCACACTTTTTTACATTCTTAACATATAATCTCTACCACTTAATGTCTGCAAAACCTAGATCTGTAAATATTGAATTCGTATACAAAAAAAAAATCAAATGAAAATTAATCTTTTGATAGCAACAGAGTCAGTGGTTTTAGGGAGGCGTACAACGGGTGCATCTCCCCCTCCCCCCCCCCCCAAAAAAAAACTCCCATCCTCTCGCTGCACACTTTTTTACATTCTTAACATATAATCTCTACCACTTAATGTCTGCAAAACCTAGATCTGTAAATATTGAATTCGTATACAAAAAAAAAATCAAATGAAAATTAATCTTTTGATAGCAACAGAGTCAGTGGTTTTAGGGAGGCGTACAACGGGTGCATCTCCCCCTCCCCCCCCCCCCAAAAAAAACTCCCATCCTCTCGCTGCACACTTTTTTACATTCTTAACATATAATCTCTACCACTTAATGTCTGCAAAACCTAGATCTGTAAATATTGAATTCGTATACAAAAAAAAAATCAAATGAAAATTAATCTTTTGATAGCAACAGAGTCAGTGGTTTTAGGGAGGCGTACAACAGGTGCATCTCCCCCCCCCCCAAAAAAAAAAACTCCCATCCTCTCGCTGCACACTTTTTTACATTCTTAACATATAATCTCTACCACTTAATGTCTGCAAAACCTAGATCTGTAAATATTGAATTCGTATACAAAAAAAAATCAAATGAAAATTAATCTTTTGATAGCAACAGAGTCGGTGGTTTTAGGGAGGCGTACAACGGGTGCATCTCCCCCCCCCCCCAAAAAAAAAAAACTCCCATCCTCTCGCTGCACACTTTTTTACATTCTTAACATATAATCTCTACCACTTAATGTCTGCAAAACCTAGATCTGTAAATATTGAATTCGTATACAAAAAAAAATCAAATGAAAATTAATCTTTTGATAGCAACAGAGTCAGTGGTTTTAGGGAGGCGTACAACGGGTGCATCTCCCCCCCCCCCCCCAAAAAAAAAAAATCCCATCCTCTCGCTGCACACTTTTTACATTTTTAACATATAATCTCTACCACTTAATGTCTGCAATACCTGCATCTGTACCCATTTTTTTAAAAGATTATTTCCAAAACAGACAATTTAAGTTCCATTTAACTTCCAAAGTAATTAAAGTTGAAAGGTATGACACTGTTTGTTTTGAAATAAATAATAGCTAAAGTTAAGTTTGTTCTGCTATCAAGTTCGACATATTTATTTCCTAACTTATGAATCGCTATTTTTCGTACTGTCTGTTATTCAACCATTTTGAAACAACAAAATGCATTCTCGTATAATCTTCAGAGCCTAAAATTATTTGACAAATTATCAATCCCTCCTAGTTTGATAAACCCAAACTAAGTAAGCTTTTCTTTCTTATAGTTTCCTTAAAACTTATTATAAATTTCTCTTAATGTTATATGTTAGCAGGAGATAGTTTAAGTATGTTAGCTAGTTATATTAATAATAAACATGAATGTTATTATCAATTTAGGGAAGAAGTGAAATACCTTTTGCCAAAACCAATTTTGGGAGTACGAGATCTACGTCCAGCTCAGTGGGTGGAGTACGTCCAACAAAATTGGCCACAAATGACAGCATTGACAACTACAGAGGCCAAAGCTCAATGCTTAGGTAAAAAATAGATACAGAAATCCATTTTATTGAAGTCTATTTTATAAAACACTTTTGATTATTTTTCAGATTTTACTTCTGAATCAAATTTTAAATTAAATTTATAAGACAGTATCTTCTTTTAATTTTCAGATATTCTACAGAAGTGGCCTTTGTTTGGATCCTGCTTCTTCATTGTTAAAGTAAGTACATCATGTGAAATTAAAAACTGTTTTCAAAGAAACTTTTGTTATTGAAATGTTGACCTGCACATAATTTGCATTTAAAATATTTTTTTATTAAATTTATTTAAACTATTTTACAAGGTTTTGAATACTTGTTGTTAATGTTTTTCGGACATATTCCGTGATAATTTGAAAAAATTAATGAGAATTAGTAATTGTTTTTCATCATCAAACACTTTTACAAAAGAATACCTACATTTGTTAAACATTAATAATATGTATAACAATTATTGTATCACAAGGCATAGTGCTTCTACTGTGATCTTGTATTCAAGACATATTAATCTCGTGTACAATCCATCAATTCAAAAAGTTGACTATTTTACTCATAATAAATGCAACCAAATTTTAGATAAAGCATAATCATCCAAATCTGTTTTTATTTTGAAACTTATTTCAAAATAGTTTAGTACAAATGTCTGGCAGTTTAGTCTGTATACTGGAAACTATCAAATATCGTACAGTTCAGTTAAAACACCGATTTCAGCTTCTTTTAACCAAAATTTTGGTACTAAAAAATTAACAAACTGGATTTAATCAGATTCATCTACTTGTCAATAGAGTATTATTATTTAAAGTTATTTGACTTCTGAAAATTTTTGCAAATTTAATGTTTTTTGCTGGTCTTCATCGCTTTTGCATGAAGTTCAGCTTTTTCTTGCTTGGTTGCTGTATCATGACTGTACTATGTGACTATCTGATATAAATAATAGTATACCTTTATGATTTTTTTAATGTATGTTTTTAATTGTGCAGTGGATACGTGGAGACGCTCTACCTGTGGATCACATTCTTGCCCTGAACAAAGAAGGCGTTCATTTTCTGGAAGTCGTCACTCATGTAAGACCTGTTTCAAAATGTACTTCAAATAATGTATCAGACATATATCAGACTCTTAAAGTTAAATATCTAACTATATAGAAAATGTGGTGGACAAAATATGAATACACATAAAAAATATAATTGTTTGCAATAAAGCGGACGCATTGACTATTAGTAAATTTCTCCTAATGCCAAAATTCTGAACATTATTATTCATTCCAGATGTAAACTAGGACCACTGCTGTCTTGTAATTTCCTACCATAATATCCCTCAGAACCCTGTCTATTTTGGTCATAGGTTTGTGGTGGTCTCGTGTGCAAATGACAGATACAACACCTAGGCACTAGTGGTCACTTTTGCCTAGTGGTTAGCGTGCCTGTCTTCTGATCTGGGAGTTCCTCGTTCGACTCCCCGTTAGCGCACTCCATACAATGGTGACCCGAATATTCGAACACATCAGAGGCACCATCTACTGAACGACCTCCACATTACCACCTCAGCATCTCTGGCGACTCACTGCCACACGCAAGCAACTCAATCGTTCACCCCTTCGCAACTCACTAGGAGGTGGCTGTGTGGTGGTCTCGTGTACAAATGACAGATACAACACCTAGGCACTAGTGGTCACTTTTGCCTAATGGTTAGCGTGCCTGTCTTCTGATCTGGGAGTTCCTCGTTCGACTCCCTGTTAGCGCACTCCATACAATGGTGACCCGAATATTCGAACACATCAGAGGCACCATCTACTGAACGACCTCCACATTACCACCTCAGCATCTCTGGCGACTCACTGCCACACACAAGCAACTCAATCGTTCACCCCTTCGCAACTCACTAGGAGGTGGCTGTGTGGTGGTCTCGTGTACAAATGACAGATACAACACCTAGGCACTAGTGGTCACTTTTGCCTAATGGTTAGCGTGCCTGTCTTCTGATCTGGGAGTTCCTCGTTCGACTCCCCGTTAGCGCACTCCATACAATGGTGACCCGAATATTCGAACACATCAGAGGCACCATCTACTGAACGACCTCCACATTACCACCTCAGCATCTCTGGCGACTCACTGCCACACACAAGCAACTCAATCGTTCACCCCTTCGCAACTCACTAGGAGGTGGCTGTGTGGTGGTCTCGTGTACAAATGACAGATACAACACCTAGGCACTAGTGGTCACTTTTGCCTAATGGTTAGCGTGCCTGTCTTCTGATCTGGGAGTTCCTCGTTCGACTCCCCGTTAGCGCACTCCATACAATGGTGACCCGAATATTCGAACACATCAGAGGCACCATCTACTGAACGACCTCCACATTACCACCTCAGCATCTCTGGCGACTCACTGCCACACACAAGCAACTCAATCGTTCACCCCTTCGCAAGTCACTAGGAGGTGGCTATGTGGTGGTCTCGTGTACAAATGACAGATACAACACCTAGGCACTAGTGGTCACTTTTGCCTAATGGTTAGCCTGCCTGTCTTCTGATCTGGGAGTTCAGGGTTCGACTCCCCATTAGCGCACTCCGCTACAGGTTTTTAACTTTCTTCAATGGTTTTGAAAGAGTTTTACTGTGATTCGTGCAGGCTGTCATAGCAGATAACATCAGTGATCCCTCCCACACAGCATATTCTGCTGCTTTGTAGCTTATGCTCCCATTCAGACACGCTTTAATTTTCATGCTTCTGGTTCAGATGAACAAATATGATCAAAATGCTTTATGAAATACAGTATGGTCAAAATGTTTGTAGTTCAAAAATGTGTACATGCAATGGTAGAAGTGGTGGGAAAAAAAAGTGGAGGGATACCCAAAAATGTGTAGACAAGTACCCCCCCCCCCCCCCCGCATCTCTCACCATCTTGTATCTTATAATAAAAATATTAAATAAATACTTCTAACACTAACATTGAACAAGGGTCCAAAATTCATTGTTATTTTAATGAATATTTTGCAACTTGTATTTTATACTTGGAAGTAAGAGATAAAGTGAGGTAATAATTCAATGTTATATACATAACTGTTTATTTAGATTTAAAAGTGCTTCTAAATGTGCTTACTTTCATGAAATTAAATTCATTGAGAACTCCAAAATGTTTTTCTAAACAATATCTTGTCTTTATATGAAACAAGCATAGAAATTTAACTTAAAAGAAAATTCCTCAAAAGTTAAAAGTTAACCAAGTGTGATAGTATTTGTTAATAAAAACATTTATATCTTTATACAAAGTAGTATAATACATTTTGATAATAACACGATTTATATATACCATAAATAATTTTAAAGTTTTAAATGTGAAAGAAACCACTTTTTCTCAGTGCCACTACATTTAAAGGTGGTTAATGTTATTTTCATTACTAGTTTTTAAGCGGATTAAGTGTTTTTAAAAGTGGGGAGATAGATTTCAGTGGTTTTAGAAGTGAGAGGACGCATGGGTATTATCTTGAAAAGTAGGGAGACGCGTCACCCTCACTTCTAGCACTGTGTACATGATGTGTAAAAATTATGTTGACTAATGTTTTGCTTTCTTTGTAGGAGACCACATGGAAATATCCCTTTTCTGAAGTCATCTCTACACGTAAGGTGAGAGCGGAAGACGGGACACTGTTCCTTGACATGAAATGTGGAAACCTCATGGTGCAAAAGATCACCCGCATTCAGACAGATCAGGTAAGAAGCAGATACTCCTCATAACCATATCCACAAATGCAAGACCTAATTTTTTAAAAGAGTCCAAAAGCCCAGTGATAAATATTAAATCAATTTTCATTATTTTTTTACACTAATTTCAATTTGCAAGAATAAAAAGCGATTTAACAAAATTCATTGCACTCTGATATTTCAAACTGAATAACCACCTGATGGTAGTATTTGATTTTCTACAATTGTAAGTACGAGTAAATTATATATTTAATAACAAAAAATAATAATGTGTTACTTGTAGCATATACTGTAAATCTGTAATTTGCAAGACCTCTTGAGAAGGAAAAAAAAGTTTCGTATCTCTCATCACATGAAACACAAGCAAACATAAAAAAATTTAAGGAAAATAAAAGAAATGCTATACTATTTAGAAAACTGTGATAAAAAAAAAATATATGAAAAAACAAACATATATAACATTGTATTTTATAGACGAATAATTATTATGATATTTAACTTTTCAATGTTTAAGCTTTGAGTAACACCACTCTCCTCATGACAACAAACAATTTAGAAATGTAGTATTTGACTAAATTATACATATGTGTATAAGCCCTTTTAAAACGTCCTACATACACCGAATTATAAATAATACCAAACTGATCTATAGCTTTGGAGGTTTGGTTCTTTAAAAATGTATCCTTTTCTTAACATTCACTCTTCAAAGGCACAAAATTTATTCACAGACAGCAGTTAAATCACCCTCAAGCTTCAACACAAGCTTCAGTAAGAGCAACTTCGAATACAGCAATTATACAAGTTCACTCTAGTAGGTAAACAAAGCGATCAGCTCACATCGAAGTCAATCTGAAAACTTTCCCGATCTCCAGTCTTTATATAGCAGGCACATGAGAACATTCCCGAAATTTCCAGCCAATTCATCGAAAAAGAAACATCTTGAAATTTCTCGATTGCTTTAGGTGTTGCCACCTTTTTCTAACTTGTATAATCGCTGTTAATAAATAAAATAAGATAAAAAATAAATTACAATAGAATTTTAAAATAATTCGTCACTATTTACATATATACAGACAATTTGTGCAACAATGTTCAACATGTTTTTAATCATTCCTGTAAAATGGAGCAACTCCAAGTACCAGGTTTTTAAATTAAACGACCGATATTGTTGCAGATACGAGAAAGCGAATTAAACATTCGGTCAAAACCCAATGAATTGGGTAGACCCTTCCCAGATTCTATGGATATATATTTCATATTAACCCTTCTTTCCCTCTCAAAATACACAGAAAATTATACCAAGCTGTATAGAAACTACCTTATGGGAAAACTTTTCAAACATGTTTTTCTGATGACAACCATCTTTTGTCGAGTTTGTCCTTCGTAGAATTTTCTTACTGGCATAGGCCATCAAAATTCTAAATAGACCTCTGTAATGAAGGAATGCTACTCTATGGTGAACAATCTATATTGAATTAAAAAAAATATATATGTTTTTAATATTTAGCAAAAATGTCAAAATCTATGTTGCTTTTATGGGTCTGGGCATGTGCTGGTTAAGTTAACCTTCTTTTGTATTTGAAAAATCTCCAAATACTAAATTAAATGTTTTAATTTATCATTTAGTTTGTTTTCTTCCTTGAGACTGTCAATTTTTAATTTATTTTAACGTTCACTCAATTGTATTTTTTTTCCCAACAGGCTCACGAAGTTTCGAGACTCATACGCCAGTACATCAATATCGAACAAAAGCATCGAGGCGTCAGCAATGGAGATGCACCTCATGACCTCACATTATCACGACACATCGACAAATAACTTGAAACATCTATAATCCATTTTACGAGTGGAAAAAAAAACAATAACGATTCTCGTATTGAAATGTCTTCCTTTAGTTGTTGACTTAAACATGGCAGCTGTCATAGAAGACTTATTTGAAAAACAGCTATGTTCAATTTCTTTTGATACTTGGAAGAATTTAAGGGACGGAAATCTTAAAAATAAACATCGAAATCTGGTATTAGCCAATCGCTAAATTTGTGGATATTAAATATATCTGTGCTGTAATATACTTGTGTGCACTTTTTTCGACTAAACGTAACAGAAATATGCTGGTATATGTTTTGAAATCTTGCATTGTAAATTGTTTCCGATTGGCAGTGTTTCCATGTTCTTAAATGAAGGTGCAAGAATGAAGAGTACCGTTTCAATTTTGGTGACTTGTCCAATTTAGGCAGCAATCCAAACATGAACAGCAAGCAATTTGGATAATTGGCAAGGAATTTCTGCGATTCGACAAGCGTGTTGTTTGTCGATAAGTAACTGAACTTGAATGGAATGTGTCAAGAAAATGGTTATCAGTGCAAAATAGTAACTCGATGCAAGTCATGTTTGTGGTATGGTGTGAATGGTCTTCTGGATTAAAACTGGAATGTGATCTATATTTGTTTTGAATAGTTTTCTATATTTAAATGAATCAAAGATATTTGGAACTGAAATAAGTGAACTGAAAATAGTGCAGGAGTATTGCTTTTATTGATATGGGTATACTTTTAGAAATTCCACCAAGTCATCAAGTTTCAAACTGTTCACACTTTCTTTCAAATATTGGATATATTTATAAATCAAAGTTTATGTTATGTGTTCATGTTATTTGCTTCACTTATAAAAGTTTATTTTAGAATAATTACCTCTTTACTTAAGCTAATTCACAAATTTAATAAGTATTGATATCCATGCTTGGAAGTATATATGCTTTTAGAATGTCCAATGAATTTATGAGAGTGTATTTCTTGCTGAAACAGTGAAGATGAAAATTATTCATTTTGAATAAAAAATGTCTTACATCAAACTTTAAAACAATCAATTACAAGTACTTCCATAAATTCAACAAAGTTGAAAAATCAGTCAAAAATTTAAGAACTGTTATAGTAATGCATGGGCTGATGCTTCACCCCCCCCCCCCCCAATCTCCCCCCAAAAATATTATCTTGTCTAGATGTATATGGACTTGTATTTTTTAGTTATTTAATGGTCTTAAATTAGAAATATTTATTTTTCTTGCTCAAAGCTCCAGGCCACTTTTCAATTCACATATCCTTCAGTTCTAGATATTTTTGAGTGAAAAATCTCTTGAAACATTTTGGTTCTAACAGTGCCAAATGCAGAAAAATTAATGTTTCAAAT
The DNA here is from genome assembly GCA_963978545.1 of Linyphia triangularis. Taxonomy (NCBI): domain Eukaryota; kingdom Metazoa; phylum Arthropoda; class Arachnida; order Araneae; family Linyphiidae; genus Linyphia; species Linyphia triangularis. Next base: position 27,785,705 of record OZ021731.1, read on the forward strand.
AAATAAGAATAATCCATGCTTTTAATCTAGTTCATATCTAAAGATTATTAGTTGATAAATTTATTAGTTGGTATTTTATTAAAAAAAAAATGTAAATTATATATAGGAAATAAAACAAATTGTACTTTCATAGAGAAAACTTTACTGTAAGTAAATGTATATTTATAAATATTGCTGTCAAAATACCATCATTTGTTTTTATAGTTCTTGTAATGTGTTCTTTTCCTCATTTTTATTTAATTATATTTTTAGCAATAAATATTTTATAATAAATTTGGTATTGTTATGGACTGCGAAAATACTAAAGCGAGGCAATTTGAATTTCTACCATTTGGCAAGCGTACAGTTCATCGAGAAGGAACCAAACTTGGGTGGAATGCGACGAGAAGATAAGTTTTCAGTGCAAAATAGTAACTAGAAACGAGTCATTAAAGATGCAAAACTCAACACTAACACAAACCAGCATATAAGAATTAATATAACACATTTAATCAAGGTTGGTTGTTTTCAGATTATCTGGCACCGTCAGCAACACGAGAGCTATAATGCGCCGAAACATTGATCATTAGACAAGCCAACATACAATTACAAACACCCATGCCTAACACGGGACTCAAACCCGCAACCTCGTGGTCTAGAAGCTAGCACGCTAACCACTATACCGTTTGGTCGGCTATTTAATCAAGGAGTTCAAAAACAAGGGGGAAAGAATGAAAACTTATCTTGACAACAGGATACTCCCTCAATTTTTCTATATCTACCCGGGAAATATTTCTTTACCTTAACTATTAGGTGGCTATTCGTATTTTTAAGTCCATCGTAGGTAAATTTAACTTGTACACTAATACTTAAGCTAAAAAGTAGAAAACTTAAAGTTTTGACCTTGACAAATAGTCCGAGAGGCGACTGTAATTTTTGGACCCCATCGAACATCATTCTGAATTTTTTATAGAAATTGGAGAAAAGTGAGTAGATTACGAATCCACTGGTCTGCCGTGGCAAAAATGGCCGAAACTGATCAATAATCGACTTGGAATGAGTTGAACTAAAATCTGATTGCCAAATATGTCATAACTTGCCAAAAAGAGAACAAACTTATTCGTCTGGCAACCCACTGTATTTTGATTTTCAATGAGAAAAAGCGCAAACGATTTCTGATCTTTGGCTCGGAATCTTATCTTTTAAAAGTAAGCCAAATTGGCTACATCGGTTACGTCATAAGTGACGTAATATTGTTTGCCAACTTGGCTCCCTTTTAATAGATGCTAGTAGGACCGTCGCCAGATATCTGAATCGTCTGCAACCTTCTTAATTGAAAATTAAAGAGTGAGGGTTACCACATAAAAAAAATGCTCATTTATTTGGCAAGTTATGGCGCATTTGGCAATTGGATTTAGTTCAACTTATTAAAAGTCGATTTTTGACCAGTTTCGGCCATTTTTGCCACGGCAGACCAGTGAATTCGTAATCTACTCACTTTCCTCTAATTTCTATAAAAAATTCAGAATGGTGTTCGATGGGGTCCAAAAATTGCAGTTGCCTCAGTCTAAAAGTTAAATTCTCGCTTTTCTCTCAAAAATAACGTTTGTTACAAAGTAATGAATGCGCTATAATTTTAATACAAAAACCATTTAAAAAATACTTTTATCTTTTATTAGAAAACATTTTTAAAAAATAAATATTTTTGAGGCGTTGAAGAACAAAGGCTAGAACACCATTCATCATGGCAGAGCGCACCAAATGTGGTTAAAACAAAAGCGAAGTTTTAGTTGCAAATAAACGGTTATAAAATGTATGGGGAAACAATTTTTTTTTTTTTTAATTTAAAAAGTTTGAGTTGGAAGGTTTTCATAAGCTTCCTTTTTTTATACAACTTGCAAGCAATGTGCGAGAAAAGAATATTGTTGAAGATCTGAAACCTTTCCCACTTGATCTTGAAACTGATTATTCTGGATATTTTAAAGATACCTGCCATATCTTTTATGATTGGACCAAAATTCTTAAGCTGTAAAATTCATTGACGGATAAAAATCCACACTTAAATGAATTTAAATTTAACCACTTTTTCGACCTAGATGTTTTCAACAAACGAAATTCTAATCTAAAAATTTGTTCCGATATTATTCACTAACTCAACATGCTCCATTTTTCGAACATAGGTTAATTTGCTGCAGATTAATTTGCTGCAGACAAGTATGTAATCAAATATTTGATAGTATAACTTTAAAACGAAGGACACAGTTTAGAAAAAAATTATCAACATCAGTCCAAAAGACTTTATTTGAAAATTAATCATAGAAGTATACCAATATTTGGCAATTTTCATCGAAATCGACAAAACACTATATAAATCATAACATAAAACACAATAACTTCTTTTTCAAAATATAATCAAGTGACTCAATAGTGTTCAAAGCTTAGAAAATTAAGTCCATAGAACATGGATCCACAATTTATAAAAATAAAAAATAAGTCGCAAACCCTTATTACCAAAGAATTGCACTATATCAGTAGAACACTGCCGTCCAAACAAAAATGACCGTCTCCATAATTAAGTTTCGATTATTATTATGTTTTATTAATAGAAAGCCAAAAAATAACAGGTTTTTGAAATTAAAAAAAAAAAAAAAAGTTAAATGGTCTGCACTCGTTTAGTGAGTGCAGAAAAGTGTTTACTTAGTGACTCACTTCATCCTGTCCTCTAGTACAGCTTCTTACTTAGGACGGCAGTAATCTACAGGCAACATTGTTTCAAAACATCAAAACTCTATATGAATCCTAAAATTAAACACATTATATGTACTTGAAATAACTGTCAATAAACTTCCTTTTAAGCTACAAGTTAGAGATTTAATATTATCAAGTCAATTGACCATGAACAGTTTAGAAGAGAATAAAAATAAGTCCCAAAAACCTTATTGAAAATCAATTGTACATTCCAGTAAACCAAACGGGCAATTTTCATCCAAGTATTAAAACACTATACGAATCTTAACATTAAAAAAGACTGTACGCGAGGAGCTGTTGAACAAAACTGAACTTGTCCCTAAACTAGTTTCTTACAGTCAAAATAAACTTTGTTTTGTATATGTTGTGTATGTAATACATTATGAAAACAAATATTTTAAAGAATTTCAAGGTACTTATGAAAAAATTTGAGACGAATAAATGCAAATTTTAGAAAACTTTTTTTTTTTAATTTAACATTTTGCGGACAAGTTTTGTTTTATTCCTCAGCACCCAATATTTCAATATATATTTTTAGCAAACCATAATAATAAACTACCGGAAAATGTAGTAGTCAAAAAGCACACAAAATAAACTCGCTCAATGCTAAAAGAACTCGGAAATGGCACAAAACCTCTTTAAAATAGGAGGTATAGGATACAGTGGGCAAATGGCTACATCCAAATAATACACTAATATCAAAATAGTAAACTAATAATAATATTCTTTTGTTACTCCTGTTGTTTCTGTAGCTGTAAAATACCTATAAGGTATCTGGACAATGCTGCCCTCTCAACTCAATTAACATATTAGAGATAGCCCTTCCTCTTTCTCCAGAATAATTATTCTGTACACATACTGAAGATTGGTTGGTTGATTTGTCTGCTCAACAACCTTTTTTTTTTTCAAAAACGATGACGGCTAATGAGGCCGGGACCTACAGCTTAATGTGGATTCCAAACCAGAATGAACATCCATGCCTAACCCAGAATTCCAACCTGGCACTTTTAGCATGCAAAGCCAGAGTGCTAATGCAGGGGTCAAAGTGACAAAATAAGAATATATAGGATTTTTTCCAAAAAAATATAGGACAATATAAAACATCAAATAACTGCACACAGTTGCTACTGAACTTCAAAATTAACTCGTTATACATTTATATACTCGTTATATTGAATTTAAGAGAATAACACATTTAAAAAAAAGAAAACGCCTGATCCTGAATACGTGATCCGTTATTGCCTCAATATTCCATCCCTAAATCAAGTTTTATTAATTACATTATTTGCAATCATGAGTCTTTTGCTTCCAGCAATTTTAACTGTTCCAATTTCTTTTAAGTATTTTCTTTTTATCCCTGTTTGCAGTCTTTTGTTGATTAAGATTTACTGTTCAGTGTCGGCTGGATTGGCGGCGAAAAGTGGGAGATTTATCGCCGAATGTGGCGAACCTGGCACTTGGTTTTAAAGCAACCCTAGTGATCGTTTGGATTTGGCAACACAATGTATTGACGTAATTTTCAATTTTGGCGACTTTTATGAAAAAAAATCGTGGTTAATATTCCGAATCCGGTACGAATTCTGCGCCTAGGCGATTTTCGCCAAAAAATGGCAGCCTTGCCATTTTTTAAGAGCAAGATAACTAACTGCCTATGGTTGCCATAATTTGGAGCGGTTTGATGTAAACAATTCGTGGCGCAGAATCCGTACAGGATTCGGAATAAAAAAATCGCCATCCGACATCATACAGTAAATCTTAACCCTTTTGTTTCTTTCATCAGCACTCAAAGTGTTCTTTAGTAGTCCTGCAAGTTAATCCCAAGTTGTTTTTATCCGTTTTTCCCGAGGCAGAGTTTTGTTGTTGAGTCTCTCTCTGCATTATGGCCAACTAATTTATTACGTTGGAGGAGAAATCAGATCAGAAATTCAAGACCGATTGTTATGGAAATGTTCACATGTTTACAACTCCCGCCGGTCCAGTAGAGTTGAGTTGTAGGTTATGCAGCACGTGACGTCACAAGAGATAAAACGCCGCGCCGCCGTTACAAATATCGTTTTTGTCAGGTTTTTTTCACCTACGATCGCGCCAAAGAATCCGAAATATTAAAAAATGGCAACAAACGGCGCCGTTATTACGAATTCGAAGAAAATATAGATCGAATCAATGTAGAAATATAGGATATATAGGACAATTGTAAAATATAGGACAATATAGGACGTTTTTACCGATTTTTAAAAAAATATAGGATTTATAGGACATATAGGACGTCTGCGACCCCTGCTAATGGCACAACCATCAGATGGTTGTGATTTAAAAGAAATTGAGGTTTGTTAACAGACCTTCCCAGAATCCCAATCTAAACTCCATTGAAAATGCGTGGGACGAATCAAGAGCTTAGAAAACGAGCAGTTTTAAGGTACTCTTCCATTAGCCGGGTACCAGTTGGCGCCAACTCTAAATGTTTCGATGTTTAAATGATGCAAAAATGTACTGCTTATCCTAAATGTTTACAGTTTGTTATAGGAATTATAAATGATTTGAAGGTTATTAGTTTGGATGCATTATTGCTGCAATTTGCCAGTTTTTATCTGGAATCCGGCTAACATAACAGTTTACAAAGGTTTTATATTTCGCAAGGCAATTCCCTAGTCTATCAATACAAAAGGCAGACTGACATATATATGTCTCAGTAATCTCAGATACCAGAACACACATAGAATCCAAATATTTTTGGCCATATAGTGTATCCAACTAGACTTTTTGCTTCCGACGTTAAATACAACAAGGAGGATCTAGGTCCTGTAAAACATTCATGACAAGTTGATCGTATTGAAGGTTTTCTATGCTGCACTGGAACAATGTTGAAGATTTGATCCAGACACACTATATATCAATCACGTGATTGAATCATTTATTAATAATTAAATCGGTAACCCATTGAACCTCCTTCCACAAAATATTCTTCATTGTTCTTCTACACTTACGAAAGCAAATGTAACCACAAAACTGAAATTATAATTTTGCTCACAACTATCTTTTGACGAAACATAAAAAATATTATAAAAATTTATCTGCTATAGCAAATTGTATGCAGCTTTAAAAATCCTGTTTTATCAAGAACCTAATGAAGCATATGCATTTCAACAACTTAAAAAATAGTTCATAGTTCAATATTTTTCTTGTTATTTCGTTCTCTTAATGAGTAAAGATTTTTTTTATAGAATAAAGGCGATACAAAGATCTTGCATAATGTGACACATTGCATTACTTGCACTACAGACCAATTTGATTACGTTGAACCTCTTTCGTGCTGAAAATCAACTATATTAAATCAATATGCAGGCTTATAATATCCATTCAATTACGTTTTTTTAAAAGCATTAGAAATAAAGTTGAAATTGGTGACTATCCAAAACTCAACCTAGACAATCTGGCATGTAGTCATTCCTTAATAGTTTCAGTCCTTTCGATATTCGAATATATAAAAAATAGTTCAGATATAGAATATTCAATAAAATTTAGCGTTAATATATTTTAACTGCATAATCTTTCAAGCACAACAATAGAAACTTCTAGGTATATATATCTTTCCACCCTCAAAATATATAAACAAAAAAATTATGCTTCATACGTGTAAAACACTTTTTCGATGTAGAATAAAGACTTCTTCCTATCGTTTTTCTTATCAGAAAAAAAGGTAGCATTAAAGCTTCCCGCAGCAAAATTTTTCTGAACTTTTTCCCGCTTTAAGCAATAGCACTGACGAAGGCAAAGACCCTCAATCACAACATTTAACTTCACACTCTTCTTGGGCTTCACAACCAACTTCTGCTTGAAGTTGATTATCATCATCTCCATTAAAGGCTTCTTCCTTTCTTCACCAAAGACCCTATCATTGTCTTTGTACACGTCAAAATATATAGTCAAGGTTTTCTCTGAATCGCCTTTTTCAGATTCCAGTTTGATTTGAAATCCCGTGATGCAAAAAGTTCCGGATGTTCCTTCAAATACAATGTCGTTCTGGATGTCGCATTTCTTTGTACCTCCCAAACTCATATCCTCCATGTAGTGCAAGGGAATGTCGAATTCCGAAGGCTCGACAGACGTCGTGCAAGACACTGAACAAATCGACTTCTTATTAGGTGCCGGGGTTTCGGATTCGGGAACTGCTTGTACCTCGGCAAACATCAAGGAAGTTTTGAGAACTTGGGTGATTTTTAATTTTCTGGCTAGGTATATAATGTCTTGAACTTGCTTCGGTTTAATGGATTTGTTGTCGAAAAAGGATTTACACTCTTCCCGGAGTACCTGGACTTGGTACTTCTCAGCTAGTGCAAATACTTCCAAAGCAATTTCCCAGGAGCGTAGATTGAAGGTATTCGAACATATGCACCTGAAAAAGCAAAACAAGTTTTTAAAATTCATAAATAATACAATACCAAATTTTTCGTTGCATTTTCATTATGCAAGAACAATAAAAAGCAATACAGCATGCAATAAAATTGCAAACCTGTGCTAATTAAGAAAGTAGGTACTCTTCAGTTAGAAGTGTTTCGGACAAAAACTGTCTAATTGCAGTGATAACTCATACCGACAAACAACATTCAAATCATTTATAATTCCTGATGAACCTTCATAATTCTTGTAAAGAACCGTTATAGGGTTGCTATATACAAGGGCGCTGCCAAACAGGGGAGGGTAATCACCCATCCTGGTAAAATGGAAATTATTAAAATAAATTAAAAATAATAATTTTGTAAGAGGTCTTGGAAAAAATGCTTGAATTTATAACTAGTGGTGTGAAACATTGCACAACTTTTAATTACCCTATAATATTGGTCCTTACATTCAAATTTGGCGTGGACTGATGTGATTTGCCGTTTTCGTATTTTCACTACAATAATTTGCACATTGACCAAAAAAAAATCTTTTGAATGAAAAAACGAGCCTTAATGGTAGGTCCCATGGCCACCACTAACCCACACCCCAAATTTGAACATCATAGCTCAATTTGTTAGGGAGTTATACTGACCACGTACACACAGACAAGATATTTTATCGATACCACTTTTTTGAAATCAGGATGTTCCAAAAGAAATTGGAAAAATTTTTATGACCGAATGCTATACTTTCATTATCCTATGTAAACATACAAGTAAATAAAATTACAAAGTGGTTAAGAAAAGATGTTTGTCTGTGTGTACATGATCAGCACAAATTGACCTACATTACAAATTGGTATGCAGGTTAGTGATGGAACCTACCATTGCGATTTCGTCAAAATCGCACTTGCGCATAAGGTTGAAATCAAGAAAATTCATGAAAAAATTGTTTTTAGCAACTGCTAAAAAATGGCTCAAACGATTTTAATTAAAATCTCTGTGCTGATGCCTTTTAGGGTATTCTAAACATCCCACCATCAAAATTCCTGTAGAAATGAAATGCGATAAAAGCGTACAAAGTTTTAAAGACGAGTGGCATTAACACAGAGGTCTCTGCCCTTGAGCATCGTCTATTTACAATCGATTTTTTCTGTTTCGCACAAGAAAGGACAATGCAATGTCGGGTGGATCTTAGCACAGCCCATCTCTTGGCTTCTTTTTGAATTCTCACCAAACGAGTGGCGATAACGTCGCCAATGTGGCAACCTAGACGGATTATGGAGAACTGTCTAGAACCTTCCAGCCGTATGTATATTAGTTATAGAAGGTTTTTTCTCTTTCAGTCCATAAGCTGCAATTCCAGCTATTAGATTGACTAGAAAATTAGGTATACTTCTGTATCTGGAATGTTCTATCTGGCTAATATTTTTATGCTGATCTAATATAGTTTCAATTATGGAGCGCTATTCCAAGCTATTTATGGTAAGAGTTAATTTTTTTTATAAATATTATTGTTATTTCTGGCTTTCAAGTATCGTTTTTTAATTGAAAAATAATAATAACAAATATTCAATTAATAGTCAACTTGGCGAGATTTCAAATAAGTCGCCAAGAGGTGGGCCCATATAAGATTTTACCTGCAATATCTATCAAATAATATTGCCAATTTCACCACTTTTTTCCAACCCATGTAAAAATTATTGCCAAAGATGTAGCCAAACAAGCCATTTTTATTTAAATGAATGGAAAATATAAAAACAATAAATAACACAATATCACTTTTGAAAACAATGACAAATATTATAGTGTAATTGAAAGTTATGCAATGTTCCACACCCCTAGTGTAAATCGGGATGTTCTGAAATGTGGAGAAATGCAAAAAAAAAAATTTTTTTTTTTTTGACCGAAACAATACTTGCCAGTTACTATGTTAACAAATGGGTAAATGAAAGTAAAAAACAGAAAGCATTGGCGATCAATTACCTCCAGATTTCCTTCCAAGAAATGCAACATACAAATCTCATGCATTACAAAATGAGTTAATAGACACTAACTATTTTATTAGTATTTCTTCTGTAAAATAATATGCGTTCTATTAATAATATATATTATTCTAAAACGCTGTGTTCCTTACATTTTGTTGCAATCAAGTTTAAGTGTATACTTATTGACAGATGACAAAACTGTTACTGTTTTCAACAGTTTGAGACGAGTAAAGACTTGGGTACTAAGTCAAATTCCAGACTTAACACACTCGGTTTGTTGTCAATTCATAAGGATTTGATTAAGAAAACAAAAGAACTTAAATACAAAAATCCATGAACTTGTCTGATAAAAACTAGAGGTATGGAACATCGCACAACTTTAAATTACACAATAATAATCACTGCATTTAAATTTGACGTGGAATGATGTTTTATACCTTTTTCATTAATTAAGAAAAAATAGCCAGTCTGGCGTTATTTTTGACAATAATTCTTCATGCACCCCCCCCCCCCCAAAAAATGCCAAGTTTGGCAAAATATATTGCAATAATTCTCACATTAATCTTCCTGTAAGTGAAACAGAGGAGAAAATGGTCGTTAATAAGCGATGTCCAAGGGAAGATTGTGTTAAATACATTCGTTTTCTAACTTTATACACGTTTATCGCATTTAACGGGAATTTCGGATATGAGGACGTTTAGAACATCTAAATAGGTATTACAACAGCGATTTTGCTCAAAATTATTAAACAATTGCAGAAAAACGTAATTTTATAATGGAATCTACCTTAAGCGGATTTGCAATTTCAACGAAAGCCTTAATGGCAGATAACATGGCCACCTCTAATCTATATGCAAAAGTTAAAAAAGTGAAAGAATTAGAAAGGCCCCTTCATATACTCTAATTACTTCTTTTTGAGACAATTTTTTTACAGTAACTGAAGCTAAAGATGCCAAGCAAAAGGTTTAAAATTTTTGATTCCATATATACTACTACATAAAAATATTAAAAAAAAAGTTTTAACCTAAATCAACCATTATCTTCGAATTTTAATACTGAACTTCAAACAAAGTTATAAAACAAAACAAAGCTATTAAAATTCAAAGTATATTAAATACTGCCATTTGCAGATTACACCATAATGAGAGAAACCTTCCTATAAAGTAATATTTAAACAACCAAAAGAAATCAAATAGGCAAAATAAATTAAACAATTCATTGGTCTATTCATAGAGTGTGTGCAAATATCGCCAAGTCGATTTGGCATTTTTTTTAGGTAATCGAGTTCTAAATTTGGCAACCTTTTTCAGTCAAACTGCCACCATGTTGAATTGGCGACATTTTGGCCTTGTTGACAACTTTTCAAAATCGCGCCAACCCATGCACTCAGACTAGGAATTTACCAAAAGCATTTGCACTTTATAACCTTGTGGGTAAAAATTCCCAAAAAGTTATGCGAGAACTTCAGACAAAAATCAACATTTAAAACGTTCGAAAGGGTTACAGTGAATTTTCTAAACAATTTAGGTAGGAATTTTAGGGATAATTCTCAAAACATTTTAGGGACAATTCTTAAAATGTAAGGGATAATTCAACAGCAAGCTTTCCAAAACTTGTTTCAGATAATACTGGCAAAAAAATGCCAATTAGGGTGATTCTCCAGTAATTGACCACATGCTAGTAGTTGACCAAAATGATATAAAAAGGAAGTAAACAAGGATTGTTGTGGTGGTATTCTAATTTTTATTGGTTAAAATATATCCAATAACTAATGAAAGCTACTGCCAAAAGTTATAGGGGTAACCAAGCTTTCAATTGGATGATAAAAATTAACCAACACAAAGGTATATCACAAGGCCTCATATGAGTGACTGACACTATTAGTGAAGTTCTCTGTGATTTTTAGCATCAACATGAATAATTCCTAAATGGTTGAATACAAATTATGTATGCAGATCATTTATGTTTGCTTTATATTAATATACAAGTAATTTTTCTTTAAACTAATTAACAAATTATAAATAACAGATGGTCAACTACTGATAAGGCAAAGTGTTTATATTTTTAGTAATTGACCAAAATGGTCAACTACTAAATTTTTACTTACTTGCATATTTTCTGGGAAAAAACAAAATGTTATTGCAATCTTCACTTACTATTTGTCCAGAAAAATTGATTTTTTCAGTAATTGACCAATGTGGTTAATTGGTGTCGATAAGGGTGTAAAGTAATAGTTTTTCAACTTTAGAATGTAAAAGTAAGTCATTTTTCAACTCAAAGATGGATTTTATTATTGCATGTGTAAATTAGATCTTTTTTTAAATATACTAGGCTTAATTTCTTAACATAATTTTTTTTTAAAAAGTCAAGAAATGGTCAAAAGTAAATTTTAAGTATACTTCCACTTTACCCCACACAAATATTATGTAGGTTAATTACAATGTTTATTTAAACTAACACTCTGGTACATAAAATGTTGTCTGTTAGAATTTTATAAATTATTTTATTTCCCGAAAAATTCCAAAAATCAGATCAAATAGTCTGTTGAAAGAGAAAAGCATTGGTCAAAGTTAAGCTGGAAAATTTCCAGATCACCAACACCCTTGTAAAAATCAAAATTACTTTTCACACCTTAATTGAATAAAATATATGTTTAGCAATATTTTTTAATATGAACAGGAAAAAATTAAAGTAGAAACTAACTTAAATATTGATAAGAAATTGAGTTAAATAAATCATCAAGGAAGATTTTTTTCTAGGTTTAAGCATATACCTAGGCTATAAGAATTCTGAATCATTAAAATTAAACACTCATGGTTGGTTGTATTCAGATTATCTGGCGCAGTCAGCAACACGAGGGGTATAATGCGCCGAAACATTTCGTCATTTGACAAACCAACATACATTTACAAACACCCATGCCTAACACGGGACTCGAACCCGCAACCTCGCGGTCTAGAAGCCAGCACGCTAACCACTATACCGTTTGGTCGGCAAACACTCATGGAAGGGAAGAAATCCTTTTTCAAGTACACCGAAGAGAACTTTAAATTTACACTTTTTCAAGTAAGAGAAAAAAAATGGAAAATAAGAGAAACTGCCAGAAAATACAACATTCCTCATTCTACGTTGATTAATAAGCTAAGAGGGAAAATCCCAGAATCTAGAAAAATGGGCCCCCAACAAATCTTACACCCTCAGAAGAAACTCTTCTATGTAATTGGATAAGTGCCAATGCAAGAAAAGGATTTCCATTAGATAAACGGATGCTTTTTAAAACTGTTCAAGAAATACCCTCTAAATTTGATTCTTTTCATCTAAATTTATTCAGAATTGAAAGTATAGGATTAGATAGTCTTTTCTATATTGTTTTGATTTTCTTGTTTTCATTTTTTGAATAAGATATGCAAATTACCTACCAGTCTAACTAACTTTGATAACGTAAGTTTATAAAACCATCATACTATATTTTACACTGATGTTCCTGTATTTTCATTAATTAAAATTGATTATATTCATTTTTACTTTCTTTTATTAATTCATTTAATAGTTAAGTTATGAATATTAGAGCATTTTATAACGGAATTTAACAATTAACTTTTGGTTTTATTCTGAAAAAGAAGTGGTCAAATACTAGCATGGCTGTGGTCAATTACTAATGTCTACTTGGTCAATTACTGTAAAAATTGCTTTTGGTAAGAAATTTTGATGATATTTTAAATTGTAAAAAGGACTGGAACACCATGTTAATTTATTATTAAGCTTCAATAATCAATTGATATTTTGGGAAGTTTTCATAATATTCCTTTAATAATTTTTCAAGAAAAAAAATTAAATGTGTAGAAACTTGCACTAACTGGTCAATTACTGGTAGGTTCACTCTACTAGGATTAAGCCTAATTTTCTTTAAGAATTATCGAAAAATGTAAGTACAATTTTAGGAATATTAGGGAGAAACAAAAATTTAAGGAATAGTATTAGGAATTTTAGAGATTTCCACGTTTGAAAAGTCGAACCATTTTAAAAAGACTACAAGAAAAATAACTCACCACCGCAGAAAAAATGCCACAGCATCAGCATTGTATTCAAGAACCACACGTTGAGCATTGACAGGTGGAATCATTCCTGGATATTTTCTCGTAATTCGCACAAGTACATTCTTTGGCACCATCAGTTCATCGACTAAATTCTTTTCCTCTCCAAAAACCTTTAAGGTAACCATTTCATTAAAAATTTCAGAAGCTCTAGCCAAAGAGGAATCAGAAATAGGTTTAGTTGCTGTTCCAACAAGCAACGCTTTCTCTTCTTGTTTTGCATTTACATTGTAGCTTTTTTCAATAGTATTCGAGATTTGGGCAATTTTCTCAGGTTTACTTCTCCAATCTTCGACAGTCGACCTTCCGACATTGCTGGCTTTCTTCGATGCTGTTTCAGCTCGTAGCGGCGGCGACCTAGCCTTGGCCCTTTCTCGCTGTCTACCGTCGTAGCTGGCTCCAGCAACCAGTGCTTCATCCCGAACTCTCCACGATAAAACTCCCTCAGATCTTCGAGGAATATTTTCATTTGTTTTCCTAACTGGAGTTCTCGCATCACTTCCCTGTTGGGCAGCCCTCCATGGTAATGGTCGTGGTTCAAGTTCAGCATCATAATATTGTTCATTATAACTTCTTCTCGGCAAATTCAATCCATAAGGTGAAGATCTTTCACCTCTCCATGATAGCGAAACTTCATTAACCTTCAAAGGGGGCTTAGGATTTTCTGGAGATGGGGGATCAGTTTTAAATGCTGAGGTAACTTCATTACTAAGGTACGCTGCTGCAAATCTCGGTGGTACTTTAAAGCGACGATTCCATGGCATTTTTCGCAAAGCTTCTTTAGGCTCAACTTCAGTACATTTTAAAGATAATGTACTGTCCTCTAATCCTGATGGCAATGTTTTAACCACAGCTTTAGATGGTGATGTTACAACCATTGCTGAGGAGGGTTCAGATATAGCTTCAGACTGGGATATCTCGCCCATTGTTTTGGATGACAATGGTGCGGCCATAGGTTTAAATGTTGACAACGCATCCATACCTTTAGATGGCAATGTTGTGTCTTTAGCATTAGGAGATCTTGCATCTTTAGCTTCAGGCGACAATGTATCCATGGGTTCTGTTGTTTGCAATGGTAATGTAGTATCCATAGAATTTGATATCGCTATTTTTTCTTGCAAATCCGATTCTCTGCTAATAGCCTTGATTGCTTGTGGACTTCCACTGACCTTTGAAGATAAAGTTTTATTCCTTATTGTTACATTCTGTAAAACGGGATTTGAAACCTCATTCGATTGAATTCTTGCACTGTGTTTCGAGTCTGTTACCATATCAGACACCTCACGTTTTTCAGCGTAGCTGCTGATAGGTGAACCATCCCACTGCTTCTGGCTAGCGATATCTGAACAACTTTGTCTCTGTTCCTTTTTCACTGAACTACTTTGCTCGCTGGTTTTCAGGCTTCCAGACGACTTAATGACATCTTTGGAATTGCTGCTTGGTTCTACAAGTGAAATTCCATTAGATTTGGATTCAGCACACTTAATTTCCTTCTTTAATAAAAAGTCAACTGCTTCCCCTGATACAACTTTTGCTTGGACACAAGAAACTTGCGTCTTTAGATTTTCTGTATCGATTTCAACATTGTCAGTTGAAAAATTATGACTGAACGCCTCCAAGTCTTTCAATATGCCACAAATTCTTTGCAAATGTTCCACCTCCTTTGAAAACGACACTTTATTTCCAAGAGGTTTTGTAGGCTCTTTGGCAAAACTCTCTAAAATAGAAGAAACTCTTTTCAAGACATTAATTTCTTCTTGGTACAACTTTCCAGATTCTACCATTTTCTTTGTACCAGATTTAACTTTATCAGCTCCAATTAACTTGGTACTGGAGTTCAAATGAGATTCTTCAAGAATGCCGAGGTAAAACTTATCTTGTTCTTTTGAAGTGGCTTCCTCCTTTACATTTAGAACGGTTGGATTTTTTGGCATAATGTTCGGTACCAGGGATGGTGGTACAGAGATCTTTTCACCTAATCTTTGAGACTTATCAATTTCATTAGTTGGAACATGCTTTGAATAGGGGGAAATTAAGTTAATTTCTTCACTGGAAATAGTTTTGCATCTTTTCGTCCTTTCAACAATACTTTCGTCATCAGAGTTCTTTTTCTTTGCTGTTGGTGGAAGGATACTTCTTTCTGTTGGTGGAATGATCAACTCGTTTTTTCTAGTCGAAAGCTTCTTGGTCCCTTCAAATGCCGCACTGTCGCAACCACTCGCTCCTTCTTCTTTGCAATTTCTTAGGTATTGAAACGCAGACACATCAGTACTACTTGAAAAGGATTCACTTGTGTCCATAACATCACCTACAAATGCAGACATCAGTCGAATTCCAGTGACGACTTCAGTTTCGTTTCTGAAAGGAACCCGAGGACAATTTCTGACATACAATTTCGGCAAGTCCGTCACTTCATAGCAGTCCCATATTCCACCCACATGCTGAGGATTATCTTTCTTCTTTTCTAAAGACTTTTGATAAGTCGCAAATATCGACGACACAGCATCACTCATGTACTCCTCGTTACGGCCGACTTTAGAAGGCAACGAAGTGGCGGTGGTCTGAAAGTCGCTGTTATGATTTTTTATGACCATGATTGCAGATTAAAAATACTTTCATGCGTTAAATAAACCCTTTCAAACGCATTCTTCTGGTGCCAAAATTCCCATAACACCAAGTTACGAATACAGTTCGGCTGAAGAGCCTTTGGAAAGTTTTTATCTCATGTTGCCAAAAGGCCCAAAAGCCGAAGTGCGTTCTAAACAAATTGTGAAACCAAGAACTCAAGAAAGTTTCAGTTCGTGTTTTAAATTCTTGCTCATTGGTTGAAACAGGTTCTCAACTTTCTCTATCCTGATTCGCTAAAAACATGCCTTGGTTGTTGCCACTTTTTTTAGTAAAATACATTCTAAAGATGGGATTCTAAAGTGGATTATGCATGTGACGTCATAACAGGTATAATCTGACGTCATTACGATAACACTGGTATTATAGTTTCAGCAAAATGTTTGGAACTTACCTTTGAATCATTCCATCAATGATGGTCATTCCACTTCAAATCGACCAGAAAAACGGATTTAGAGAGCCCCCTCCGATTTTTATGAAATTTCGCGTGAACTTTTTCGTATGGTCAAATCTCGAATATTTTTTCGATATTCCTACAGGTTGAAATTTTACAACACTTTAAAATTTAAGATTTTGCCCAATTTTGGATTCATTAAATTTTCGCAAAAAGAGGCACCTGTGAGAGAAATAATTTTTTCACAATAACTATTAATTATATCTTTATGAATTTTTTTATGCAATTCAATTTGCAAAATTTGTTGTTCAACATAATTTGCAATTTGCAAATTATGCAAAATTCAAAAAAAAAAATTATTATTGCTCCAAAAGTTCATATAAAATTTCACAAAAAATTATCAAATGCTCATACTCGATTTATTATAAAAAAAAAACTAAAAAAAAACACCATGTTTTTGGTAATAAAAATATTGAATGGGGGCTCTTTATAAGCCACTGTTATAGTAAAAAAAGTTAACTTTTGTAAATTTTTCTAGAAAAAAACTGTTTTTTAAAATTAATTTGAAGCATACGAATAATACTAAATCTGAAGATGTTAAAGATGAAAATGACGGTGAATATAAGTACTATTTTCTTAAAGAATAAAATTTATCACATTTTGCATCTTTATAATCTAAACGTTCATATATACAAAAATATATATGACTTAAACAAAAATAATATAACATTAAATTTTTGAAAGAAATTTTACTTTTTGAAGAGTTAAATGTAATGGTATTTTTAAATTCTTTTTGAATTTTTGTATTTTTGTGAATACTATTTGAACAATTTCGTTTCATGAACACTAAAATTTTCGCATTCTCCTTATGATCCTTGAAACCCAAATGTGATTTTGCGATTCATTATTGTGCACCATGAATTGTGCCTGATAATTAAATTATATAAAGTAAGCATTGGTGTTTAATTTTTTTATAAATGAGTGATTATTTTGTGTGTTATCAGGAAATCAGCCATAAAGTGTCGCGAGTAAACGTTTGAGTTGGTGATGATATTTTTGCTTTTAAGGGGAAGGGGATATAGCTAAAAGGATTTTGTTTACCCGAAAATTAAATATCCGTTGCGTTTATTTGAGTTTCATGAGTTGAGTATGAAAAAGCGAAGTGAAACCCCAATTAATTGATAAATGCCAGATTAAATTGCAAAGAGACGGAGAGTTTCATAGATTGCTGTAGCCTATTTGCTATTAAATTGAATACATATAGCTTTTATTGTCAAAATAGAAAATCCCAAGTGTAGTCTTATAGCCCTCGTGTTGCTGACGGCGCCAGATAATCTGAAAACAACCAACCAACCCAAGTGTAGTGTTAAAGAGTTGTAGTGTGTGTAGTTTAGAGAGGAGATGCTGCAAATTCAGTATTACTTTACTACGTAATAGTTTTCTAATTCTTTTTGACTTGTGTTTTATGTCTCTTCAAAAGATCGCGACAGGTTTTCTGAAGAAATTCAAATCTCTTTAAAAATGAGCTTTAGTGGTGGAATAAGCAAATTATTTTCAGAGTTCGAGCATCGACATTGATGGTTTTATAGTTCAGCTGCTTTCTCTCTCGCTTAAATCTTCAATTGTCTTTTTATCCTTTTTTTTACGACTGATAGTTAGTTTATGTAACTCTCCTTCACTGCATTTGAGGCATTCCATTTTGAGGATAAAAACTATATGTGGCCAATTTAATAGAAAATTGGCTTCAGCAATCTACGAAACTTTCTGTGTTTTGCAATTCCAATTGGCATTCATCAACTAATTCGATGTGTGGTTTGAGTTTCGCTTCGTGTTTTTCGTACTCAATCAACTAAATGAAACTCAAGTAAACTCAAATTATTCTTAGTTTGAATGTAAACAAAACCTCCTTCAAGCCCCCCACCCTCCTTGAAAGCAGTAAATACCATCCCCTACTCAAACGTTATCAATATGATAGTTCGCGTACTGATACCCGAACCGCTGATGATGACTGACGTAAAGACAAATTTCAAGTAATCTACTATGTTAGCATTATATATGAAATCATTTGAAAATTTATTATGCATGAAAGCACTTGAGTGTAGTTTATATAACAGCATATTTGTTTTTAGTTAAATTGGTAGCAATGTTTATAGCCCACAAAATTATCATTCATTAACAAAATATAAAACTTATATATTTTTACATTCAATTACTCATATGTAGGGATGGAACGGATGTGAGTTTTGCCGGATACCGGATTTCGGATATCCGGGGTACCATGTCTACCGGATACGGATATCCGAAACGGATTTCGCCGGATATCCGGCCGGATATTCGGTCTATATACTAAAAACGATAGTTATACGATGTGCTATACGAAAAAAATGGTCATGATATGAAGTATTAAGTAAATTATAATTAGTAGTTAGCGCATCGCACTGCATGCCTTAGGTCCATGGTTTGATTCGCGGACTGGGCAAGGTTGACTTAGCTGTTTATACCTGAAAGAAATAAACTGAGGAGGACCATGCATGCTTGGGAACTAAACACTGGGGTTCGGCGTCAGAATGACCATCTGACTGAAACATTTGCTATGTGGCACACAAATGCCACAGTCGAGAAAGCTGAGC
Organism: Linyphia triangularis; assembly: GCA_963978545.1. Classification (NCBI taxonomy): domain Eukaryota; kingdom Metazoa; phylum Arthropoda; class Arachnida; order Araneae; family Linyphiidae; genus Linyphia; species Linyphia triangularis. The sequence continues at coordinate 27,804,542 of OZ021731.1, forward strand.
TGGGCCCAGCAGGCCTTAGTCCACACGGGCTGTCGCGCCACTGCCCAAATAGCACACATCCTCCCAGGGAGGTCCCTGTGCTATTAGGGTGAGTTAATTTTTTTTATTTAAACTTTAGTTGATGAGTGAAAGAGATCTTTGTTGCTGATTTTATATCTTGTAATAATGATACATTTAGTTTTTCATATAGTTTTGGCAGGGCTTTATCACGAAAATAATTTCTACTTGGAAGCGGATAACGAGGAGCTAGGTATTTTAATAACTGACCAAAGCCTTCTCTATTCACAATGGAGAATAGTTCAGCATCAAGAGCCATTAACTCACCTAAAATTATATTAAAATTTTTTTTTACAATGTTGAAGTGCAAAATATAGCTACTTTCAATTTACTTCATGCATTGTTTATAATTGATAAATGATTACAAAATTATACCGGAGGCATTTGTTAATAACAAAAGATTTTAAATATTTTATGAAATTGAAGTCTATTTTTTTTTTGTAATGCACCTAAAACATTACGGATTTAAAGAAATCTCGTAGAAAACTTAAATTGGATCTATCGGAATATTCCGTCTTTAAATATAAACTTAAAAAATTTCGAACCCAAAATTTCAACATTATGTTATATCATATTTAAAATATATATTTAATATAAACAAACAAAATTAGTACTTACATATTTTTGTGGTTAAGGCTTTTGCTTTAGGATCATCTAAACTCCACAATTTTGGTACAAATAATTTCGATTCCAATGTTGTCTGCGTGCATTTCTTGTTTTGATGAATTGTTTTTTCTTGTTAATCAATATTTGATGCATTTAGTGAGTCTTTAAAGCTTCGGTGAATTTCCTTATGCACACTCATTAAATGGCTCCATAAGAGTTTTGTGGAAAAGGATTTTGGGCTTTTGCCGCGCACATTTTTTAAGCGATTCTGTGGAGCAAGTAACACATAGGGCTTTGCTTTCGTCATTTCCCATTAATTTTAAAATACTTCCAAATGGGTGATTTTAAATGAGCCATTATTAAAAATTATAAATTGGATTGTAATTGGAGAAAACTAAAATTCAAGGCATTCTAGAGAGCTAAATATAATTCCACATTGTGGCGCTGCTTTAAAGACCTAAAAATTACAATACTTCATTTTACGTCAGAAAAAATATACCAGCTTTCAACTTCTGCCAATGAAAAATCAGAAATTAGACCATACCATTCACAGCATAAAGGGGTAGGGTATTATCGTCGATAGAACAAAAAAAAAAAAAAAGCATTGAGGATTGCGCATTGGCTATTTATTGCTTTTTACTCGCTAGCAAATGTCAGAAAAAAAGGAGGAAGTGGGAAGACTTATGTTATGGAAAAAAAGTACTATTTATTAGTATTTTGGTTCGAGTTTTACGGAGAAGCATTCAAATATAACATCTGGAATTAATCAGATCATAAACTTGGAATGAAAAAAACATTGCAAAACACGTATGAAGGATGTGTATGGAAAATAATTGGAGGAATGGTTTTTTGCTTATCAACTCGGCGTCAATAATACGGCGCCTCTTTCTGTTTTCGTTTTCTAATTTGACTGCAATTTATGTCCAAGAAAAAAAAAATTTTAAAAAAAAAGTGTAGGATGCGGTGTTCCTTTTGTCCGAAAAAGATCATTATTTTTTTCAAAAAATTATTTCTTGTGGATACCTGGTGGTCGGATATACAGCCGGATATCCGAATGAAATTATCGGATGTCCGGTATTTCAAATCGGATATCCGACGGGGTTTCGGATATTGAAAAATCAGCCGGATATGCCGGATATCGGATATTTGCCGGATATCCGTTCCATCCCTACTCATATGTATTATACATAGGGTAATGAAAGTATAGCATTCGGTCAAAAAAAAAAAATCCGATATTTTTTTTTTTTTTTTTTTTATTATTATTATTATTATTATTATTATTTTTGCATTTCTCCACGTTTTGGAGCATCCTGATTTCGAAAAAGTGATCTAGAAAAGATGTCCGTGTGTCTGTGGTCAGCATAACTCCCGAACAAATTGACCTATGATGTTCAAATTTGGTATGCGGGCTGCTGATGGCCATGGGACCTACCATTAAGGTTTTCGTCAAAATCGCGCATGCGCATAAGGGAGCTGCCATTGAAAAAAAAATCATATTTTTCAATGATTGTTAAAAAACGGCTCCAACGATTTTGATAAAAATCGCTGTGCTAATGCCTCTTAAGGTGTTGGAAACATCCCCACCTCCGAAATGCCTGTAAAAATCCTTTAATGGCGTCAAAAGTTGAAAAACGAATGCCTTCAACACAGAGTTCTCTTTCCATGAGCATACCTCATTAAGTATCGTATTTTCTTCTCCCCTTAGTTTCACTTATAATAAAGGATAATATAAGGATTATCGAAAAGTACATCGCTAAAATCACTTTTTTTTTTTTTGAGATCTATACAAGAATTATCGCAAAAAATATCACCATACCATGGCCATTTTTTCTGAATAAAGGATGAAAATATAATAACGGTAAATGACGCAAATCCAAGTCAGTATTATAGTGTAATTGAAAGTTGTGCGATGTTCCACACCCCTAGTTAATTTAATTATCATGTTTAAAAAAATCTTGCAAAAACTATTAATTCATGGTGCACAATAATGAATCGCAAAATCTCCTTTAGATTTCAAAGATCACAGGAGCATGCAGAAATTTAAGTATTCAGGAAACGAAATTTTTCAAATAATTATTGACAAAAATACAAAATTTCAATCAGAAGTGAAAAATACCATTACATTTAACTTTTCAAAAACTAAAATTTCTCTGAGATAAATTTAAGATTTTATTTCTTTTGTATAGGTCAGATTTATTTTTGTATATATCTCCTCATTATGAACATTTCGATTGATAAAAACGAAATCTACTGAGACATATTTTTGCAAATTTTAATTATAAAGATATAAATTCGATTAATTTTATCTTTATGAAAATAATACATACATTCACGGTCATTTTCATGTTTAACAATTTCAGATTTAGTAATATTTGGTATGCTTCAAGCCGACCAAACGGTATAGTGGTTAGCGTGCTGGCTTCTAGTTCGCGAGGTTGCGGGTTCCGAGTCCCGTGTTAGGCATGAGTGTTTGTAAATGTATGTTGGCTTGTCTAATGAAGAAAAGTTTCTGCGCATTATAGCCCTCGTGTTGCTGACGGCGCCAGATAATCTGAATACAACCAACCAACCATTGGTTTGCTTCAAATTTAAATTTTAGAAAACACTTTTTTTTTTCAGAAAAATTGGCAAAAGTGACAATTTTTACTACAACAAGGCCGAGACATATTAATTTTATTTTCTAGGGAGACCATACATGTTCTTGCAATAATTTTCATTTATAAAAAAAAGAAAATGGTTCATGAATATCTCACATTCGACTTTTTTTTATTACAAAAAACATGTTTCACATCAAAAAACCGAGTATGAACCATTTGATAATTTTTGTAAAATTTTATTGTAACTTGGAGCAATAATATATTTTTTTCTGAATGTTGCATAATTTCATTGAATTGCAAAAAAAATTCATAAAGATATAATCAATATTATGCTATCGAGAAAAAAAAATTATTTCTCTGACACATGCTTCTTTTTACACAAATTTTCAAAAACTTCTTTTTTAGCCAAAATTTGACAAAATCGTAAATTTTAAAATGCTCTAAAACTTCAACATATATATATATATATATATATATATATATTGATTTGATATCAATGACAATACATTCATTCAAATTTTGGAGGCTATAACTGTCACCATAAGGCCTCTTTTACACACTCTTGCATAGCGGTAGAGTATCTGTCTACGGATCTAGAAGTCTCAGGTTCGATTCCCGTTATCGCTCATTCGCTACACTATTGTTACGAATTTCTGTATATTTGTAAATATTTCGTAGCATTAATTATGTAAAAAGATAAATTTATGTACATTTCGCATAAGGCAGTGCAAGAGTTTGTTTTCCTGCAATATGGGTCTTAATGCTTGATAACGAGTTTTACAGATATAACGCTGGGAAGCGAGTTTTACAAGGAGCAGGGCATTTAACATTATGGTAATGGCAATCTCACCAAATTGGCGAGATAGAGCCAAGTTAGCGACGGTTTTGGCGACTAATTTTTGTCGCCAAATTTGACGAGAAATCGCCAAATGTCGCCAAACTTGGCGACCATTTGGCGACATTTTCGGTCCCCATGTACATGTATAGGACTTTTTGATTATTATCTGGAAAGTTCTCCAAATATCTACCTCTAGAAGTTTCAAGAAGGTTTGACTCCTATATAAGTCGGCCAACAGAGCGGGGGAGTTAGTAGAGTTCATTAGTTGACTGGAGTTACTGAGCTGTCTCTCAGCGAGCATTCAGAGAGTTCCGAAAGTGAACTGTATTGCATCGTCTTTTGAGACGATTTGTAGCAGTTGTGTTGTCAAGTTTTTAACTGCTGTTTTGTGCTCTATTGTTGTGTAAAGAGCTGTATTGAGTCTACTAGAACGAGAAGTTCTGGAGTTGTAAAGGAATCTGAGAAGAGTTATATCGGAATAAATTTCTGCAAGTTTTGATCTGCTTTGGCTTCAAATATTTCGAACCCAATCACGCAACAATATAAAGGATTTATATTAAAAACTTGTTTTATGGATTATATTATCATGTTCTACTGTTTTTGTTTATTTATTGACTTTTGGATAGTTTATCGTTTTCCTGACGTTTATTTTATCTTTGAGCCACCCCCTTTTTATAAAGTTTACGTCTCACTATTTTGTGAATTAAACTTAAAAAAATAAGTTTTGTTTATAAATTCCATTATTAAAATTACAATTTTTGCTACTAAAGTTTTATAATGGGAGAATTAGTGCATCTTTACATTCTAGGGTCAATATTTGTATTTTTATTTTGTTTTCTGACTAAAATATAAATTTTGCTCATTCTCAATCAAATCCCTTTAATTAAGTAGCCGTAAAAAATTACAATATTTTATCATAGCAAGAGGAGGAGGTTGGTTAGCTAGCTAATATGAATGAATATATTGTATATTTTATAATAGTAGTTTCCTAATCTACTAACTTTTAAGACAATTTTGGAAAATAATAAGATGGAATTTGGACGTTTAACTCATTTGGAGCCATTAAAATACACTAAAAACTTCACCGTTTAAGTTTAAAATTTAGGTACCAATGACAAAATAAACAGATGACATCACACAGATAAAAAAAGTACTTTTCTCAAAAATGCGTGTTTAAAAACTTTCTTTAATTTCATTGGCCCTTTTGACCACCAAAAAAAAAATAAAACAACTTCTCCAAAAACGTAGTTCAACCCGTTTTCTGCAGCCAGAAAGGAGGCTGATATTTTTTTGTATAACGTAATATCTATACCAAATTGGCTCAGTTTGCTACAGAAGCAACTATTTTGCTCGAAGAGAGAAAATCGCCTGGTCCTGTCCTTATTAAAAACTAAAGAGCGACTATTACTAGTGCTTACTATTTGGTAAGTTATGGTAGTTTTACCTACCAGTTTGTAATTCAACCCATTAGAAATCAATTTATGAAAACTTTCAAATACATTGATTTTACTGTACACCATATTTTTTAAACTACTAGTATTTCTCCGCAACGTATCAAAAAATTATAATAATATTCGACGACATACAAAACCTTGGAGAACTCCACGTAACAAAGTCATATCCTTCACTCAATTTTCAAAAATCATTTTTTTCGGAATAAATTGTAGTTCTTTTTTTTCTTTTTTTTTTTTTTTTTTTCTTTTTTTTTTAACTACAAAATGCATATTTATTTTATTATTTAAACAAACACGACATTTTTGCTTTGAAGGGGGGGGGGTCTGGAACTCAAAATTCTAAAATCTTTATTTTTTTTCTGAAATTTTTTATACAGTAATATATGATGCTTTGAAACTTAAAAAACTATTTTAAATATTCCAGTTTAAAAAATGCTTTGTGTTAATTAAAAAACTTCAAAATATTTATATTTCCTAAATTTGATATATCTAAAAAAAAAAATTTAAATCACTTTTTTTTTTTTTGCATAAAATTACTTCTTATAATTCATATCCAAAATTGTTTTCATGATTTTTCAATGAAGCAATTAGAAAAAGTTTTTTTAATATTTTGAGCAAAAATTGTATAACATCAATAGTATGCTAAGCTCCAAAAACTTTTTAATACAAAGCTAAGTAAAAAAATATAATTCCTGCAGTAAAATTAAAGAAATATATAGGAAAAATAATTGTGGAAATTTTCATAGATTTATAACTAATAGTTTTTAAGTTATATCAATTTAAACTCAAAAAAGGGTCAAAAAATCATCAAAACAACTTCAAAGTTTCAAGATTTTCATATCTGAGATACAGTTGTCATGTAACAAAATCTTAAATATTTCAAGTTCTACAAATGATAGAAACAAAATTCTTGTGCCATTTTATTTAAAAATATTTATATTATTTTTTACAATAATGAAAACATTTTTGAGAATTTAAAAAATTTTGTGCCTTAGACCTGCTTAAAAAAGCAGAATAAAAACACGTCTTTCAATCGGTAATTTCTGCAAATAGTTTATTTACATTAGCGCAATAACTGTACATAGCAGTGAACAACATCTTCCTTATCTGCATCTTTTCTCCCATTAATAACTGCTTAACTTGCATTTAATTTATCTTCACATGAGCAGTGAATAAAGAACAACTGCTATCGTCGCTAATGCTGAAAGAAATGACATATTTTCTCTAGTAGTAGCAGCAGAGAAAACTACATGTAGATTTTCGTGTAGCGCATCTGAAAAGAAAAGAAATGTTTAGTTAATATTATACTGTATAAAAAACGGTTAGGTACAAAAAATTCGCACGTCGAGTGTTCTGTATAAAAACACTGACTTAAACTTAATTGAAGCGCATTTACCTTACTGGACTTGATTCTTGTCTTTATCCATCAACACATCATTAACTTAATATTAGAATGTCGTCATCATCATCAGACGATTTAGACCACAGTTACTTTACTAATATTTTTTTAATAAGCTGTGACAAACAGTGGTGTTTGACTAATACTTCTATTTTGTAAAAAAAAAAATTTTACTTTTTTTTATCTTAGTGAATATAATTTTATTCGTAAAAAGTATTTACTTTACAATGATTGAATATCATATCATGAATTCGAAATGCTTACAATTGTATGCGCCAATTGTAATAATTATACAAACACCAAAAAAAAAAGCAACCGATTAGCATTCTACTTTCAATTATCCATATGTATACATAGGATAATAAAAGTATAGCATTCGGTCAAAAAAAAAATCGTTTTTTTTTTTTTTTTTGGTGTTTTTTAAGATAGATATGTTATTAGACAGACATTCCATTGTCCTTTTTTGTGCGAAACAAAAAAAAATCGATCGTAAATGGACGATGCTCAAGGGCAGATACCTCTGTGTTAATGGCACTTGTTTTTTAACTTTGTATGCTTTTATATCATTTCATTTCTACAGGAATTTTGGTGGTGGGGACATTTAGAAACACCATAAGAGGCATCAGCACAGAGATTTCAATTAAAATCGTTTGAGCCGTTTTTTAGCAGTTGCTGAAAAACGATTTTTTCATGTATCTTATGAAAGTATTCTTATGCGCAAGCGCGATTTTGACGAAATCTCAAAGGTAGGTCCCATAGCCATCACTAACCTGCATACCAATTTGTAACATTGTAGGTCAATTTGTGCTGATCACGTACACACAGACAGACAATTTTTCTTGACCATTTTTTACTTTCAATTACCCATATGTATACATAGCAAAATAAAAGTGTAGCATTCGGTCAAAAAGAAATTCAGTTTTTTTTTTTTTTTTTTTTTTTTGTCTGTGGTCAGTTTAACTCCCGAACAAATAAACCTACGATGTTCAAATTTGGAATGTGGGTGGGTTGGTGGTAGCCATGGGACCTACTACCAAAAAGGTTTTAGTCAAATTCGCGTATGCCCATAAGGTAGCTGTCATTGGAATAATCATATTTTTCAATGTTTGCTAAAAAACGACTGTAACGATTTTGATCATAACCGCTATGATAATGTCTCTTAAGGTGTTCTAAACATTCCCACTTCCAAAATTCCCGTAAAAATGCTTTAATGGCGTAAAAAGTTGAAAAACGAATGTTTTTTACGCTGAGTTTTCTTTTGCGGGAAAGTTTTCTAGAGTTCAGTCAGGATTTGGTCTATGAGCCATATCAAATGGTTTGTTTTCTCGTAGTAGGTTTTATCATTGAAAACAAAGAAGTGTTGCCCTGATGAAATTTATAATTTAGAAAACTAGTAGGTAATATTTTAAAGTAATATCACAATTAGTGAGAAAGATTAATGTACATTAGTATGACACCAGTTTCAATGAACGTCAGCTGATTAAAATCGTTAGTAAAAAAAGAAAAACCATATGCAGTTGCATTAGAAGAAAGTAAACATAAACAATGAAATGGTTGTGCTTACAGTTAAGAAGCAGTTAAATGGTTAAGTTAATGCACTTTCACAGAGTATGGTGTAGGTTGTTGTTGTTTTTTTAATTACAAAACAAGGTTCAAAATTATAAATAAAGAGAAGAGGAAAAAAATAAATCAATGATTGTTAAAGCCCTTCAATTAAAGAAGTAAGTATTTTCAAAATATAAACTTTAGTACCTTATAAATTTTAGTTCTTTAGTTAAAATTTATATGTTACTACTAAATTGACAAGAGCTACTTAGATTAAAATCAATATATAAGCTACCTGAAGCATAATATACGCAATGATTCAATAACTACTGTCCAAATAATTAAATATTCTAATAAATACATGACACACAAAAATTGCAATGCTTGCGTAATGCTAAATACGTCAGATTTTGTAGAGCTGGTAGCAACCTCTAAATATCATTTGATTTTAATAAAAAAAATTGCGAATTTTTTTCTTTTTAAATGGAACAAAATAAGAGTGTCCCATAAAAAATTAACAACTTCGAAGATAAAACGCACCCTAGGGAGGGTGCAAGACTGTTTAAGTTTTTTTTTTTTTTTTCTTTTCTTTTCTACACTTAATTTTTCAAAAATTATAATTGAATTTCCTACGAAAATTTTGATAATGTTTTGTTCAAATGAATGATTTAAAACCTAAATTATACTTTTCCCCAGCGTGAATATTACCACTTCTCTTCGCTTTAATTTAAAATTTTAAACGCCAAGGTGCCAAGGAGTTGCAAGCACAGGTGTAAGACTCAATCACTGCCACTTCTTGTAGCACTAGGAATAATTTCACAGCAAAATACATGCATTGGTCATACTTCTTAATGAAAATATTTCCAATTTAGAAAAAATTATACTTTTTTTAATCAAATATCGTGGCGAACACTTAATCGTGAGGCATGCGGTAAAGTAACTTTTTTGCACTTGTACGCAAGCCCGTAGCCAGGATTTTTTTTTCGGGGGTTGGGTTATGGTTCGAAGATTTGATTAAATACATATAACAAGTTACACACAAAAAAACAAACAAGGGGAAGTGGTAAAACAAGATTTCACACAATTTCGGGAGAAGGGGGTGGGGGTCTACCCCCGTCTACGGCAATGCTTGTACAATAAAGTAGTATAAAGCACGTCTCGAGCTCAAATATTATATAGCCTTACCATAGAAATGTCATATTGTATGAATAAAATATTATGAAGAGAAATGACATATGTATGTGTATTAAAATTATTTTTAACATGGTGATTATAAGAAATATTGTATGCAACATGTGCAAAATTTTATTTTCAAATTCAGTAAATTATTTGACTCGTGCAAATGCACTTATCAAATAATCATTTTGGCTCGTTTGAAAAAGTATAGCTTTCGCAACTCGTTGAATAAATGACTATTATCTGTTTTTGCATGTTTTTTTTATCTGAAGGGAAGCTGCCTGTAGATTTAGCATTAACATCTACCCCCCCCCCCCCCCATTCTCCTTTCCTATTCCACTACCAAGAATCCGAACTCAAACTGACTTTAGGAACTCTCGTCATCCAACAATCATAATCATTCCCTGAACATTAATCACATTTCCTCATGATAACTCGTTTATCACGTGGACAAGGGTTTTTTCCCCCCCTTGCTGAAATCGCAACAAAATGGAGATAACAGAAAAGTGGCCTCAAAAGTTCCGGTGTGGGTTACGCAAACCAATGTTTAGGAAGTGAAATGCGACATTTGATACCGAAACTTTAGTTTTAATTCAGAATGCAAATGTTTTTAGAGTCTTTATGTATACTAGAGGTCGGAATTATCGATCAAAATAAATATCGATATTATATCGTTGCATAGAAAAAATATCGATACATCGATACATGATATATATATATATATATATATATATATATATATATATATATATATATATATATATATATATATATATATATATATATATTCCAATTTTGCCAGAAACGAAGTTTTTCGGGGCAAATTTCTACTTTTCATGAATTCATGCCAAAATTGTTTTAATAAATAAATTGTAAAAATTGTTTTTACAAATAAATCATATTATCAATCAGAATAAATAAAATACATTTTGATGTCAATGCATAAATTCACATTTATTTTTAAAGAAGATATTTTGAAAAGTAGTTTACTGCATATTTTGCTGATAGAGATGTTTATATATATATATATTTAAAATTAGATACAAATTCCAGGCACCCGTTGGCAACGAAAACGGCGCTATGTTAATGACTGCTAATAAATGAGCTTCTTTCGATTACATTATGTTATGTTAGGGTGCCATTTTAACTGCAATTATAGCTAAAGTCCAAACTTTAGTTTTGAAGTTTTTGAAAAGGGAATAAAGAAAATCGAAAAAATACGTAGAATTACAAAACGATCATCAAAAAACTAAAAATGTTTGAAAATATCGATATCGGTGGCTTGTATCGATATTTTTTTTTAAATATCGATAAAATATCGTCGTATCGATATATCGCCGACCTCTAATGTAGATGTATGATGCAATCATTATGTATTCGCAAACCCCATTTACAGGAGGCATCCAGGGTTTGACGTTCTTGATGGCAGTGTCAGTGATTTTCATAAGTGACGCTTACGAGAGTCAGTACAAAATTTATGCGATAACGCAGTCAAAAAACACTTATCAGTTCAAACAGTAGATAGGGTTCATTTAGCGTAAAACGCACGAAAGCTTATCGCAGCAATTTTTTCACCAATCGATAAGTTGGATATTTCTGTTAACTACTATGAATATATACTAATGCAATCAAAACTCCTCAAAACAAGTAACATAAATTTTGAAATATTTTTTTTATACACATGCAAACCCCGTTAACGCAAAGTAGATGGGGCCGCCAAAAATCGTTCGCGTTAGCCAAATTTCAAGTTAAACGAATAAATTAACGTTTAAGTTTTAAGTACGAAGAACTGTTTCTACTTGGCGTTAAAAGGGATTTCATGTCAAGCGATTTCGCGTTAACGGGGTTTGACTGTATTAAAAAAAATACGTCCATGAACATGATTTGTCATGTCCATCGACTGTCGCAACCTCGGAATTACTTGCTTTATCAGAGTTTTAATATCACTTCATATTTCCTTGATATCCATATATATTTATTTTTAGCTATAAGGTGTGTTAAGCAATGTTATGCCTGGATTGGGTGGTTGGCTGTTTTCAGATTATCTGGCGCCGTCAGCAACACGAGGGCTATAATGCGCCGAAACATTCGTCATTAGACAAGCCAACATACACTTACAAACACCCATGCCTGACACGGGACTCGGAACCCGCAACCTCGCAGTCTAGAAGCTAGCACACTAACCACTATACCGTTTGGTCGGCATGTTATGGCTGGGTGTATAAAGCTTTTGTGAGTAGTAATTTTATTGTAATTAATGCAGTATCTCTTATCACAAGTCTCGCGCATCGTGTCCGTGGACAGTAGTTAATAGTTGTTTAACAGCCCACCAAGTGACACAAGTCTACTGTGATATTGGAAATAAGTCTATTAATGTAACCACTTTGGTTTCAATACACATTTTGTGTATTCTATTTTTTTAATACGAGAATCATATTTAGTTAATTACATGTGAAATAGATGCCACTGTAAAGATCATACCGTCATGTAGGTGGTCAAGATAAAATTGGTTAAGAATAATTCAATATTTATTATTAATTATTTGATAGTATTGGTTGTGCAGATATCAATTTAGTAATCTCATGTTTATAAAACTAAATTCCATGGAAATCGTCATGCCCGTAGATATCAATCCATGGAATAACTATGGACGATCTCTCTATATATTATCAGACTATCTATCAATAATTAGATTGTAATTGATATGTTGTATGGGAGAAATTTTTTCTAAGCATTAATGATTTCAATAATTTTTTCTTTCTTGCTTCTGAAATAGTGCGTTCTGTGGATAATGACCCATACAAGCATCTGCCCTCTTGCACACCAAATAGCCGCCTCTGTCAGAAGATATATTTTAAAAAAATCTCTAGACGTGTGGTAGTTGAAGGCATATTGACGGGGCTTGTATGACTGCCTGTGACGATTTTCGAGGCTTTCTCCCCTTCAAGATGTCGAATGGAGCAATTCCCTTTACAGACCTGCCGGGTTAGAGGCGCAGAATCTACCACCACCCCGCCAAATAATAATATTAACTTTAAAAATGTCGTTTCAACACAGTACCGAACACGTTTAGACCTTTTGTACCACGAAAATATAAAACAACTGCCTTTCACGCTCCTCTAAAATGAAAACACCTTGTTACGCCTCAATAGTATAGCATTTTCTACCAGATTTAACGACAATAATAAATACTGATTAAGACATTTGAAAAAGAGAAGCTTTTTATTTCACGTTAAGTATTTCAAAATTAATCGTGAGATTTTCCCCTCAGTTATAGTGGCGCTTCCTGGTGGACAAAACGCAAATTCTTTATCATTTTAAATTTTATTTTTGGAAATTAAAAGCTGAATAATCATGATATTAGTATAAAAATGTTATGCCTTACTGTTTTATTTCATGTGTTTTTGCCAACAAATTTCGTTCCATAATGCAATAACTTTTTTGTTTCAATCGATGAAAGAAGAAAAAAAAGTATAGTACCTGTTTTTATGGCAGAATCAAACTTTACGAGACCGACAAATATATAAAAAAATAAACATCTTTTTTAGGCATTAACAATAAAAAATGATGTTGTAAACAATTTTAAAAGGCCAAACATAATAAGCTTGCCACTTTTGGATTCAAAAGTTTGTGTGGAATGGGAATCAAATGGTCTTTTATTAAACGATTCTTTATGACCTGTTTATATTTGCAACACTATGCATTTATCAAGTATTTCTATGCTGACAAAAATTCATCTCCACCTTACCAAACTCATCCTCCTCAGATGTCGTATCCATTGGCTCATCAGTAACATCCTCGTACACAACCGTCTGAAATACCTCGGTGAAAGCATGACGGTGGATACCGTCATCATACTCATACTCATCATCATAGTCCGGCATCCAATGATGCTGGTATGGAACGTCAGGCAGCTCGATGGGATCGCGAATGCTGGTTTGGGTCGTGGTGGGGTTGTCGAGTGGTCGCACGGGTCGCAGTTCCGACTCAGGGATGGTGTCCGGTCTGTGGTGGGAGTGCTGGGCATGGGTGACCATCAGATAGGTGAGGATGGATGAGAGGAACAGCAGAATCCAGGAGGCCATTGCTGGAATGAATTGGGAGGTTGAGACATAGAAGGGATTGTATTAGACTGAGAGGCGACTGCAATTTTTGGACCCCATCGAACATCATTCTGAATTTTTTATAGAAATTAGAGAAAAGTGAGTAGATTACGAATCCACTGGTCTGCCGTGGCAAAAATGGCCGAAACTAGTCAAAAATCGACTTTTAATAAGTTGAACTAAATCCAATTGCCAAATGAGCCATAACTTGCCAAATAATGAGCTTTTTTTTATTTGGTAACCCTTACTCTTTAATTTTCAATTAAGAAGGTTGCAAACGATTCAGATATCTGGCGACGGTTTACTTTCATCTATTAAAAGGGAGCCAAGTTGGCAAAAAATATTACTTCACTTATGACATAACTGATGTCGCCAATTTGGCTTACTTTTAAAAGATATAAGTTTTCCGAGCCAAAGATCAGAAATCGTTTGCACTTTTTCTCATTGAAAATCAAAATGAAGTGGGTTGCCAGACAAATAAGTCGGTTCTATTTTTGGCAAGTTATGACATATTTGGCAAACGGATTTTAGTTCAATTCATTCCAAGTCGATTATTGATCAGTTTCGGCCATTTTTGCCACGGCAAACCAGTGGATTCCTAATCTACTCACTTATCTTTAATTTCTATAAAAAATTCAGAATGATGTTCGATGAGGTCCAAAAATTGCATTCGCCTCTCGGACTATATGAGATACTTCTGCCTTGACTTTGATAGTAAAATTGTTGAAAAGGTAAAGATATAGACTGTATGTAGTATTTGAATCGAAATAAGATATTGGAGATCGCCCTGCTTTTAAGCTTCTTACAACTGATTAGCACTTGAATTTCTATCAAATGATAAAGTTATGTATGCTGTAACTGGAAACATAATAGGTGTTTGTTTAAGATGGATTCCCAGAGATTAAGAAATTGTCCCTGTCCCGAAGACGCAGAGCTTCATTTCTTTGGCTACAGTTTCTGCCGAGGTATTGAGAGAAACTCCTACTTCAACTTAACTTGACATCACTAGATGGTAGATCGTCACAGTGCTCATAGGTATTTAATCTATTTTGGCGACGTGAAAGTATAATGTTCGCCAAACCACAATCCTGTAGAGTACAAAAGGCTATAAGGTTTGGCGAGAATTATGTCTTCACTCCGCTAAATTGGATTAATTACCTATGAGCAAGGTGAAGATCTATCGTCTAGTGATGTCAAGTTAAGTTGGAGTTTAGTATAATAAGAATCATTCCCAAAGTCGCTATGTTACATTTTTCGAAAAAAGTTTATACTATTGCTTATAACTGGATGTACTTATTTCTGGAATAACTTAACTATTGACTAATTTCTCTAAAAATAAAATAACTTATAACTGAACTAGTTACTTTTTTCAGCAGAGTAACTGCAAATGAATTAGTTAACATTTTTGGGTGAATTTCCTAAGTCTGTGACTTCTAAAAAAGTTTGAGAATCGAAATTTGTATTTAATATATGCTGTCAATCTCTGTTTTTAAAAGAAAAAGCCTTCAGTGACTCAGTCATTCCCACTCTCATCACTAATTCTACTACTTTCCACGTGGCCACGATTCTGAAATTTGGTATAAATGTCAAGAAGAACAAGGATAGAAAAAGTAAGCTATTTCGATTTATCAACTTTTAAGAGGTTGAAAAGGAGTCAAACGTTCCAAACGAGGAATATTCTATGTCCCACTTTCCATATTGTCACAACTCTGAAATTTGATAAAAATGTCAATAAAGACAAGCATAGAAAAAGTTGGCTATTCCAATCTCAATTAACTAATTTTAAAGAGTCGAAAGGGATCCAAACGCTCCGAATGAGGAATATTCAAATGTCCCACTTCCAATACTGTCACTTCTCTGAAAATTGGAACTAAGTGCAAGCATAGATAAATAAGTTAATCCGATCTCGATTAACTACTTTTAAGGAGTCATTTAAACGATGAACGCTTCACTTTCAATGTAGTCACAAATCTAAAATCTGTTACAAATATCAGCAAAGGTAAACATAGATAAACGAAACGTTCCATGCAAAGAATATCCCAATGCCTCGTTTCCAATACAGTCACAATTATAAAATTTAACAAATGTCGACAAGATTCAAGCAAGCGTAAATGAAATAAGGTTTTTCGATTTTGATCAACCAACTTTCAAGTGTTGAAACGAAAGGGAACGTCCGAAATTTGGAATACATGAATGTCTTTCGATTGTTAAAATGCACATGGTAAAATTTCTCAGCGAACCACGAGTATTCAACTAGTAGTTATATACTTCGAGTATTCAACTAGTAGTTATATACTTCGAGTATTCAACTAGTAGTTATATACTTCGAGTATTCAACTAGTAGTTATATACTTCGAGTATTCAACTAGTAGTTATATACTTCGAATATTCAACTAGTAGTTATATACTTCGAATATTCAACTAGTAGTTATATACTTCGAGTATTCAACTAGTAGTTATATACTTCGAGTATTCAACTAGTAGTTATATACTTCGAGTATTCAACTAGTAGTTATATACTTCGAATATTCAACTAGTAGTTATATACTTCGAATATTCAACTAGTAGTTATATACTTCGAGTATTCAACTAGTAGTTATATACTTCGAGTATTCAACTAGTAGTTATATACTTCGAGTATTCAACTAGTAGTTATATACTTCGAGTATTCAACTAGTAGTTATATACTTCGAGTATTCAACTAGTAGTTATATACTTCGAGTATTCAACTAGTAGTTATATACTTCGAGTATTCAACTAGTAGTTATATACTTCGAGTATTCAACTAGTAGTTATATACTTCGAGTATTCAACTAGTAGTTATATACTTCGAGTATTCAACTAGTAGTTATATACTTCGAGTATTCAACTAGTAGTTATATACTTCGAGTATTCAACTAGTAGTTATATACTTCGAGTATTCAACTAGTAGTTATTTACTTCGAGTATTCAACTAGTAGTTATTTACTTCGAGTATTCAACTAGTAGTTATATACTTCGAATATTCAACTAGTAGTTATTTACTTCGAGTATTCAACTAGTAGTTATATACTTCGAGTATTCAACTAGTAGTTATATACTTCGAGTATTCAACTAGTAGTTATATACTTCGAGTATTCAACTAGTAGTTATATACTTCGAGTATTCAACTAGTAGTTATATACTTCGAGTATTCAACTAGTAGTTATTTACTTCGAGTATTCAACTAGTAGTTATTTACTTCGAGTATTCAACTAGTAGTTATATACTTCGAATATTCAACTAGTAGTTATTTACTTCGAGTATTCAACTAGTAGTTATATACTTCGAGTATTCAACTAGTAGTTATTTACTTCGAGTATTCAACTAGTAGTTATATACTTCGAATATTCAACTAGTAGTTATATACTTCGAGTATTCAACTAGTAGTTATTTACTTCGAGTATTCAACTAGTAGTTATTTACTTCGAGTATTCAACTAGTAGTTATATACTTAAATGTTATTTAATAAACAGAATGGATAATTAAACTTTGTAATTTACATTTTTTTAATGCATGACACTCTTTATTAGTTCTCTTGTCATATGTAGGCCATTAGTAAAAAGTGCTTAATGGCTATTGCCTCCCCCTGTTGGAATAACGTTAATTAGTAATATCAAATCATAATTTTAAAGGCTATCAACCAATAATATTCTGAAGACAACGGCCAACTGATATGCAGCTGGGAGTGGCTGCTCATTTTTTCCGCCAACACATGTACTATTGTGAGTATTCCTAAATTGTTACATACTATCAACTTTAAACGCTGAGGACATGTATCTTAAAGAAATAAATAAACGATGTGGTAGGGTTAGTTACATAGCAGGTGGTAATCTAATTTAAAAATATAACGAATATTGTTCAGATAGCAGTTAACTTGCGTAGGAAAAGTGAATTGGAAAATCATCCAGTAGGCATTTTGCAATCAAATAGGTACAAATTTATCCTGTACATTGAAAATGGCGCTATCGAAACCCTTTTCTATTTATTAATTTATGGAAGGAGTGTAAAACATTCTACAGTAGTAAGCAGAATGCAATTAGTAAAATTCCGATAGACCATCAAGCAGCAAATGTAACCTCTAAACAAAAAAATTTCCAACCACTTAAGAAATATAATGAAAAACTAACAAATGAGCATTTCATAAATAAGACAGAAGTGCTTACCCGAGTTCTATGTTTTCCAATTGAAGATGCTGCTGGTGTCCGAATCAGTGTCTTCTGCAAAAGAACGGTTGCAGCGTGAAGTTGCGCTTGGACGAAATATACGTCTACTGGTCCATTTTTAGGCCTGGTCAAAAGGTGGAGACAAAACAGGAACTTGGTTTCACTGATAAGAATTTCTTTTTATTGCTCTCTGTTTTTTAAGTCACGCTGACGTCTTAGATCCATTCATTTCTCTCTTCAGTCAGTAAGTTGTTAGATTCGAAAATACGGAGAGGCTTATGGATCCAGAGTGCTTAAAATGATCGAACTGTTTGTGATAGCAAAAAGTACAACTTTCAATTTAAAACTTACTCATGTTAGGTATATTTTTTAAAAATAGGTTCTAATTAATGAAAAGGATCATTTTTAATGAAGTCCTTGGTATTAATTTGTAATTTTACTTTACATAATATAACTCATAAAAAAGTTTTACATAAAAATCCTCTATATGCATTGCCAATTTTTCTATTCATTAACAAAGTGCCATTTCTATTGCCAGCGTGTGCTTGGTGTTGGCATCTAATTTTAAATATTAAAAACATCTCTATCAGCAATATATGACGTAAACAACTTTCCAAAATTTATTCATTAAAAATAAATGTGAATTTATGCACTCACATCCAAATATCATTTATTTATTATAATTAAATAATTTTATTATTTATTTATTAAAACAGTTTTTGCAACAGGAAAGAGTTTCTTCAATGACTGGTTAGATGCTATTTCAGTGCGATTTGGATGACGGTAAGTTGGTTTTTTAGTATTCCGTAAAAGCGACCTTTTAGTGACAGTAAGAGCCGCCAAAATTTGATAGAATGCATTGTCATCGACTTCGAATCTATCTACCAAGTTTCGGCCCAATTGGATGACGGCTTATTTAGGCCTCCACGGATTCGCCCGCCATACACATACCCTCCCAACTACCCATCCACACAAAATCGAAGTTAATAAAAAGGATTTAACTAAAGAATTAAAATCGTAAACACTGGTTTTTTCAAACTACACTCCGCGGAGACCATGGGACTTGAAGGATTTTTAAATATTCATGAGCGTCGTCAAGAAGGTGCAAGGGGGTGCTCTTGAACCCTCCCCCCCCTGGATTTTTAAAATTGAAAATAATGCAGAGAAAAGTTGTAAGATTCCCTGGAAATAGATGGTAACAATTTATAAATATTCAATGGATAAGAAATTTAATGCATAGGGAGTAATTAAAATTTCATAAAGATAGCCAACTGCAAAATTAAGGTTTGAGCAAAAAAATTAACCAATTTGCAACCCTCTGGTTTTGCCCATTTTGGTTCGAACTTTATGTATATATATTTGGTCATGGTGGTCAACGGTCATTTTAAAGGGGAAATCTCGTTAAGATGACTACTGGTAATCAAATATTTAATAGACGAGGTAGTTGAATATTTTTATGGGAATTTTCAATTGGATAAAAGCAGACCAGGAGAGGTGAACGTTTTAAATCGATTTTTCACTTTCAATTACCCATAAGTATGTATAGGGTAATGGAAGTATAGTATTCGGTAAAAAAAAAAAATCGCTTCTTTTGCATTTCTCCACGTTTTGGAACATCCTGATTTCATGCTTATCAAAGCTCTGAGAACACGTGTTTCATCTTTTTATACAGAAAACCACTTTCAGTTTAAAATAAAGTTTCTTAGGCGTCTGGTCGGATTTGTACCATGCGCCTTACTGATCACTAGCCTGATATCTTAACGACTCCTCCACTAAAGCTTGTTGAGTTTCTCTTTAAATAATAACAAGTCTTATATTTCAAATTTAAAGCGAAAGTTGTTTTGAGACGCATTTTTTTTTATATAATTATTCGTATGGAAAAGCTGGTAATTCTCAATTTCTCAAAAAAGCAAGTAATTTGTTTGTATGTTTTACTTACTTTGTATAAGTATTTATTTTTTAGTATATAATTGCATATTTTTATGCCCAAGTTATAATAGATACATACTTCTGATTAAGAAATTGTTTTTCTTGTCGTGTTAAGGAAGATTTCTTCTTAAATGAAACGAAAAAGATTTGGATTTCAAACCTAAATCTCTCTACAATATTTAATCATGATATTGTTGAGTGGATGGGTTCGAAAGATTTGAAGCTAAAGCAGATCAAAACTTGCAGAAATTTATTCCAATATCCTTCACAGATTCCTTTACAACTCCAGAACTTCTCGTTCTAGTAGACTCAATACAGCTCTATACACAACAATAGAGCACAAACAGCAGTTAAACTTGACACACAACTGCTAAATCGCCGCAAAAGATAATGCAATGCAGTTCGCTTTCGGAACTCTCTGAATGTTCGCTGACAGACAACCAAAACTCCACTCAGTCAGTATCTCAATTAACTCAGTAATTTCAGTCAACGCACTGACTCAACTCACTCAACTCAGTCAACTAACGAACTCAACTAACTCAACTCAGTCAACTAACGAACTCAACTAACTCAACTCAGTCAACTAACGGACTCAACTAACTCCCCGCTCACTTGGCCGGTCTTATATAGGAATCAAACCTTCTTGAAACTTCTAGAGGTAGATATTTGGAGAACTTTCCAGATCGTAGTCGAAAAGTCCTATACATGTACATCATGGGGACCGAAAATGTCGCCAAATGGTCACCAAAACCGTCGCCAACTTGGCTCTATCTCGCCATATTGGCGAGTACCATAATGTTCAATGCCCTGCTCCTTGTAAAACTCGCTTCCCAACGTTATCTCTGTAAAACTCGTTATCAAGCATTAAGACCCATATTGCAGGGAAGCCAATTTAAGACGAACTATTGCACTGCCTTATGCGAAATGTACAGAAATTTATCTTTTTACATAATTAATGCTACGAAATATTTACAAATATACAGAAATTCGTAACAATATTTATTGTCACTCGCAATACAAAGAGCAGTATGTGAATGTAATGGTGTTGTCGCTTATGCCATTTTTTTCTTAGAGCAACGATATGATTATTCACGCTAAAATATCAATTTACCGTATCTTACTCATTTAGAACATAACAAATGTAACAAAAAGAATTGATACCTCCCAAGAAAACAACTGGACGTTGTAAAAAAAGCCCGCCAATTAAAATAATCAGTCAGAAAAAGTTGTGAAATCTAATCTTTTGCCGTCAAACGCCCACGTTTTTTTTTTTTTTTTTTTTTTTGTACTTGTAAAAAATGATCTAAATGGGGATTATGGGGGAATCTCCATAAGCAATAAGAACTTGGCAGGCTTAGCTTCAGCTACTCTGCATCTACTGCACTGAATCGAGTTTAATTTAATAAAAACTCCAGTCTGCCAAGTACTGATTGCTTATGGGGATTCCCCCTAATAATCCCAATTTAGTTCATACAAGTTCTTCGGAAAAAAAAACTAAACGCTGCCGCTTGGCGGCAAACGTTAGATGTCACAACTTTTTCTGACTGATTATTTTACTTGGCTGACTTTTTTTACAACGTCTAGTTGTTTTTAAGTTAGATTATTATTTATAATATTTTTAGGTACTGTTTTAATGAAATCCCAATATTTTCATTTCATCGGATTTTACATACAAGGGAAGATTCCATAAATTAAATTGCATTTGTATGTATATATGTATTTAAAAGCAACCACTAATAAATTGGAATAAAATATGAATTATATGTGCAGTGTATACACTGAACACTGTAGTCAGCCTAACTTAGAACCAGCTCAAAGTTATACTGAATATGTGGTAAAATGATAGTGCCTTTGTTTTTTGTTTTTTACCAAATGTTAGCAAATAAATAACCATTAGCCACTAACAATTTCTCCATTTTTAGAAAGTAATATAGCTAATAAAATGGTAGGTTGATACTTTCAGAAATTAATTGACTCGCAACAACTTCAAATAAGCATTAAAATTGAGCTTGCAAACAGTACTTCAGAAAAACAACTGAATGGCCAAATAAATTATGTACTATTTTGCCAATTCATTTTCTAAACTACAGATCTAAAAATCACTTTCACAATCTTGTCAGCAGTGTGCAGCAGTGGACCATGAGCAACTCTTTAAAACCAAATATACTGAAAACAAGGAGGTGGCGCAAAGTTACGCCTTATGACCCGTAACGATCCGATACAACTTTTGTGGGGGGAGGGGGGGGGGTACTTATAAAAATACCGACTATAAATGAAGGTTTGCCAACTCATTTTACTTTCTATAATGTTGCGGGATAATAAAACAAAGAGTCTGCGTGTCTACCTGTGAGTCAATAGAAAGCGACTTCAAATTAGGATAGATCTTTGAAATTTTCAACTTAAGTATTTTAATTGTACCTTTGAGAAACAGAAACTGAGCTGAAATTTTAATTACTTAGCTTAATTATTTTTTTTTATTAAGTTTTTTTTCTCTCAAAGCGACTTCTAATAGGCGTAGTGCTCTGAAATTTTAAACATAATTAGTTTGGCTGTCCAATTTTAATTTTCATGAACAGGATATTAAAATTTTAATTTTTTAATTATATATATTTTTTTTTTCTTTTTTTTTTTTTTTAAATACGGTTAAGCGAAAAAATAGTTGAGTCCCTCTCTAGCCAACCAAAAAAAGATTAAAGGCTGGTGTTTTCTCGATTGTACAAAGCAAAAACATAAACAACTCCATTTGTACTTTGTTTTTCAGAGGATGGGAGGAGGATTGGGGATTTAAATTAATTCTCGGAGAGGTTGTAAAAGTATTCCAATCCCAATCATTCCTGGTGTCATTCCAAATTACAACTTTTTTTTTTTACGAAAATAAACTGATAAAAAGCATCACATACACCGCGTTGCATAATGATAGAACCACCATGTATTTTCAGCCTAGCATGCAGTAATTGGAATAAATGATTGAAATAAATATTTTTATTGAAAATATACAAAATAAGAATGACAATAACAAAGTAAAAACATTACTCATGTTTATATTTTCATGTAATAAAATAAAAAATACAAATTTTAGGTTGCAAAATGATAGTACCACCCCTACTTTTTAGTGGAATAATCGATCCCAGAGAAGCATGCGCAGTTGGGTTTCAACAAACAGGTATATAAAAGCTTCGTTTGATCAACTAACGTAACCTTACTTGCATTTATTGTGAGCACGCATAGTTTATTGATTTGAAAAGGTGTCACTAAGTATGGGTAGGAAAAAACCGTTATCTGATTTTGAAAAAGGACAAATTGCGGCTTTCAACCAAGCAGGATTGTCTTCACGGAATATAGCAAGACATATTGGGCGTTCACCACACGTGGTCAATAATTTTCTACATCTTGGATCCAAATAAGGGACAAAGAAATCCACTGGAAGACCTCGAAAGCTAACAAAGCGGCAAGAAATGTTAGTTGTAAAGAAGTTAAAAGCTGGTGAAACATTGAACAGACTATCACGAGACCCCACCATCAAAGTTCACAAGTCAACTTTATCCAGAATAGCTCGGCGGAACGAACATCTTCAGTACACGAAAATGAAAACGCAACCGAGACTTACAGATCTTCACAAACGAAAAAGGATGCAATATGCTAAAGAACACATGACTTGGAAAGAACAGTGGACTCAAGTAGTGTTCAGCGACGAAAAAAAAAATTCAATCTAGATGGTCCTGACGGGTGGGCATTCTATTGGAGGGATCTCCGAAATGAGCCACACATTTTTTCTAAGAGACAGTGTGGGGGAGGATCGTTAATGGTTTGGGCTGGATTTGGCAATGCTGGGCGGACTAACATTGCCTTCCCTACTGGTCGAATGAGAGCAATAGACTATCAAGACCTGTTGGAAGAAAATTTGTTGCCTTTAGGAGAAGAAATTGGAGGTCCATTTTGGAAGCTCCAACAGGACAATGCTAGCATTCATGTTGCAAACTCGTCTTGGGAATGGTTCCTGGACGACGCAGTGCAGGTAATCGAATAGCCTGCTTGTTCTCCTGACATGAACCTCATGGAAAACGTCTGGGGTATTCTAAGCAGGGCCGTATACGCCAACGGCAAGCAGTATTCAACGGTTTAAGAAATGAAAGACTCCATTATTACAGAAGGGGAAAATCTGAATGCAGATATACTCAAACGCTTAGTCGAAAGCATGCCTAATCAAATTTTTGAACTTATAACCAAAAAGGGTGCTCTTACAAAGTATTAACTGAAAGTGGTTCTATCATTTTGCAACTTAAAATTTGTATTTTTTATTTTATTACATGAAAATATAAACATGAGTAATGTTTTTACTTTGTTATTGTCATTCTTATTTTGTATATTTTCAATAAAAATATTTATTTCTATCATTTATTCCAATTACTGTATGCTAGGCTGAAAATACATGGTGGTTCTATCATTATGCAACGCGGTGTAATATATATTTTTAGCCATCAGTCCTTTCTTATAAAAACAATATTCAATTTTAATATAGTGAATCACCATTTCAAAACTACCAGTCTATTTTATTCAGCTTTGGGCGGGTTGGTTAAGATCAAGTGCATACTGGTCATAGAGTTGTCTGGCACCCATGGTGAAAATTCAGTAATATCCTAGTAGTATCAGTAATTGAGAATCCTAATAATTTAATGCATTTACAAAAAATTTTACAGAAACACTCTGACTTAATCACAAAATTTTAATCCAACTAATTTCAATGCGTATCTAACGATTTTTTTCCCCTAATCAGAAGTCATGAAAAAGAACCAAAAGCATAGCCGCTTCATAAATGTCGATGACACATTAAAATATATTGTTGCGTGGACGGGTTCGAAAGATTTGAAGCCAAAGCAGATCAAAACTTGCAGAAATTTATTCCGATATAACTCTTCGCAGATTCTCTTACAACTCCAGAACTTCTCGTTCTAGAAGAATCAATACAGCTCTTTTCACAACAATAGAGCACAAAACAGCAGTTAAAAACTTGACAACACAACTGCTAAAATAGCTGAAAAAGACAATGCAATACAGTTCACTTTCGGAACTCTCTTAATGCTCGCTGAGAGGCAGCTCAGTAACTCCAGTCAACTAACTGACTCAACTCACGGCCGGCCTTATATAGGAGTCAAACCTTCTTAAAACTTCTAGAGGTAGATATTTGGAGAACTTTCCAGATCGTAGTCGAAAAGTCCTATACATGTACATGGGGACCGAAAATGTCGGCAAATGGTCGCCAAGTTTGGCGACATTTGGCGATTTCTCACCAAATTTGGTGACAAAAATTAGTCGCCAAAACCGTCGCCAACTTGGCTCTATCTCGCCAATTTGGCGAGATTGCCATTACCATAATGTTAAATGCCCTGCTCCTTGTAAAACTCGCTTCCCAGCGTTATCTCTGTAAAACTCGTTATCAAGCATTAAGACACGTATTGCAGAGAAGCCAAGTTAAGACGAACTATTGCACTGCCTTATGCGAAATGTACATAATTTTTCCTATTTATAAAATTAACACTACGAAATATTTACAAATATACAAAAATTCGTAACAATATTTTTTAATGTAAAACCTGTTTACAGTTTAGATATAAGTCCGCTTATTTTTTTGTTGGCAGCCTGCAGACTCCTGTAATTATTTTTATTTGCTCACCAAATATTTAGTCTTTTTCACATTTTCCTCAGTATTATTAAGAATAAAAAAAATAAAAAATAGATGTGCACTTGTATAGACGATAAATGGATATAGTTAATACCAAAAGTGTTTAAAAATGAAATTTTAAAGCTTTACTTTATTTACAAAATAAGTAGTGTTGATGAGGACTGAAGAAGTTGCAATACAAAATAAAATTACGAAGCATCGCCTGGTAGTTATTGTACATATCCTAACTTTTGAAATTAAAAATTAGGAAGAAAAAAAAATAACATTTACAGAAAACAGGAAACCATATTTTAATATTTTCTTAACAAAAATTTAATACATAGCTAACAATTCATATTGCATTAGAACTCCCATTTGTGAAAAACCAAGGTTTGAAAGAATGAAACCGCCTCCTCCCACCCCTACGAATAATTGTATGAAAAAGGGGGGGGGGGGGAATAATAGACTAACTTACCATAACTTTTATTTTGTGTACAGCTTTAAATGGATTTGTTGGTGCTACAACATGTTTTAAGACACTTGTTCCGTCTTCAGAAGTAAGTTAATAGCGATTAAGGAGAGGCTTGACGCTATCATATCCTATGACTGTGATTTTGGAGAACTTTGGATTCTATCGGACAGCCGCACTACAACATCTTAGTGGCTGGTCCTCTGCAAACGATGAAACGAGTGTATCTATTCTGATCAAACATAAAAGGATTTCTCAGACCACGACGTCCATCTCCAATGGACCAACAACTGCAAATATTAGAGGTAATGAGGTAGCGGATAAATTGGCCAAAGAGGGAAGTGAGGAAGTAATGCCCACTGGCTCCTCGCTTACTTATCAGGAACTTTGCTCCAATACAAAATCTAAACAAAATTTAATCTGGCGAATTCCACCTCTGCGTACCAAATGGTACTCCGGAACATCTCCTGGCACTTTTCTGGAAATCAAATGCGATCGAGGCTCCCAGACTGCTTTAGCCAGACCCTAAAGTGGCGACCTAAAATGTCTGTCATTCTAACATGCAACACAAATTTACCCCACTTGTAAAAAAAAAATGCTGTGACCATCCAGCCTCACCGGATCACATTCTGATTTGCGTCGAACTTTCCAGGGCGGACTTAACATCAGATCCCTTTATTGTCATCGATTTTCTGGCGGTCAACAACCTTCTGGAGTTGATCTGACAAATGTCAGATCTACTGAGGATAAGCAACAACAACAACATGTTTTAAGGGAACTACGTTTCCTGCATGTTCGCTAAATTCATGCCTATGCTTGTAGTCCTCATCGAAACAATAACTACCCCATTTATCACATTGCAATCCTAGTCTTAATCTTTTAATAATACTACTTTTATTTAATACTAATTCAAAAATTGCTGACTGTAAATCATAGTGTGGAATATAAATGTGTGGCGACCTCATATATCAATCAGATAATGCTTCTGTGCAGTGGAGTACTCTTTTGCACAGAGGTAAAGTATCAGTCTCCAGACACCATGGTCCTCGGTTCAAACCCCGTGTCGCCCGCAGCGAAAGCTTAACGCTTCACTGATGACCCGGATGAAAACGAATCATGCTGCCATCTATCGGCGCTTCTGAAAGGAGAAACTACATCGCAACAAGCGATCAAACACGCAACTCGCGTGCATCACCGCAACAAGCGGGCACAACAATGCAACTAGCATTCCAAACCTCCAACTCCGATCAGACGTTGATCAGAACAACAGCATCGCTCCTTCGTCGCTGGGAGGAGGCTGTGTGGCGACCTCATATATCAATCAGATAATGCTTCTGTGCAGTGGAGTACTCTTTTGCACAGAGGTAAAGTATCAGTCTCCAGACACCATGGTCCTCGGTTCAAACCCCGTGTCGCCCGCAGCGAAAGCTTAACGCTTCAAATGAATAAAATGTTTCGCTCACACAACACTAACACACGAGAAGGCAAGGTCTGATTCTTTGAAACTCTGGTTTTGCCTAATTTGACTTAACTGCATAAAATGTTTTAAAATAGAAGCACCTTGATCCTGCACTTCGTGCTGTGATACTGGATATGATGGTAAAAAGTACCAACTTTTGAAAAGTTCTTCAGGAGGGAAGTCGTTACACTATCTGCGTCGTAATGCAAGATTGTCTCCGATGAAGGGTCAAGGATCGACCTGCTCGACGCTCTCTATGTTGACTTTCTTTTTGTCGACTTGTATCTGCTTGGTGAAGAATTCACCATCATGATCATTTAAGAATTGTCGACTTCTTGTATTATGTCGTTATCTTGTTGTGTTTTCGCAGGAAAATTATTGATAAATATTGTTTTTTATTTACAACTGGTCATATTTTGCGTAGTGTCATCTGAAAATAGCTTTACAGAAATAAGGTCCATAGTAAAATATACTTTCCTTCCTGCTGCTAATTTCTCCTCTGCAAAGCATTAATTAAAGACATTTACAGTCTCAAATGTATTTATATATTAAAGACATTTATATAGTATAGTAAAGTATTAATAAAAACTTATCTGTATGATGTCATAGCAGCTGAGTTTTTGGTGGACTGTGGTAGGCGTCCTACAGTTCTTAAAGTTGCAAAAATCACTTAAACTTTATATACTTAACAAAAATATTTGAAGTTTTCCCAAACGAAAGATGTAATATCTTAAAATAAGTTCGTCGTTCGTCGCCACTTAACTTTTGAAAATACTGTGGAATTGAAATTGACCGAACGTTACTTTTACTAAAACAAGATTGAAGAATTAAAAAAAAAACTTTCAAAATTGTAGGTATAGTGTAAATTGTTGCTGTTCAGTGTATATACAATTTTAAATATTGATCAATGAAATACATTAATGATCCCATTTATTTTAATGAATGATGTTCATTGTTTCTTGATGAGGGGTGTTCTTCGGTAATGTATGAGCAGTAAAAATTCTAATTAAACTTCTATGGCTAGTATAGGACTCCATTGTGGATTTTCTTTTAATTTATTTTTATTCCAAAGCAATTGTGTAGCATTTTCTGCTTGAAATTCCTTCTGAAAGGCATTTCCCTTCCCTCCATCCTCAATAGTTTAAATCCATTTTTGGTAAAATTTTATAAGGAGGATACCGGTACTTATATTTCTTTTCCACCAACTTTAAAAAAATGAAAAGAAATTTCATCAAATCTTACTTCCAATGGCTATGACGTCATGTAAAAAAAGAACTTTTGATACATAGTTTTATTAAAAGATAATCTGGCAATACCGCTTCGTACACAAAATTGCAAAAATGTATTTGCAATAAAAATAATTTAGCGGTGTATTTACGAGTCTGGTCAGGGTAGAAAACTTATTTTTTTAATTTGATAACTTATTCTTTTTATCAGCAACTTTTCAAATGAAAAGATCTGCATGGAATCCTTTTTCTCCCAGAGAATTCTCATGTGCTAAGAATTGCAATGTATCTTGTTGATTCACATTTTTAGAAGCAATATAGAATTTTAAATTGCATACTACTGTTTTGAATTTAAGGTGAGCTAATCCAGTTTATAAAAAAAGGCTTCTAAGCTGTCTGTCCGGTAAGTTACTATTATATATATTTACGAATTATATATATTTATACATTTGAATAAGTTGTTCCAAACAACGAATTCCTAACACATTTTAACCTGAATTTGTAATAATGCTTTCTAATATTGCTTAATTACTTATTCTCTAGAGTCACTTAATCAATCGTTGTTTGCAAGAAGCTTTTTCTTTGTCATCATGGATAAGGAAAATGATGAAAATCTTGCACGAGAAGAATTATCAGGGTAAATACTAATTTACTGTATTTCTTTGCCATGTGTACATTCTTTTCAGAAAATTAACTGTATTCTTGTAAAGCTGCATAGTTGTATGACAAATTGGATGAAAATTCTTAGTGGCATGTACATTGGCAATTAGGGTGTAAATTCATAGCTGCAGGGATATTGGCACAATTTCGAAAATGCATTGCAGAACCAAAATTGGCGGGTTTTTTTAATAGGACCAGTGTGAAATTGAAATAAATTTCCTTTTTTTTTTTTTCTTTCTTGAATAATTAACATTTAATGTACATATTGAATCGACCAAATCAAAATCTTGATATATCTCAAAAGCTACACA
Source organism: Linyphia triangularis (assembly GCA_963978545.1). Classification (NCBI taxonomy): domain Eukaryota; kingdom Metazoa; phylum Arthropoda; class Arachnida; order Araneae; family Linyphiidae; genus Linyphia; species Linyphia triangularis. Next base: position 27,834,214 of record OZ021731.1, read on the forward strand.
AATACACCAGTAGGGTATAAAATCAAACTCTTTTCTACATAAATTACCACCAGGCTTTTTTATTTAGGTTAATTCGTAACTAAAAATACTTTACAAGCACTCTTTTAAATGGGTGAACCAATGTGGATTCTACACCTAACCAAATTTGGCAAAAAATGTTAGCATCCGCCATTTTTTACCAGCTAGTGAAATGCAGGGATTACATTCGGTCTAATATTCCATAAATTTTTTTGTCTCATAAAAATTGTACTTTCATTTTTCGATAATTCCAAAAAAATAAAATTTAAACTTCGCAAGTTCCCCTATTTTCCTCCAAAACCAGATATTCTTCCAGAAGAGAAAATATTTTCTTGGATACTAATTATTAATTACTCAATTTTTTAAAAAATGATGACTTTTTGCCAGTATTAAAACATGTTTTAAAAAGAAGACCTGTGTTAGGAGACTAAGTCAGCTTTAAAAGAAATATCACTACATTTTTTAGAAGAACTATCCCTAAAATTTTTGGAACCAACCCTAAAGTTTTTAAGAATTATCCCTAAAATTTTTGGAATTGTACCTAATTTTTTTAGAAAACTCACTGCTTCCCTTGCCTATGGTTGCAATAGCTTGGCATGGTTTTATGTACACAACTCAAGGGCAGATCCAGAGTTTTATTAAGTATGGGGGCAGTCAATTTTTTAAAAAATGACAATTTTTTGCCAGTATTAAAACATGTTTTAAAAAGAAGGCCTGTGTTAGGAGACTAAGTCAGCTTTAAAAGAAATATCACTACATTTTTTAGAAGTATCCCTAAAATTTTTGGAACCAACCCTAAAGTTTTTAAGAATTATCCCTAAAATTTTTGGAATTGTACCTAATTTTTTTAGAAAACTCACTGCTTCCCTTGCCTATGGTTGCAATAGCTTGGCATGGTTTTATGTACACAACTCAAGGGCAGATCCAGAGTTTTATTAAGTATGGGGGCAGTTGCTGTTGAATAGCTATCCCATGGGATAACTTAACTTTGATTATACAGAATATGTTACAAAGACGTAAAAAGTCTCAATAACATAAAGACGGCACAATAATTGGCTATGTGTAAATTTGTGACAATAAATTAGGGTTTTCTACTGCTAAAATTATTCAGGATAAATTATTGTTAAATATGATAGACAAAACAATCTAACAACGAATGCATATACACGTTGAACATTTTCAAACTATAATTTGCTTTGTTGTCTTGCTTCGTCCTCGGCTTTTTCATATGTATCCATTTTTTGGAATGAGAAAATTTATATTAAAAATGTTCAGTGTGGATTCGTCAAATCTTGATGAGTCCATGATTAACGGAGGTGGTGATCCCCCCCTCCGGCCCTCGCTGGATTGGACAATGCCTGCTCCGGATACCCCCTCCGCAATGCCCCCTGGATTATCGCCCCCTCCGGCCCTCGCTGGATTGGCCAATGACACAACTCTTAACGCATCCAGGGTTGGAAATCTAGCCTTCTTTTGCTATTTTTTTTTTCTGTATTAAGTAATGCAAGGCTACTTGATACAGAAAAATAATATTGATACTAAGGTTTGTAGCAAAATACTCCAAATATTCATCTACAAGGGGAAAAAGAATATTTAAAGTTAATAAATTTCTAAAAGATATTTTCTATTAGTTGAGCTCTAAACATAATTAATGTTAAATATTGCCAATTTTGTGTGAAACTGATTAACTAAACTAATTATGGCAAACATAACAGTTGAAATATATGTTAATATCACTAAAAGATAATCATATTTGACACAAAATTATAACTAAAGAAAAGTTCTATAAAATGATTTTTTTTTTTAATATAAATAATTACAAATTACAGTGCTAAAGTAAATATAATGACTTATTTAAATGCAATGTGTTTTATCTTATCTTTGATTGTTGTTTATTTCTTTCTCTTATAGAATTGCAACTGAAGATCCTGAACAAGGTAACAGTCGAGGTATAAATTTCTTTGGAATATGCTATAGATATTAAAATACTTTGACTAAGCTTATTAAATATATTCTTAAAGATTTTAACATTTGAAGTTGTTAAATATATCAACTAAGCTCGTGGCTCAGACAAAGTTCTTCAGAGTGGCCACAGAACCGGGAAAACCTGGAAATCAGGGAGCTTTCTGATTCTGGAAAAAATAAGGGAAATGTCAAGGAACTTTTTAAAATTTCATGAAAATCAGGGAAATTTTGTATCTTTTAAGACATGTTCGTCCACAGAGTGGTCACAGAACCGGGAAAACGTGGAAATCAGGGAGCTTTCTGATTCTGAAAAAAATAAGGGAAATGTCAAGGAACTTTTTAAAATTTCATGAAAATCAGGGAAATTTTGTTTCTTTTAAGACATGTTCGTCCACAGAGTGGTCACAGAACCGGGAAAACGTGGAAATCAGGGAGCTTTCTGATTCTAAAAAAAATCGGGGAACTTTTTAAAATTTAACGAAAATCAGGGAAATGTTGTATTGTTTAAGGCACTTTCATCCATATTTTGGCTCTATTTACATGGAGATTTGTAGTGGTAACTCTTTAGAAGTTTAATGTTACGGAATATTTTAAACATTTCATTACCAACAAAACTATTTTTTTAAAAATTACATAATATCTTTTTAGCATACATGTTCTATTTGATCAGGGTGTCTAGCCATCTGGAAAACCTAAGAAAATTGGAGAAATTTGAAAAAAAGTTTGCCCTAAAATCAGGGAATTTTTTAGAAATCTGTCGGGGGAATTATCAGGGAACTTTTTTTCCTGAATTGTGTGACCACCCTGATCCATATTTTGGCGCTATTTACCCAGAGATTTGTGGTGGTAATCGTTAGAAGTTTAGTGTTGCGGAATAATTTAAAACTTTTCATTACCAGCAAAACTATTTAAATTTTTTTTCCATATTATCTCTTTAGCATACATGTTCTATTTGATCAAGGTGTCTAGACTTAACAGCCCACCATATACTTTTTGAATGTGAAGCTCTTCTTCACATTAGGCACTCAAGCTTAGGTCTTGGAACAGAACTTGATACAATCCACGAGGAACCTGTCAAAAGCCTTTTGACCTTTCTTAAGGAATCTGGTTTTCTTTGACAGGGGGTCATAAAATAAAGGGGTTGGTGCAATATTCCCTAGTGGAATCAGCACCTAGGCTCAACTGACCTCCCCATTCACTATGACTATGGTGTCTAGACAACAGGAAAACTTAAGAAAATAGGTGAAATTTGAAAAAAAAACGTATCTGAGTAAGTAATCTGTCAGGGAACTTTATTTCCTGAATTTTGTGGCCACCCTGTACTTGGGCTCAATTTGTAGCTTTAATGATTTTCCGATCTTCACCTATTGCTTTTAAAAACGTGAAGATACTATAGCGATTGTGAATGACCTCCCATTGCTGAGCTACTTGGTTATAGTTTCTTGAACTGTCTCTTAGAAATTAGAAACAAATTGCCTGTTAATATCTGCCTCAAACGCATCTTTACTTGGATTTTGGAATTTCAGGAAAACTGTTATTGTATCCACTTGTTAAAGACTTTAAAATAAAAATTTAAAAAACACACACATGCCATTACACTTTGAATATTCTGTAAATACCTCATAAGTGTTCTACTAGAGTTGAACAGCTTAGATTAACAGCGTTGTTTTTAAACAGCTTAGAAACAACAGAGTGGCCACAACCAGGAAATCAAGGAGATTTCTGATTCTGGGAAATGTCAGGGAACTTTTTTAAATTTCATGAAAATCAGGGATATTTTTTATTGTTTAAAGCACGTTTATCCATATTTTGGCGCTATTTTCCCGGAGATTTGTAGTGGTAATCTTTAGAAGTTTAATGTTACGGAATAATTTAAACTTTTCATCACCAGTAAAACTATTTTAAAATAATTTGCATATTAACTCTTTAGCATACATCAGAGTGGCCACAGAACCAGGAAAACCTGGAAATCGGGGAAATGTCAGGGTGCTTTCTAATTCGGGAAATGTCGGGGAAATTTTTTAAATTTCATGAAAATCAGGGAAATTTTGTATTTTATCCATATTCATCCATATTTTGGCGCCATTTGCATGGAGATTTGTGGTGGTAAGCCATTAGAAGTTTAATGTTACGGAATAATTTAAACGTTTCATTACCAGCAAAACTATTTTTTTAAAAATTGGATATTATTTCTTTAGCATACATGTTCTATTTGATCAGGGGTCTAGATATCTGGAAAACCAAAGAAAATTGGGGAAATTTGAAAAAAAGTGTGCCCTAAAATCGGGGACTTTTTTAGAAATCTGTCCGGGAAATCAGGGAACTTTATTTCCTGAATTTTGTGGCCACCCTGTAAAATGTTTCTAAGCTGTTCAACTTCAGTAGATCTAGCAGTGAGATTCAACTCAAAGTAAATAATTTAAAAATAGTTTTATTCATAGAGACATGTAAACAGAACAAAGATTCTCATTTATAACAAACAAGGTAATTTTGTCGATTATATGAAAATTCCATTGATTTTGGTAAAATGTTGTTTCATTTATTAGTATATAGAAAACTGCCTTTTAATTTATTTATTTTTAAATTTAAATTTAATTGATTTTTATTTCTAGATATATTGAATATTTAAAAGTTTTAATGTGTCTTATCAAAAATGAACTCAAACTCAAGTACTTTCTTCTTTAAAGGCTTCAGCCCAATAACTGCACTTGAAAGTGAACCAACCCGACCTCTTCAGCTGTCGCAATCCTTTTTTGTTGCAGACACCTGCGAGGATGATGATGAGTGAGTTATTTTTCCATTGCATTATTCAAGGATATATTATCGCAAATCAGTCATGTATGTCATACATAAAAACTGAAAAAACATTGATAATTAAAAAGTATTTTTAATGTATAATTACAAACCAAGCTAAAATTGAAAGCCATGAAAGGTAAACATACCAAAGATGTTTAAAACTGGTTTTCAAAACTTCATACTCCATTAGTGCTAATAGTTATGCATAGCGGCCACCGAACCTGGAGGCCGACCAAACGGTATAGTGGTTAGCGTGCTGGCTTCGAAACCGCGAGGTTGCTGGTTCAAGTCCCATGTTAGGCGTGGGTGTTTGTAAATGTATGTTGGTATAGTGGTTAGCGTGCTGGCTTTGAAACCGCGAGGTTGCTGGTTCAAGTCCCGTGTTAGGCGTGGGTGTTTGTAAATGTATGTTGGTATAGTGGTTAGCGTGCTGGCTTTGAAACCGCGAGGTTGCTGGTTCAAGTCCCGTGTTAGGCGTGGGTGTTTGTAAATGTATGTTGGTATAGTGGTTAGCGTGCTGGCTTCGAAACCGCGAGGTTGCTGGTTCAAGTCCCATGTTAGGCGTGGGTGTTTGTAAATGTATGTTGGTATAGTGGTTAGCGTGCTGGCTTTGAAACCGCGAGGTTGCTGGTTCAAGTCCCGTGTTAGGCGTGGGTGTTTGTAAATGTATGTTGGTATAGTGGTTAGCGTGCTGGCTTTGAAACCGCGAGGTTGCTGGTTCAAGTCCCATGTTAGGCGTGGGTGTTTGTAAATGTATGTTGGTATAGTGGTTAGCGTGCTGGCTTCGAAACCGCGAGGTTGCTGGTTCAAGTCCCATGTTAGGCGTGGGTGTTTGTAAATGTATGTTGGTATAGTGGTTAGCGTGCTGGCTTTGAAACCGCGAGGTTGCTGGTTCAAGTCCCGTGTTAGGCGTGGGTGTTTGTAAATGTATGTTGGTATAGTGGTTAGCGTGCTGGCTTTGAAACCGCGAGGTTGCTGGTTCAAGTCCCATGTTAGGCGTGGGTGTTTGTAAATGTATGTTGGTATAGTGGTTAGCGTGCTGGCTTCGAAACCGCGAGGTTGCTGGTTCAAGTCCCATGTTAGGCGTGGGTGTTTGTAAATGTATGTTGGTATAGTGGTTAGCGTGCTGGCTTTGAAACCGCGAGGTTGCTGGTTCAAGTCCCGTGTTAGGCGTGGGTGTTTGTAAATGTATGTTGGCTTGTCTAATGACGAATGTTTCGGCGCATTATAGCCCTCGTGTTGCTGACTGCGCCAGATAATCTGAAAACAACCAACCGAACCTGGAGATCAGGGAAATGTCTGGGAGCTTTCTGATTCTGGAAAAAATTCGAGAAATGTGAAACTTTTTTTAAATTTCTCAAAAAGCTCTGAATTTTTCTATTGTTTTGAAGGTACATTTCCCCATTCATCCGTATTTTGGTGCCATTTTCTCGGAGAATTGTGGTAATCGATAGAAGTTTCATGTTACGATATAATTTAAACTTTTCGTTACTGCTAAAACTGGAAAAAAATTGGCGTATTATTTCTTTGGTATAAATATTATATTTGATTTATACATCTGGAAAAATTGCGGAAATTTGAAATAAAGTTTGCCATAAAGTCAGGAAATTTTTTAGAAGTCTGTTATGGAACTTTTTTTTTTTTTCTGAATTCTGTGGCCTGTTATGTGAAACCAGAACCAGAAACCACAGAACATGGAAATCAGGAAAATGTCACGGAGCTTTCTAATTCTGGAAATGTCGGGTGGTTTTTAGAAATTTGAAGGAAATCAGAGAAAATTTCTTTGTTCTGAAGGTATGTTTGTCCGTTCATCCGTATTTTGGGGCCATTTATCTGTAGAATTGTGATGCTAATCGTTGGAAATTTAATATTACAGAATAGTTTAAACTTTTCGTTGTCGTCAAAACTATTTTAAAAAAATTGCTGTACTAGCTCTTTAGCATGTATTTCCTATTTGATCAGGGTGTTGACACATCTGGAAAAGTTGGTGAAATTGAAAAAAAGTTTGCCGTAAAATCAGAAATTTTTTAGATATCTTGTCTGTGAACTTTTTTCATGAATTCAGAGATGAGGTTCTTCCACTTTTTTGTGCTTTTGGATTAAAATCCACTTTTTTTCTCACGAATTTCTGCTTTTTTTCCCCCTCAGATTTAAATTTTTTCCTCCACTGCAAATTTTTACTTTACCTTCAGAAAATTCTGCCAAAGAAGCAAAATCTTCTGTTTTCAAAAGAAAATTCTCGAAACACATGCTTGACCTCTTGGCATAACTATTATTACTGACTAGCAATATGCAGTTCACCCCTCCTGAAATCGCTTGTCACCCATGCGTATTCATTAGAGATCGGCGATATATCGATACGACGATATTTTTTTTGATATTTCTAAAAAAATATAGATATTAAAAATATCAATAAAAGTCACCAATATATCGATATTTTCAAATATTTTTAGGTTTTGATAATCGTTTTACAGTTCGATGTTTTTTGGGTTTTTTTTTTCCAATTTTCTTTATTCCCTTTTCAAAAACTTCAAAACTAAAGTTTTAACTGGCTGAGAGACAATTAAAATGTCACCAATATTCAATATTTTGCCATACACTTAAAATCTATTGAAAATTATCTAAATTTTTCTTAAAATCACTGCACCAATTAAGCAAAAATATTACTTTTTTTTTTATAATAGATCCATTTCAGTTGAAAAAGTAATCTCCTTACAAAAAAGTAATCATGTAAAGTAGAAATTCTCTCCGAAAAACTTGGTTCAGGATTGAAAATCAAATAAAAAAAATCATGTATCGATATATCGATGTTTTTTTTTCTATGCAACGATATAGTATCGATATTTGTTTTTATCGATATTTCCGACCTCTAGTATTCATGTTCAAACGTGCAACGCACAGCCCATGGACTGAAATTACTTGAATGGATGCTGATATAACTTGCATCATTGGTAAGTGGATTGTATGGGGCTGTCTTAAAATTTCCGAGCGCTAGTTAGTTAGCATGAATGGGCATTTCGTATGTACTTTGATAAGTGTATTTCAGTAGATTTTTACCATGCCTTCTCAAAATAGAGAAGAAAGGATGTATTTGAAAGGCGTGATTTAAGTTAAAGATGTATAACTTTCAAATGCTTACGCTAAGCATTTAAAAAGCATGAATTCAAGGAACACAAATGAATTTAAAAAATAAAAGTCAGAAAAACACTCGCCAGATTTCATCCCATCAAGAACCGAAAAGAAATTTCAAATCTCTCGTACAAACCTGTAATAAAATCGCGAATGCTTGATTTTATAAGATGTTTATTAAGAGCTATAATTATTTGATGTTCGACAAAATGCCAATTACTATAAATTTTCCTAAATATTATAAGTTCTGTACTTTTTTACCCTTTATATTTTAAATGCTTGAAATTGTAGTAAACACATATAATATGTATCATTGAATGTTTTTTAGGTCAATGATAATTCCGCCAACGCAAGATTTTTTAATACCGAGCACACCACCAGCTGGTGAAACAAGTAAGACCAACCTTTTATTGACATTTTAGTTGTTTACACCATTTTGTTTTGCATTTGTGCCCCTGAATTGGTCATTTTTAAAAGATATCTGATTTTTTCGACTTGGGTATGACCCCTTTTCAAAATAACCGATTTGATTGCGGAAATGCTAAGTATACAGAAAAAAAGAAATGTACAAGAATTCAAAGATAACACAACTGCATAGCTAAATAATAGTTCAATTTTTAACCTTGACATATAATATGGATGTGGGTTAAAATTGTTAAACCTCTTTAGGTATTTCGTATAATTATTCAATTGGTACTTTGTCTATTAAAGAATTTTGAATTAAGAGGTCCTTAAAAACCACTTATTTTTATTTTTTCATATTTAGAAGATAAAGAAGAAAATACCTCTCATGAACATGATGACACAACCATCTCGAATCTAGATGAGGTAAGTTATTTGTTTTGGTCCATTGTGTTTGTTGTGTATTTATTATAATAGATATTGATTCCAATATCCAAAAATATAACTTCTCATGCTTAATATAAGAGTGTGTTTAATTGCTGATTTTCCTAAGCTATTTAGCCCATTTCCTAAGCCGACCAAACGGTATAATGGTTAGCGTGCTAGCCTCTAGACCGCGAGGTTGCGGGTTCAAGTCCCTTGTTTGGCATGGGCGTTTGTAAATGTATGTTGGCTTGTCTAATGACGAATGTTTCGGCGCATTATAGCCCTCGTGTTGCTGACGGCGCCAGATAATCTGAAAACAACCAACCTAAGCCATTTAAGAACTTTCTTATAAGTTTGAATAAAAAATACTTTAGTTAAACCAACAAGTTGAAGTTTGGTGCTAAATAAATATATTTTATTTTTGATCAGCTATTATTTTTCTGTTACAACTGTGTCCACCATTATTCATCTCCTTTTCACATTAGATCAATTTTTTATCAAATTTTAATTTCATCACCTCCTGGGTTATATATTTGCTTCCAAAATGGTTACTCTGCATTCTTTTGAAAAGTTAAGGTGCATGATTACTGAAAAAGCAGTTTAGGATTATTGAAACTTTTTTTAGGCAAACTGTTAGTATGCTGCTGTGCTGTATTTTGGACCTTAAAAATTAGTATTCCCTTGTTTAATTCATTAGAAGAAACCTTAAGAGTTTTAAAAAATATCTCTGCAATGCACATGCATAAGATATCGCTTTAATTATTGCAGAGTAATTAACAACAAAAGTATAACAGAAATTACTTGTTCGATGTATATATGCGATTTATCAGGGAATTTAATTTAAGAAAATTAAAAGTTTAAAAGATTCCACTATAGCATGAAGTCCTATTTGCTCAACCATACTAAGCTTCTTTTTGATACATTTAGTATACTAAAGTTTTATTTTGATTTTTTTTCAATGCTAAATCACTTTTTTTTTTTTTAATTTTATGCTATTTCAATAATTTTATAGTATTTAGAAAATTTACAAACTAATTCAGTTTTCTTGATAAATTGTAAAGATGAAAACCACAATTGAAAATTTGAAGGGTAGGTATGCATAAACCTACTTAAAAGCAGTTAAATTACTTTTGTGATGTAACATACCCTTTAAGGATCCCCTTAACTGTATCTTAAAAGTGCAATTTTAGCAATTAAGTATTTTTATACGGATTTAGGACTATTATATGCTTAGCTACATCCTGATCGTATCTAACCATTGTCCCATGAAACAAACTGATTAAACTACATGCAATTAATTTTTATTCCGAACAGACTTATTTGGAAGAAACCGATAAGGCAGCTGCACCTGAAGATGGTAATGGCAGTGAAAATGATATGACGCAAGACCTGCCAGAGCTGGACGAAACTCAACAAATATTAGTCGTCAAAAATTCGCCTAAAAATTCGTCAAAAGAACTTGAAAAAGAGACGCAAGGAGATGATGACGACTGGAATCTAAAATTCAGTGAGACGCAAGAAACACAGGAATTGCTCGGTTCTGCAAGAATGCGAGAATCTTTGGGTACATTTAATTTTTTCTTTTAAATGTGTGGATTTTACATTGTGCCTTTTAAGTGTAGAAATAGTATGCATTTTTGTTATTTATGTGAAAACAGTCGATGAATATTACCTTAAAATATAAAACCAGATTAGCCTTACATAATATTGTATGGACTAAAGTATATGTTTGTAAATTACATGTTGCCCAATCTAAAATTTATACCTAATGATCAAATAGTCCTTTACTGTGAGTTATATTTTACTATTTTCACTTTTATTTTTTGTATATATGAGTCATCAGTTTCCAAAAGTGCCTAGTTGCCTAGTGACAACTTTTTAGGAAACGAAAAAAACCTGTATTTTACTAATTTCAAGAGTTTATTAATCAGGGTGTCCACAGATCGGGAAAACCGGGAATATCGGGAAAAGTCAGGGAATTCGGCATTTCGGGAAAAATCAGGGAATTATCAGGGATTTTGTCAAAAAGTTTAAAGGAATTTTCCGAAATTAAAATGAAACTTTTAATTTTGACAATTAAAGATACACTGTTACCAAAAATACAAAAATCAATTTGAAAAAAATTTAGAAAAAGTTTTTAAAAAAAACAAAAAAAAAAACACGTCGAAAATTCGGACCGCAAGACTGACCACGTAACTTTTCGCAATAAAATTTCCTGACAATCACTGAACCTGCTTGCCTTCAGATTTGCCTCAAATCGCCGATGGAATGACTACATTTCTTCCTCATTTTTCTCTTATATTATAGTAGTCTATCGGCATTATTTACGTTGATATTTGATGGTCATTTTTCTGAACGTTACGATGGTAAAATGACCGATATTTTCGTGATTATAGAGGGCAAGATACACGTTCTTGCATGCTGCTCATTTTCGTGATGTGTCCCTGACGCTATTTCAGAGATTGCACCTGTCAGCCATGGTACAGTTCTGCTATTTTATATTTCAGCATATTTTTTTTTTTTTTTTTTTTTGAAATTTCCATCATTCCTGAGACGGATTCAAAACTGCATTACAATTTCATTGGGTTTACTTGCTTGTCTGACAATCAAGGAACCTACATACTTTCAGATTTCCCCAAACTTGTGATGTAATGATCATTTTTCTTGCTGATTGCCAGCATCTATCACTGTTATTTATGATGGTGTGTGGTGGTTAGTTTCGCCGAACGTTACTCTGATGTTAAGCTTGTTATTGCCGAGATTTTCGCTGCTAAGAAGGGAGCTTTCACCGAGATTAACATTCTTGTGATGTTCATTTTAGTCCCTATTAATCACTATTCTAAGGTTTGCGCCTCAATAGTTGTCTATATCGCCGAGATTTACGCTTGTGATTGTCAATTTCGTAGATTGTGACGTCGATACAATCGCGTCTATTTCAGCGATTTCCATCGATATATTGGATGCTAGCGTTGATATTTACGTTGGTGTGATGGTCATTTTTGCCTATTGTTGCCTTAATGCAGGGATGTGATTGCTTCTGCCGATCTTTCCGCTTTCGTGAATTTTTCTTATTTTTCCACTTATCAAAGTTTTCCTCCCACAGCCGACCAAACGGTATAGTGGTTAGCGTGCTAGCTTCTAGACCGGGAGGTTGCGGGTTCGAGTCCCGCGTATGGCATGGGTGTTTGTAAATGTATGTTGGCTTGTCAAATGACGAATGTTTCGGCTCATTATAGCCCTCATTTTGCTGACGGCGCCAGATAATCTGAAAACAACCAACTTTCCTCCCACAAATTTCTCATTGATCCCGCGGAGATTAAAATTTCCTGACAATCATGGAACCTGCATGCGTTCAGTCTTCCCCAAACCACCGATGGAATTATTATCCCCTCCCACCTTATTTTTCTCTAATGTTAGACTCTATCGAAATTATTTACATTGGTATGTTATAGCCATTTTGCAGAACGTTACGCTGATGAAATGGCAGTTATTCCTGTAATTATGGCGAGCGTTATCGCCGTTATTACGTTGCTGTGTGATACTCATTTTCGTCGAGTCTTACTCGAAAATAATAATTGTTACTGACGTTATTGCAGAGGTTTGCATCTGTCGGACATAGTACAGTTCAACTAAAACGCGAATTTCGACTTTTTCTTTTAATTGAAATTTTGAATCATTCCTGAGATCGATACAAATCTGCATTACAATTTTGTTGGACTTACAAGTCTGACAATTACGGAATCTCGGCAACAATAGGCATTTTGCCTGTACCGGTACGGGCATTTTTGCCGATTGTTGGTTTAATATAATTGCCGAGACTTGCGCCCGTACGGCGGCCGCTATCACCGATATTTACGTTGAAGTAGCTGTAATTTTCACTTAGATTTAAGCCGTTTTAACTGAAGTTATTGGTGAGATTCACGACGTCGTTTTGGTGTCATTCGCCTAGACTTCCACTGATGTGAAAGCCGCTATGTACGTTATTAGTGTGTATGTGAGGATCGTTTTCACCGTTTGGTTTGAATTAATGATGAATGATTAGAATTTTAATTTAATTTTGCACAAGAAATTAATCCAAATCGTCCCAGTTTTTTTTATGTATCCTTATTTTAAATTGTCATTTTAACTGCTACTGAATGTAAAATTGTTTATTTTAACTTGAAAAACAATTTCACATTTTAACTATAGATGTAAGTAATAGTTTAAAGTTAAAGCAATTTTTTTTTATGTATAATTGTTTAAAATTAATTGTCTGGGGAAAATGTGTTTATTTTGTAAAAATTTTGCTTGGGTATTGTACTTAAATAAGCGGCTACAGCTGATCTTAAACAAAAAAGAAAATTTCAAATAATGCATATAATGAAATTGAACAATTTGGACAACGAAATTATGCAAACTAAAAAGCCAATGAAAATAGTGTAACTCCCCCAATCCAACTACATTTGAAGACAGGTTTTTTTTCTTTTTTTTTTCTTAAATACCCAAATTGATATATAATTTATAAAATATAAAAATTTTACTTTACGAAAATATTTTAAAGCAATTATTGATTTTTAAAATTTGATTACAATTTCAAGTATTCAGAAAACAAAAATAGTTAATATAATATATAGAATATTTGTTAAATGTGTGTGTTTGATCCATTTTGACATGATTTATGGTTTGTCTTTATTTTTAAAATTTTACTTAAGAAAACATATTATTAAATCTGAAATTTAATACTAGAGTCCTCTTTTCTTGAGATTAGATTGTAATGAAAAAAAAAGTGATTTTAAAGTATAATTGCACATGCACAGTGCAGGTACACTATACATACACTACACTAAATGAAGCAATTTGGTATTTGTGTCATAAATGTGTAAAGATAAACAGTACATGCATCGTAATTTTCTTTTTGGTGGTGAATTTGAATGTTGTTTTACTTGAAAGTTTATTATTTATATATATTTTGTCGATAATTTATAATCAGGGAAAATATTAGGTGTTACAGGGAATAATCAGGGAAATATCAGGGAATTTTAAAATAACTTTTCTGTGGACACCCTGATTAATGTATGTTATGTTTATAAAATCTGTAAATAAATTAGAAACGCAATTTACAAGGTCTTAGGTTGGTATTATTTTTTATAAAGCTATAATAAGCTGTTTTAATTAGCAACTAGGCAGTTTTGGAAAAGTTTTTTGTAATAATTAGCTAGTTTGGGAATTGGACCTTTTGCAATGGACTATTCCCGCATTTTTTAAAAACAAATGAAATTAGTTTATGTTTATAAAGAATTTCTTTCTGGATTCCAAATATTTAAACAAAAGTTCTTTACAAAAATTAGTTATTTAAATATTAAGAAAAGAAAATGCCCCAAAACCGAGCCAAAACTAGTCCAATCAAAACACTCAACAAAATCTGTGACATCAAGAGATCCTTCCTTTTCTATGATTATTGTGAGTTTTCTGCCAAATAGTTGGCATTGATTTGGTAGACCATTGCCATATCCCGTACAGGTTGGTGCGATTTTGCCAAAAACTTGTAAAACTGGTTTCCGCTGCAGCATTTCAAGCCAAGATGTTTGGGATTTCTTGACGTCACATTCGATTCGTGCGATATGAATAATTTTCTCGACAACGTCCAACAGGGGAACTTTGATTGCAATTTTTTTTTTTTTAAGCGCATTGAGCAGAAATGTTTGCGTTTATGGCCTTTTAGAAACATTTAGAATTGAATTAAAAAAAAAAAATTAAAAATATGCGGGAATTTTCCACTAGCTAGTTTTGGAATTGGACCTTTTTGCAATTAGCTAGTTTTGGCACTGTAAATGCAATTAGTCAACTTTGGAAATCAAAAACAACAATGAGACTGAATGTGATGTTAAAAAGTTTAAAACAAACTACTTTTATTTCCATTTACACTTTTCACAACCTATACAACTCTCACTTCTTCTTCAACATTTGCAATATTGAAACTCATTTTTTTTTTTTTTTTTTTTACAAGATCACAAGAAAAGACAACATAACACAAGATATAACCTCATAGAAATCACTCAACTTTCAATCAACACAGCTGAACAAATATAACTGATTCCCTATAAGTTACAGGTTAGCCAACAGTAACTATTAGTAGAAATGTAGGTCTGCACTATGAAAATGTTCCTCAGTTTTTCAGAATAAACAATTTTGTGGAAACTTACAACTAGTGAGTTGGGCTCTTTTTTATTGCAACTTGCAAGTTTTAAAATGTCTTTTTGAAAGCCGCCATCCTAGATGCTAGCAAGTATGTAGTTTTGGTGCAGTATCAATTTGCAACAAAACAGTTTTGGAAATGGAATGAAATGCAACTTGGTCCGGTTTGAATTTGTACTCGATTTTGAGTACTTTTTTTTTTTAAATAGGATTTAGAAACTTTTGCCACTGTAAAACTATTTTAAATGTGTATTTCAGTTGTGCAAACAACATACAAATAAAGTCCCAACTTTTCAAATTTTGTATATTAGGCATTTTTGGAAATGGTCGACTCATTTAGGTCTCATAAACTTTTTTTTTTCTTTCTTTTTGTGCAAACCAGGCTTATTTATTTCTAACAGCGTAACTTTCATTTTAATATCAGCCAGTATTGATAAAAGTTTCTGATGTTACTAACAGTACTCAATCTGCTAGTAGTATTAACCAAAGCAAAAAAATTTAGAATATTTGCCCCCTTTGGGAAAATATGAATGAAATAAGTCTTTAAAATGAAAATTAAAGTTGTCCATTTTAATATTTTATAGCAGAAAAGTTTCTCCTCAAATATGCATTTACGAAATTCCGGTATACTAATTCAAAATATGTCAACAAAATAATTAATACCCATCTCTAGATTATTGAGATTATCTCGTGGTACCAAAAATTAACATAGTCATTGAATTATTGAATTCTTTCTCTCTTCAAATAGTCGTCGAATAGTCTTTTAGAAGTCGTGAATTCTTACTGTATGAATATAAGAAGGCAAATAATTACCACATATAACTGCTTAAATCGTAGATTATATTGTTTTTCTCGAATCAGTTATAAATGTAATGTATACTCTATAGTTTACTTTTGATTTAGGAATTTACGAATTGGAATGTCACATTAAAATAGTCTGTTTATTTACGACAGAGGATATTTATAGATTGCATTGGTATATTTTATTGTGTTTTATGAAATATTACTTTACTTGATGTGCAGTTTTTAAAAACGACTATCATGCGTATCGTAATTACTTGTAGAAAAAGAAGAATCTGCACAGTTACCTGTAGTCGAAGAGAAAGCCAAAATTCCAACACAGGATTCAAATATCAGCAGGTAGGTTTATTGAATTGCATGATTATGCAAGTTTTTAATTAAGAGGTTTTTTTTATATATATATAAATGTTGCTCTGCCTTGCAATACCTAAATTGCTTTATGGGGAAAGTTATACCTCCTCTGACATTTTTATGTAGTGAATTAAATTATTATTTAATAACTTAAACAAACAGGGTTCCCACAATCAATGAAAGTCATTAAAAGTGCTTAATATTTTTGAACTTGTTTTCAAGGCCTTGAAAGAACTTGAAAATGCCCTAAAGTGCTTAAAAGTCCTTGAAAATGCTTAGAGGTCCTTAAAAGTCCTTAATTTATGCGGATGTTGTGTACCCAACAAAAATTTATAAAAATACAACTCAGACTTGCTATCCTCGCGTAGTTGCCACTTATCCTCACTGTATCAGAATTCTCTGACATATTTCTATTAAACATGCTCTAACTTGTAACTTTTTTGGTAGAATATACATTATTAATAATTTATATATAGATGTGATGCCTGAAAACTAATTTTAAAAGGTCCTTAAAAACATTATTTAGGTCCTTAAAAGTCATTGATTTTCATTCTGTGATTTGAGTGGGAGCCCTGTTAAAAATCTTAGGAGAGTTAAATGAATTAATAATCAAATAAGTATCAGTAAGTTAAATAGTTTAAAGTTACCAATACTTGGTATTCCCCATTCCCATAAAAATAATTTAATTTAGTCTTTTAATTTGATCTACACAAACCATATCCTTATTTTTATTGATTCCTTTTAAACCTTTTTATTTTGGAATTTGTTTAGACCCACAGACTCTCCAAAACTTGACCAACCAACCCCTACAAAAGCCCCAGAAATCACAGTCGTCGAATTAGATGAAGACGACTCTGACGACGAAATCGAGCCCAGCCAATCCTGTCTCGCTGAATTCCCACGCGACACTTACTCAGCTTACCGAGACCAACTATCGATGGAACCCCCAACAGCGCACAGCACCCCAGACAATACTTTCAACGGAGGGCCGAAAGAACTCAAGACAAACACAGAACCCGATATTACAGTCGTACCTTCTCCTATCATTAACCCTGGTGGGTTGACATCCCAGTACGAATCAAAAGAGTCTGTTGATGGCAATGTCGAAGAGAAACTTGCTTCAGAATCTACATTAATTGAAACGGAAACTCCTTCGGAACCTGATAAGAAGCCTTGCAAAGAAAAGCTTCCTCCGATTCTCGTTTCGGACACGGAATGCCCAGTGCTCGTCTTGGATACTCAGCCCGAAGACCTAGTTGAAGATCCACCTGAGGTAAAGGATGGCGAAAAGAAGGTCGAGTTTGTGGTCGATACGATTGAGTTGATGTCTTCGGTCGACGACTCGGTGAAGGAGATTCCGAAGGTTAAGGCTGTTGAGGTAGAGGTTAAGGAACCGGAGAAAGAGGCAATGGAAGTCTCTTGCGAAGAGGATGTAAAAGTAAGTTTTTTACCTATATTTAAAATTGATTTTCATCTTTCCTTTCCCTACGCATTGGCACTATGTAGTCTTTGATTTGAAAAATAGTAGACATGACTGCTGTTGCAGCAGTCTTACGTAATTTGCCAGGCTTCTTAGTTGGTGTTTTGTGGGGTTCTTTCCATGCATAATTGTAAAACAATTTTCCCTTGGAAAACCTCTTGGTCTTTGAAATTTAGGAATCCTGTGACAATATTTCAATGTGATATAGCTCTTGTATCTGTAGTTTCACAATTAAATATTAAATGGAAATAATCTTTTTCTTCATAGTTAATGAGGTTACTCCAGCTAAATATTATACCTGTGGTCATGTTATCCCTCCCAAAGTGTGTAGTAAAATTTGGTTTTGTACCTTATTTTCCAATAATGTGAGCCAATTTATGGATCAAACAAAACAACAACAACAAAATATTTCTATGGACTTGTTTATTAAAATTTAAATAATTTTTAGATTAATTTATAGATGTTTACTATCTGTTGGGATAAGAAAAAAATTCAATTTTACTTTTACTGAATTTAAAGTATAGATTGGTGTTAAATTAGAATTGAGATTATATGTATTTTCTGCAAAGCCCAATCAAAGGGCAGGTATTCGGCAAGAGTTGTAGGATCATCGAAAGTCCTTAGAAAAAAAAATTATGTTATTAACTTTTTATAAATAAAACACAAGAATTCTGAAATGCTTACCCAAGAGCATTTTAAAATGTATATATATAGGTTATCCCTTTGTAAATGTTTATGATGTATAATTATCAATTAAAACTTCTCTTGAAATGTATGAAATTACAATTAAAAGTGAACAAAAATGCTGTATTAACGTAAATTTGTGTATGTTATTACCCTTTGATACATTATTATTTTTATTTTTTTGTAAACCTTAAATGAACTTGTCATTATGTATGGAAATAAAATTAATTTCTAAGTACTTATCACATGCAGAGGTCGCATTCACCCTAATATTCCTTAAATTTTCGTTTCTCCCTAAAATTGTCCCTGAAAACCCTAAAATTCTCCGATTTTCCTTCAAACCTTGCTGGAAAAAAAAACAATATTCCTCCTGATGAGGAAAGTAGATTTAATTAAATTTGCATTTTTGTCAAAATAGTATAATTATTTAATCACATAACTGTTATTTTGCTAAAAAGTTGTTTGAAGTTAAATATTTTGAAAATTGGCAGTTTTTTTCTGGTACTGAAATAAGCTTTAAAAGAATGTCTTTGTTAAGATCCTGTTAGTTTCAAAAGAAATATCCCTAAATTTTTTTTAATTATCCCTAATATTTTAGAAATTTTTCTTAAAATGGTCCTGAAAATTTTGATTTTATCCCTAAAATTCCTACCTAAATTTTTTTGAAAACTCACTGGGCCCCTGCATATGTGTTAAGGTTCATACAACGTCTTATTTCCAAATAAGATTTCTTGATTTAATTTTTTTATTGAAATTCGATTTGTGTTTGACACTCATATATTGATACAATTTAATTCAATATTGTCTTGATTTATAGGATTCGAAGGAATTAATTAGTTTGTCAGAAGAACCTGAACCTAACGCTTGTGAATTATCTTCAGGAGGTATAAAGTGTTTTACTAAATAAGGCAAATGCTTTTAGAGTTATTTGTATTTCAAACTATTATTTATTTATTTTTTTCCTTGTATAAAAACCATTGCTTATATAGTACTTTTGTTGGAATTATTTGTAGCCAATTTTTTTTTTTTTTTTTTTTTTTTTTTTTTTTTAATATTATCTTTACTTATTTATGCTGAAAAATTTAAAACTGCATATTATGTAATTCATTAAAATGGAAATTTACAAACAATTTTATCAATCTATATCTTATTACTTTCTCATTCTTAATCTTTAATTATATTATTTAAAACTATTTTTAACAAAAAATAATCTTTTACAAAAGCAAAATTGCTTGAACTGTACATACTTAACTGCCAACGTTTAAACAGTGGATTTAGGAAGTTCAATAGTTTCGCCTAGTTTAAAAGTCTGTTGATTTTTATTTGTTTCATGTGTATAAAGCATGTTAATAATATATTCTGTTAAATCGTGAATTCTTTGTCTAGATGATAGTTCAACTTACATTAAGAAAGATGCTCCTAGTATTGAGTCACTACCCGAAACTCTACCAACAACAATGCTTCCTCCGCCACCCCCGGTTATATCTCGGCTCTCTCGAAAGCAGACATTTGAAGTAAGAACCAATTTGAAATGCATTTTTATGGCTGCTTATTCACCATATAATGTTAGTGTTTTCTTATTAAAAAAAAGCTGCTCTTTTTTTTTTTTTTTTTTTTTCCCAATCATCAAAAGTAAAGTATATTAGGTGTTATTTAAGCTAGAATTTAATTATTACCAATGCATTTATTTGCTAGCTTGTACAGGGTTCCCACGGTCATTGAAAGTCATTAAAAGTGCTTAATATTTTTGAACTTGTTTTCAAGGCCTTGAAAATGCTTAGAGGTCCTTAAAAGTCCTTAATTTTTACAGATGTTGTCCAACTGCAAAATTTATAAAAATACAACTCGGACTTGCTATCCCCGTGTGATCGCCACTTATCTGCACCGTATAAAAAAATTTCAACATATTTGTATTACGCATTCACCAACTTGTAACTTTTTTGGTAGAATATACTTTATTAAAATTTAAATATAGACATGATGCCTGAAAATGAATTTTCAAAGGTCCTTAAAAACATTAATTAGGTACTTAAAAGTCATTGAAAAGTCATTAATTTTCATTTTGTGATTCGAGTGGGAACCCTTTTCTATCCCATGGACTTAGTTTGGAATTCATGTTCTGGTATTGTAGTTAACTCTCTTCTGAGAAAAAAAAACCTTTAAATTCCTATTTCATATTAGGTTTCCCTCATGCCTTGTAATTTCTACATTTCTAAGAAAAAGCTTTCTTCAGAACCTGAAGAAGCTCTTATGGGAATTTTTATGATATATAAGCAACTAGTATGGTGATAAAATACTGCTTACTACACTTAACAATAACAGCTTAGAAATAAGATAATACTAACACCAAATTACAATTTTGTCCTGGGCTATTTGTTTTTAAATTTTTAAGTTCACAGAAGCCAAATAATACAAGTATTTCTTATTAGTACCTCTGATTTTTAAATAGCAAAAAATACTGTTTTTATTTTCTATAACACTTATTTTAATTATTTCTTAAAAGAAAACATCTCGTTGATTTTTTTTTCGGTTATGCCCCACCTACTCTGAAAGTTCATAGTTTTTTTTTGTTTTTTTTTTGAGGAACAGATCATTTATTACTATCACATTTGTTACCTAAGTTAACCTGCATTAAGACTTCACCAGCTCTTAACCCCTTGCCTGTGGAATATATTTGAGATCGCATTTGCATTGTTCGGGTGTCAGAAGCAAGGGGTTAATTTAAATCAGTTGCTGCAATTTCAATGACAGGGGTCACATTCGCCCTGAAATTTCTAATATTCTTTAAATTTTTTTATTCTCTTTAAAATTCCTTAAATTGTACTTAAATTTTTTGGTAATTCCTAAAAAAAAATTAAAAAACTGCAAAAATTCCCTCAATATTCCTCCAAAACCCACAAAAACCCTCTGATATTCCTCCAAATGAGAAATATTGATTTAATTAAATTCACATGTTTGTCAAAATAGTATAATTGCATGATCATATAACTAAATGCTAAAAAGTTGTTTGATATTCGATTTTTGGAAAATAGGCAAATTTTTGCCAGTATTAAAATAAGATTTGGAAAGAATATATCTGTGTTAAGGTCTATGTCAGCTTCAAAAAATATCTAAATTTTTATTAATTAAGTCCCTAAAATTTTTGAGAATTTTTTTAGAAAATTCACTGTGCCTCCTGCTAGGATCAAATTCACTATATTTCGATCATGAAAAGCTTTATTTTATAGAGGTGTTTCTTTTTCATAATTACTTATTCAATTGTATTCAAGTAATTCTATTGTAGATTTTCATCACTTGTTAACTGACACTTGAAGTAGTACTTTCCCTCTGACTTATTTTCTATTCTCTTTTTTCCTTAGAAAGGCAAGAGGTATGGTCAACCAGCTTCACAGAAAAAATCCTCTATTGGTACCTTCCAAGATAGTAAATCCCTGGAAAAGATTTTCACCAATTTTGGAATTTCTTTGGATCACGAGGTCAAGTTTTTTGCTTGTCTATTTATACCATTATACAGGGATGAGTTTTTCCCGCCATGTGGCGGAATTCCGCTTTTTTAATTTTTTAGAAAAAAATAATTCTGCTTTTTCATAGAAAGTTCCGCTTTTCTAATTCCTGAAAAAAAATCCGTTTTTTCCAGATTTTTTTTAACTCACGGAAAAATAACCTTTTTTCTAAGGCTGAATCGCAAAGCAGCTTTCCTTCCGCTCGATCGGGAAGACTGAAAACCTACGGCATTCCTGCTCCAAATACTAAAATCTTCTGAAGTGCATTTTTTTTTTTTTTTTTTTTTTTTTGTTAGGTTAGTGCTTAAACTCGCATTTTATACTTTTTCAACAGCACCAAAATTTTATGTTTTTGTGCCATTTTTATTCTTCTCAAAATGTAATTTCCTTCATACTAATTCACGTGATTAACGTATACTAATAATGTGCTTGCTTTCAAGTCTAACATCCACGGAATTATCGTTTGTTGTACGTTAAACGTATGTTAGTATGCGATGCTCGTTTTCGCTAATCGTTACGTTGATGTAATATCCACTACTGCCGAGATTTCTGTGGACGTGCATTATTGCTGTGATTTAAGTTATTGTGGTTTTCATTTTCGAGGAGTATAACAATGCTATTGCTGAGAATTGTTCCGGCATATTCGGCGCTAACATTGATATTTACATTTATTTGATGGTCATTTTCGCTGAGTGCTACCTCATTGTAAAATCTGAGATTTGCACCGATATTACCAAAAGAATGGCGTTATTACCGTGATGAATTCGCCGAGATTTACGTTATTGTGATTGTAGTTTTCGTTAAGTGTTTCGCCGATACAATAGCGCTATTGTTGAGAGTTGCCTGGTATATTTGGCTCTAACTTTGATATTTCTGTTGGCATGAGAATAATTTTTGTCGATAGCCATACTGTAGTAACCTCCGATAGTACTGCAATTTGCACTAGTTTAACCAAGAAAAGATCCATATTACTGAGATTTGAGCTGATACTGTGGACGCTATCGCCGATATGCACGTTGTTGTGATGTTCATTTTTGCTGATACCTAGATTTTTGCCGGTATTGTAAGCAATATTGCTTATTGCACTTTTGCTTGAGTGATGGTCATTTTTGCCGAGGTTTACGCTAATACAGTACCAACTATTACCGAGATTTTCAACACCGAGTTGTAGCCATTCATTTAGACTTCTGTTAATGCAATAGCTGCCATATTTGTGATTAGTGCCAGTTTAAGGTTAAATTTTGCCTTTTGATTTGAATCTATACAGAATTACTCAAATTTTTATATTATTTTGTATAAAAATATTCTGAAAATTAGTCTCAATTATAATTTTTCTAACTAATCTGTGTTTAAAATTGTTATTTTAACTGCAATTGTATGTAAAATTTTGTTGCTTTTTATTTTATTGAACAAGCTTAACAATATGAATAAAAATTTCGATCTTAAGATTTTTAGTACTTGTAGCTTAAAAAGTTAGAAAACTGAGTTTAATTAAATTTGGCCTGCTTTTCAATGTGATATAATTGCTTAAAGTTGTGGAAATTTTAAAGTTTTTGCCGGTTTTCATCGTTTTCACAGTATTTTTTTTTTTTTTTTTTTTTGCTGCTGCTGCTTTGGAGCTATACCATGCCTAATGTCAGCACAAAGTGTATCCCTACGTCTAGGTGCCGTTATTTTAAACCATTTTTGCTCACGGACGGACAAAGATGGTACTGTGTTATAAATGCACATGGAAATTCACAATTTTTTTTAAAGTATAGCTTAAAATAAGTTTCACTCGTAAAACTTTTGAATTTTTGTTTTCAGTTTTTTGATTTTTTACCAAACTCATCCCTGATTATACAAAGTGATTTATATGTTACATGGTTCAATAAGTTTATTGAGTAACTGATATGAAGGTTAATGTAATTGAATATTCCAAACTCAACTCAGTTAACTGTTAACCCTATTAACCTACCTGCTTGTGTAATATTCTACACGGTCTATTACTTACCTTATGACTTGTGAATGGGGGTGACTCTATCGAGTACCAGCACCGCGACTGAAGTCTATTGTACTGAAACCCACTATTTGATCTAAAGAAGACCGGTTGCTGAAATAAATTTCAGTATAGACCTGATTGGAACATTTGACAATTCCCAGGGGTCGATACAATGGTATCCCAGATGTTCAAATCTTTGGGCAGAGTAGTAATCACAATTGCATAACACATGTGTAGAGCTCTCCTCTGTCATACGACAGCCTCTGCATAGTGGGTCATCTATAACACCTATCAGATTAAGATGTCTATTTAAGGTGCAGTGTCCAGTTAAAAGGCCTACAGCAACCTTGATCTCTTTTCTGCTCAATTTTACTAGCTCCCTCGATCTATTCCAGGGTGACTGTTGATTGAGCTCTTTGGCTTGTCTTTGATCTTTAGATTCAAGCCATGCTTGATAGGATTCAGTCAATAGAAAGCTTTTGATAGTTTTCCTGACCGCATTGTGGGGCAGACCCAAAACAGGTTCTGGACCAACAAAGGATAATTCAGATCCTTGTTTAGCTAGTTGGTCTGCCATTTCATTACCTTCAATGTCACAGTGACCAGGGACCCAGAGAAGAGTAACCTTGTTACCCTCAGCTAGGTCTTCAAGTGCATTGTGGCATTCCCACACTGCTTTAGATGTAAAGCAGTGACTCTTTAAAACCATTAGTGTAGCCTGGCTGTCAGAGAAAAAATCTTTATAACCCTCTTAACAACCCCCCTATCTAGGCAATTGTAGGCACATGCCGTAATTGCAAGAACCTCAGCCTGAAATACAGTAGCCAACTTACCCAGAGAGAAAGATAGCTTTATTTTTCTGTTAGGACAGAAGACACCTGAACCAGTGCCATAAGATGTCTTTGAACCATCTGTATACCAAATTTCATCTCCTCTCCTAGTCAGATTGGAGGGAAATCTCCAGTCCTCTCTGGTCGGAATATTACTTACCTACAAAGAGGTCATTTAACTTGTTTTAGCTTCAGTACACTAATGTGAGAAACTTATACAAAGTATATCTTCGTCCATCTGAGATCAACATTCCCATTCAAAACTACAGGTCAAATAAAAGATCTCGTTGATGAGTTCTCATCTCAAAATTTGACTCAAAGTACAGCAAAGCACAACTAATACTCAATTCATAAGCCTGAAATATAATTATTAGGTTTGTCATATAAATTTGAAGATCTTGATAAGATTTCATTGACAGAGTTTTTGTTTCATACCTTTAATTATTGTGTACTTTAAACAAGGAAAATCTGTATTTGAATAGTAACCCAACTAGCTTGGCACAGTTTTGTAACTTTTTTAAAGGAGAATGAGGGAAAATGATTTACGACAATATTACCATACACAAATGTAATTGCACTGCAAGTTCTCTGGCAACCATTAATTTTCTTGCTCAGCAAATGTGCAAACATGTAAAATATTGCCCTGCCTGATGGTACATTTTAATCACTATTTTTAGGCAGTATAAAGATTTAAATTATAAAAATAAAAAGACTTAACTGTTAACTTAACAGCTCACAAAATTTTCCATGCTCTCTAACTTTGGTAACTTTCACTAAAGAAGTTTCACTCAATTATGTTAGTACTCTCATACCGAAATTCGGTTGTCATTTTATTCAGCTTTAAGAAACAAGCCTCGTTGTTCTTGCATTAAAAAACTTTAAAAACAAATTTTCTGAACCTAAGGAAATCTTAGTGGATTTTTACAAAAAAAATTTGTCTTGTCTTTAATTTATTATACCAAGAATGTTGTAATCTTTTCTTTTTTTTTTTTTTTTTTAGCTTTATTTTTGAACAAATATTTTTCATTTATCTTGCAGGGAACCGAGATGATACTTTCTCTTCGTCCAAATGAAGAAATAAAAGTAAAGAAGAAGCTTGAATTCACTGTCAAAGACAACAGAGTTTTTCTTGATGAGTCTTTTGAGGTAATTATTCACATAAAGTTATTTGGTGTAATACTTTCTACAATTATTTTATCCTAATACCTAATTATTGTACCTTCACCTCAATGCTACAACTATATAACTTCAAAATTGTAGTTTTTTTTGGATATGTGCACATATATTACTGGCTTTTTATTCGATCTTGTTTTCTTTTCTATTAATAATAGTTATTAACAAATATTTAAGCAGTTATTATACAAATTAAATAACAGTGACTTTTCCTCTCTCCTCAGCTGTGCCCACCTCACTACACTGTCTCCCCCCACTCCTCCCTGCACTCTGGAGAAATGGCCGACATTAGCTCCTCCTCATCAGCCAAGTCAGCCAACTTCTCTTCTGTGCATTCAGACACTTCCAGCGCCCTCTCTTCGCAGGAGAACAAGACGTCGACGCAAAACTCGGAAAAGAACAGCTTCAGCAACGTGCTGTGGACGGGGAAAAAGGATGACGGCAAGATGGCATTGTCACCGATCAAGGCAGAGGTTGTGATTTATTGAAAATCATGCTTTAAATCAGCGTTTCTCAAACTGTGGTTTAGAGAAAAATATTTCTTATGAAAATTGGAAGTCATAAGTGTTACAAATAAATTAAAATAGTAATGGGCAGCTACAATGACTGCGTCGTCATTTTTTTAGACATGGCAATTTCAATACTAAATTTCTTTTTTGCAGTTCTTTAAACTATTAAACTAAGAATCAATTTAAAAATGTTCAAACTTATAATAAAATAACGTTACTTTTAATAACTTGAGATACATTTAATAATGTTTACTAGTTTGATCATTAGTAATGACGAACTTGCACAATTGAGGAATTTTTTGTATTTTCTAGTATCCAACGAATATATTTGAACAGTGCAATTATTTTTTATCTTTATGCTTTCAATTAATAAAAAATCGTGTTTGAAATCAAAGCAAAAGTCACGTAACCAAAAACTCATAAAAAACTGTGACGTAGTTACGTATAAAGTCGAAAATCGGAGGAGAAACCTCACTCATTCCTCGTCTGAAACAGGTTTTAGACTGGTTCATCATTTGCGCATTGACGTCATACGCAAAGTGGCTTTTTCCCGCCAAATCGTAAAGTGAAAAACTAAATATTTTTATCTATCCGAGCTCAAATTTTTGAAAGAATGGTATTGTTTTTCATGATTTTTTCTCTACTTTTATTTAAAAATAAAACCAAAAAACGTGAAAGTACATCATTTAGATACATTTAGCAATTTTTTAATTACAATTTTTTGTAGGTAATAAAAAATAATCTTGAAAGCAATTTAAAACATTTAAGTTTAATTATGGGATAAACTTGGTCGTTGTTGAACAATTTCCTAAAAAGTGGGGTCTCAACCTTTGACAGTTTGGAAACCTCTGCTCTAAAGGGATTCTTAAAAGCTTTTGACAATGATTGCAATTTGATGGAAAGTCCTTAATATCTTGCTCTTTACTTCAGGAAAAGAGTCCAGTGACTGCTAGTAGAAGCAAGCGTGGTGGCGGTAGGAAGGCATCCGCCAAACCCAATAATAGGGCAGCTGCACCAGCCCCTAAGCGAAAGAGGGGAAGGGCAGCTGCAAAGGGTAAAGTGGAAGAGGCTCCAAAGACAGAGAAAGGTGCTCAGGTTATGCAAACGGATATAGACTCGGATGTAGTCCGACCTAGAAAAACAAGAAGGAAAAAAGGTGAAGAAACACCACCTGTTGAAATGGCTGCTGGACCAAGGTAGGTTTTGAGGTTTAATGAAATTTTGGACTGAATGGGTTTTAGGTGGGATCTCGAAACAAAGTCATGCAGTATACTTACGTTCGAAACAAATCATTTATGGATCAACAGTCGACTCTTGCTATTTCGAACTCGAGGGAAAGTGTCTAAAACTTCCAAGATACTGTCCACACGTCATATTTGGTCGTGTAAATATAAAGCTTAAAAAGGACTAGTACCTCAAACTTAACATAATCTATATATTTAATAGGCAATACGTTTTTTGGGGTTAGTCCGTCCACCTAAACTGCTCAACCAATTTCAATGACCAAGGTGTCATTTTAAAGGAAATAAGCTGTAGATTTGCCAAAACGTGCCAAAATAATTTATTAACACTTTATTAATTAGTTAAATTTCAATATTTTTCATCATTAAGCTACTACAAAGCCTCAATGATTTTGAATATATGATTGGCAACATCCTTACGTATGTAAACATCAAACCGGCTGCTCGGGGGTTCAACCAACCAACCAACTGTTGCTAATTTTAAAGCTATCCTTACGTATGTAAACAACAAACCCGTTGCTAATTTTAAAGTTCTTTTTAAACTCTTCGTTTCAAAGTTGATTTTTTCTGTGTTTTTTTTAAAGCATTTTTGTATTAGAGTAATTATTATTTTGAAGTATTTCTATCCAGAAACTACTTCGCGTTGGACGTCGTTCTCTAACGGGGCGACTTATCAGAATAAATAAAAGATATTGGGACTTCAATGTAATTGCATAGCTAATGAAGTTTTAAGTCAGAATGTTTGCGGATAGTATATTTAACTTTCTATTATGAAACTTGCGATTTGGGTGTTTTCTCTATTAGGCCTTACATTAAATTTATAAAAATTTGGTTACATTTTTTTTTGCTGGCAAACCTATTCGAGCGCAGCAAGATGTTTTAACCGCAAATTCGCGTTTGGGGGTTGGCGAGCGTTAGCGAGCAGGGGGCGAAGCCCCCTAGTTTATTAAAATACGGTAAATGACTAGAAAACAACAACAACAACGACTTCCCTGAAGGAAGTGATCCTGCTCGTATACGAAAGCAGTTAATACAGCAACTGTCTGTGCAAAGACAGAGATATAAATACATATAACGTACGGTATGGTTACAGGAGATTGGCTTGAATTTACATAAAGGCAATTTACTAAATCTGAAATTACTAAAAGTTCTACACAAAAGCAGGCAGTCTGATCAGGCCTGGCGGCAGTCTGTGCAGGCTCCATGTGTTGGTCGCCACAATACTAAAAATCAGAATTATAAAAAATCCAGAAAGAATAATTTACAATATAGTAGCCCTTTGTTAAATCGCGTGTCAATATATCGTGCTTTTGCTCTGTCTCTTTTTTTTCTGATTTCCCGTTTTTATTCTTTTTCTTACTCCTTGGCCATTTCATTCTTTTTCTTTCTTTCCTTATATACAGCATTTACGATGCTTTTTCTCTGCTATTGAAAGTGTTGGACACTTATATTTGGCAGCCATCCCTACGAAAAATCCGCACATGATGGCCTAACCGAATTTCAGGTAGCAGGTAAGGTGTTAGCTAGCACTGCCTTTTCACCTATTCAGTTTCAAAGTTTGGCATTCAGGATCTGTAATGGTTGACCATTGACAAAAGAATGTGAACCCCAGACTGAAGATCTCTTCTGCCTTAATTAAGAATTAATATTTTTTTTCCTACCCCCAACAGAGCAGAAGGGGGGGGTTGCCTGACTGGGAAATCCAGATTGGCCACATCCAAATAAAAAAGTGCATCAGAGGATACATCCCCCTTTCTAATAGTGAACAATAGGGGAAAATTAAAAAAAGGCATTTTCTGCAAGTTTTTGAAAATTACAGGTTTAAAAGGAAAATATATTTTGACAGAAGGAAAAAATTTTGAAGTATCAAAAATATTGAAGGAAAAATTCAAAATAAAAAGATAAATTTATACTAAAAAAATATGTAATTTTTTGAAACATCAAAATAATTAAGTTATCAAAGTTCAAAAATCGCGAGTCGACTGCACTTGTAATATAACTAAAGGATGTTACTTCCTTTGAATCTTATAATAGTGTAAAATCAAGTAATAAGTGTGATTTTTTATTGTTTCTAGTGTTAATGTTCAGGAAATTGCTCTTGCTGAAAGTAGTGGGGATGCTTATGCAGATTCACCTTATGGCAGCATCCTACCTGGTAAGAATATTTTTTTAACAATATTTATTTAAATATTATTATTCTAAACACAGTCAAATTGTGAATATCATTGTCTCAAAATCAAAGCTTCTTTTCTATACAAGCTACTTTTTGGTACTAGCCGAAACGGAATGCTAGTGTTTAAGGCATTGATTTTGTTTATTTTATTGTAAGCTTTTCTGTGTTTGACATTTTTAAGAAGTAAAGCCAATCAAAAAGTAAAGTTTCAAGCAAAAGCAAGATTTTTATTTTTGTTGGCAAGTTTTCTTTTACAGTAGAACCTCGATTAACCGTCCCTCCTTTATCCGGAACTCTCTGTTAACCGGCAATCATTTAGTCGACATCAAAAATCTCCCAAATGAGTAATAAATCATTTGTTCCTTTTTAA
This sequence comes from Linyphia triangularis, assembly GCA_963978545.1. Classification (NCBI taxonomy): domain Eukaryota; kingdom Metazoa; phylum Arthropoda; class Arachnida; order Araneae; family Linyphiidae; genus Linyphia; species Linyphia triangularis. Next base: position 27,864,220 of record OZ021731.1, read on the forward strand.
ACCATAATCTTTTCCCTCGCTCTAAAGTTACATAAGTAATGGTGAGGCTTTTGACTGTTTTTCTAAAGAACTGACATGGTTAGAGCAACCTTCGGATGCAGATCAAACTCAACTATTGCCTTCAAAAAGACTCCAGGATAGAGCAGCGAAACAAAGATTATCAAGATTGTTGCAACAAAAACTTATTTCCAACAATTATGTCATAAAAAAACATTAAAAGTCCTGTATTCAATAAACAAAAATCATTTACTTTTTATTGTTTTTTACAACTCTCTTTTATCCAGAATTAACCGACCTACCTTTAGTCCGAATTAGGTCGGTTAATCGAGATTCTACTGTATTTTTATCATCCAAATATTAAATTATTTGTTTTTATAATTCAACAATAATTATTGTTAATCATTGGAAGGTATTTGATATACTATTGGTGTAAATGTATATGGTGTGGTATAAGGATACTTTTAGGTAATCGGAAAATATTTGCTTCACAATTAGGTATAAGAGTCATGGCTCGGTGGAAAGATGGCTACTATTATCCAGGAGAAGTTGTCAGTCAAGAAATGGAAGGAAGGTCTGCAAATATTTATAATTTGTTTGCAAATGCTCTTGAATACTTACTTATGATTAAGAAACTTTTTATGAAAACCTCTTAATTACCCTATATTACATATAGATTAATTGAAAGCAATAAATTAATTTGTTAACTTCAAGTCCAAACAAATTCATGGGATACAAAAATTTAGTTTCAGTTATTTTATTTTTGTCCTGACAGTCTATTTTCTTTAATGTTTTAGGTGGTCAATTTGTTTTGATGACAATGACATCAGAGTGATACCTCAAGAAAACTTAATAAAAGTGGCATTATTAGAGCGAGGAACTAGTGTATTTGCTAAGTCGCCAGATGACTTTTATGACCCAGGGATAGTCTGTGGACACTTTAGAGAAGGCAATAATGTCGGGTACGAAGTCGAACTGGACGATGGTGTCACTAAGAGGTTAGAATTGAACATTTCTTATTTTTAAATACTTTATAGTAATTTTAATTTTGTTTGTTAATTTGTGGCCTGTAAATCTTCAGAGTTCTAATCGACCCACTTGCCATTATCCAATCAAGCTGAAACTTAGCAGGTAGACTCATGGATGACCAGCGCATTCTATCAAATTTTGAAGCTTTTGCACATATTTATTTTCAAATCAAGATATCAAGCCATGAAGGGAGGAGAGTTTTCCTCCTTTTTTTTCTTTCTTTTTTTTTTTATATAGCATTTTCCTTTTCTTTGTCCCCGTTTCGAGGATCTGCATTTTTCTGATCTGAACCAGTTTTTCCTCATATCTAATTAAAAGATTTTCCCTCTTATCTCCCCTTTCCTCACAGATTACTTCACAAACTCCTAATATTTGAAATGCAATTATTATATAGTATGAGAAATTTCATTGTATCTTTAAAATTATTGAATTATACTTCCTGCATACTTTTTTCGTCGAATTTTTTGTGTATTCCTTCTTCAAGCTTTTTCAACGAATTTTTGGATTTCCTCCTTTTTGCTCTCTGATCACTCTCATCCCTGGCCATAGCACATCAAATCAAGTTGTCAAGCCTTATTAAAAACTATACGATTTGGCTTTGTTTATTTGTTTGAGTACCAAGTGAACTGTGCTCTTTAAAAAAAAAATTCTCATTTTTTTTTTTCAGATTAGCTAGCGCATAACTACTTCGTACTGAACACTGATATTTATTTTTAAGTTGTGTTTTTTAAGAATAAATTCCTTTTACAAATGCTTTATTTATGTATTTATTTACTTAGTGAGTGCAAGTCTTGACCTTAGCTTGACAAATGAATGTGGTAGTATATTATTTCATGAGTATTTTATTTTCAGGTATCCAAGAACATCAGTAATCCTTTCAACTGATCAAGCCAAATTATTAACAAGCACAAGACCACCCACAACCCCGGCTACAATGACCATTAATTTAGGTATTGAATTTTTCCTCTAAAAGTATATTCATTGCAGATATGGTTTTTATGATGCATTAGTTTATAAACAAAGAATTTCTTGATATGATTTCTAAGGGTTTAGAACATATTAACTACTTTTTATCTTCTATCTGCAAAAAAAAACTTTTTCTGTTGGTTTCTTGTTTGCCTCATTTTTTTTAAGATGTTTCTTTATGACTGTTACAGTAATTAATATTCTATTTGATAATTGTTTTTTGTTATCTTTTATATTGTTGCACAAAACGTCACTTTATTTATAGTACTTGGAAGGTTCATAAAATTTCTAACAATCTTAAACAAATTATTTCTATTTCAAAGTTAACTGAACTTTATGATGCATTTCTGCATATAATGTGAGGGACATTTTTTACACTTCATTAGGTCATTGATTTAGTTATATATTCAATGCCACATGAAACAAAATAACACTAAATTCAGATTTTTATATAAAAATATTTCATAAGACGTAAAATTCATTTGAAATGAAACTTCCAAAATCAGCCGAGCTATTCTGGGTTTGTTCATTAGAATCAAAGAAACATTAAAAATGCATAAAATTGGAAAATTTGCTATGTCTACCTCCAGGAATTTCATAGGGAAAATTAATACTTTTTTTTCTGGTATAATTACTTAACTGATCTTGACTTGATAAAGTTTCACACTAACCCCTTCTATGTTCAATTTGTAGCAATGGAATCCAACTTGTAATTTTTTTTTTTCTATACAAAACATTTTTGAAAGTTCCTGACTTACTTAAATTAGACTTTAAATAATAACATTTTCCTCCTTCATAAAAACATTAATACCAATAACTTTTCTCAATGATCAATATTGAAAATCAACCATTAATAGTTATTGCACTCTTAAGTTTCCAGAGTTTCCACGGTCATTGAAAGTCATTAAAAGTGCTTAATATTTTTAAACTTGTTTTCAAGGCCTTGAAAGTGCTTAGAGGTGCTTAAAAGTCCTTGAAAATGCTTAGAGGTCCTTAAAAGTCCTTAATTTTTGCAGATGTTGTCCAACTGCAAAATTTATAAAAATTCCAAGTCGGACTTGCTATTTTTGCGTGACCGCCACTTATCTGCACCGTATCGGAATTTTCCGACGTATTTGCATTATGCATCCACCAATTTGTAACTCTTTTGGTAGAATATACTTTATTAAAAATTTATATATCAACATAATGTCTGAAAACAAATTTTCAAAGGTCCTTAAAAACCTTAATTAGGTCCTTAAAAGTCATTGATTTTCATTCTGTGATTTGAGTGGGAACCCTGGTTTCAATGTTTCTATCTTCAACTAATTTTTCTTCCATAGATAATATCATCGATGGCAAGCGTAAACGAAAATCAAAGTCCCTTCAGTCCCCTGATCGCAACCCAGTGGCAAAAAAGTCCCCCAGAGTCACCAGAATGAGGAACGTTGACCCAAATGTAGACACCACAGCAGATTCTTGTTCGAGCACAACTGACAAGCAAACGAACTCGAAAAGAAACGCAGAGACGACTGAAACAGAAGAAGAGCCAACATCTAAGCAGCGGAATACTAGGAAGCGAAAGGCTGCTAAAGCTGGTGCCACAAAGATCATGCAGATTTCAAAACAAGGTATGATTGTTTGTTGCTAATGGGTTCAACTATCAATATAGATAAACAACTGGATAGACTGCTCAATGCTGGGGAAATGAAGCCAATGCCACTATGGTTCGCAGATCTTTGGATGGATGAAAATACAAAATGTTGTTAATCATTTACACTGATCGTCATTGTATAATCGCATTGCACTTGATATTCTGCGTAACAACTAAAATTAATATACAATTTATGAGGTGATTATTTCGACCAACAAATAGAACTGACCCAAATAATTCAAAGTGTTAGATTTTTACTCTTAGAACAAACATTAGAAGTTAATTAATATCAATATTGTCAATAGTCGACCTTGATTAACAGTAATCTTTAAAAAAAAAATTCTATTCGAGCACTTTATAAGGTTACCCCGCATTGCCACTCTACTATAAAAACAAACAGTAATTCAGCAAATCGTCCCATCTGCAGGAAAGCCAATGTTTCTACCAGCGCTTTTTTCGCCTTGCGTTGTCATTGGAGCTGCCTATCCAGTTATTTATCTATATCGATTGGTTCAACAAATGAACTTAGCAAAGGTTGTATTGCAATGTATCTTTGTTCAGTTAGTGAAAATGAAGAAAAACTAATGTTGATTTCTTGTATCCATTTAAAATGTTATTTTTTACAATTAACCTATAATTATTATTTACATTAAAAATATCCTGACTAACAAGAAACAGATGTTTTCGCAGTTTAATTTTATTTTGACTTGTGAAATCAAATATTTTTGTAGTAAAAAGACGTTACATTTTTAAATTGTGTTACTTTATGACGATATTTGAGAAAGGAAGTGTAGTGTATACTTTTACTTTTAAGAATGAATTAGTTTAAACGATGTCAAAAATAAAAATTGAGCAATTTTCAAGCAACCTCAGCTGAAATCCATAATAGTCCATATCATGCTTCCACGTTTGAATTGTTCTGAATACATGCTGAAATTTTTATAGGAATCCATTAAGCTGTTTTGGTGTGACTCATTGGCAAATTAGCAAACTAACAAGTTTATATATTAATATGATAATTGTGTACAAAGATATACAAGATGCTCTACATTTAATAGCTACGAAAAGTGTTACAAATAATTTCCATTTTTTGCAAAGCAGTTTGCCCATTTCAAAAGGTTATTCTATTTTTATTTTGTTGGACTGCTAGTGTGGTCTAATTATATGAAATATGTATTTAGATGAGGCATCAGATAATATGAATTGACACATTTGCCGTCAATAATGCCCCATTTTGATAATGTGGTTCAAAATACTCTAAATTGTATACAAATCTTTTATTTCTAGTAGAAGTGTGATGTTTTACAATTTTTTTTTTTTTTTTTTGTTTTTTAATTAAAGTTAACTTTCATTGCCAGAGTGAGTAAAATTGTCTTTTAAAAAAGTATATTTTTGCGTTTCGAATTTCTCGACGTTTTACCCTCAAAGTGAATTTGAATTAAATCTAATTTTATAAATATTTAATATTTTTATTAAAAAATATTTATGTACTTTTAGGTGCTGCAAAGAATCCAAAGCTTTTTAAAGATTATGCATTTCTTCTGACGAATGCTGACCGAAAACCAACAAGTAAATCATATACAAGTGATACAGGAGATGAAGGTAATTTCATTTTTCTGTTAAAAAAAACTAATCAACCACCATAATTATTTAAAAATTATTTCAAAAATATTATTATATTATCTATTAATAAAAATTGGAAGTTCTGAAAGCATCAAATTCTTTATAAATATGTTAATAAATTATTCTCTTTCCATATAGTTCAGCTCATGCCAAATTTTTTTTGTAATAAATATAAGATTGTGTCTTAATTATGTTAAACTTAGACAGGGTTTCCACACAAAAAAATTAAAAACTCTGATGAAATTACCTTCAAAGGAAAAAGAAATCTTGATAGCTACTGTCGCCGATGTTTACGTTGTTATGATGGTCATTTTCGTTGCTGGTGACACTGGTGTAAAAGCCACTATTGATTTATGCTAGTGTGATGATCTAGTGAATAAAATTTTAATAATGATGCATTAAATTGACAAAAAAAAAAAAAAAATTGTATTGTAACTTGTATAAGTTTTAGTTTAATTTAAAAGTTGAGTCAATTTATTTGTTTTGAAGTACTTTAAATATTGCTTAAAAATTAAATAGGTTTAATCAAATTCACATGTTTGTCAATATAATTTTAATTATTTATATATTAATAAAATTTACTAAGGAAATGATAACATTGCTTTACTAAATAACACTGATTGTTTACTCTTCGCAAATGCTCTTAGTACAACAGCAAACTTACTATCAAACTTTCACACGCGCAAAGTTTTGCTTCACACAGCCTCCAACACAATGATAATTCTGTCTTTACATAAATAAACGCTGAATCCCCTTCAGAACAGCTTTAAATCTCGCAACTCAACTGAAAGCCGCCTCTCTATGCCTTACAATGCATCAGGCAACCAGCATAAGCTGTAATATCAGGAACTTTCCGAGTTAATTCCTAGTTGTTGCCTACAATGTCACGCCTGTATTTATCACTGATAATAAGTAAGTCTAAGAAAATAGAACTTTAACAAGAAATATTTACGCGATTTACAAGTATATACCAGAATTTTGCGTATTTATATATGACTTTTCCCTCCCTCCCCCCCCCCCCCCTCAAAAAAATTTGTTGGACTTATTAAATTTTTTAAAAATTCAAAGTCTTTTGCCAGTATTGAAACAAGCTTTAGTACATGTCTGTGTTAGAAGCCTATATCAGCTTTAAAAGAAACTCTCCCTAAAATTTGTGGGACTATCTTTAAAATTCTTAGCTGATTTTGTTAGAAAATTTACTGCCTCCCCCTGGATTTTAAATTTTCCTCAAATCTGACCCCTTCCCCCTTAAGGCAAATATTAATATCTTAATTTTTATTGTTTTATTTCATATTTTGCTTGAATTTGTATTTCGGCCTGTTATTTTATTTTGTTTTGTATAATATGTTGATTATGTGTTTTTCCATTTATAGATGGGGAAGTTATTCCCTTTGACAAAGATGAGCTTGTTAACCTCATATTATCAAGAGGTGGTCTAATCATTGAAACCTTCGAAGATGTGCAGGTATTTTCCATTTTCTTTCGTTTCATTTTTCCTTATCACTATTAAAAAAAGTACATTGTTTATTTGAAACTCTGTTATCTTTTCTCAATTCCAGAAGTGCAAAAGGAAGAATATATACTTATTAGCAAATACATATCTCAGAACAATGAAGTATATCAAGTGCATAGCAGCAGGCATTCCATGCATCAAACATTCCTGGGTTCAGAATTGCTGTTATAAGGTATGATAACTATTTAATTAATTATTAAAAATAGAAAACTTGTAAGATCAATTATCACTCACAATATATCCATATAATTTAGCTTTAGTTGCCCTGCTTTTATTTTTTTATATTATGTATTTTTATGAACTTTTATTTGATATAATGCATATGAAGATTCATATTAGGTTGATATTCTCTTTAGGGGGTAAAGCACTCCGAACGGAATTCTCGTACTTAAACAATTTATTTGGACTTGGAGATTTATTGTCACTCAGTAAATTTAATTGTTTTAAATCACTTAAAAGTATTAATGCATATCTTTGTTAATTGATTTTAGGGTGAAATTTTGAACCTTGTTAGCTATCGACTTCCATCTGGTAAATCACTAATTACAAATCTTGTTGTCGAATGGTATGTATGTTTACACATTGTTTTAAGTTTCTTAAAATGTTTTTAAAAAGTTAGACTATAGGATTTTCTTCAAAAGTTTAATATTTTATTTTACTACTATTTTTTTTAATCAGATTGTAGAATTTTAAAAATTTTAAAATTTTCTTAGATAACAATTACTTAGTTTTAATCTAAGATGTTCAGCATCATTAAGAAGATAGGATGTCCAGCATCATAAAAATCAGAGAATTTTTGAAGAATTACTGTTAAATTAAGAAATTTATTGATTTTTTCTCTTTATTCGAAAGTTACAAAAACGATAAAAAGAAATTCTTCAAGGACATAAAAAGACATTTTTCCTCTATAACTTTCATTTGGAAAATTTATAAACAAATTCATTTTTGTGCAATAATTTTTTGTAAACTTAATTATTAATTGTTTACATTTGAGTTGTTGGTGCTGGGGACCAAGAATTTTCATAGAAATATTCCCTTTGAACTCCTTATTATAGCTGCATGTTTTTACTACATTGAAACTAGCTTCATCTAAATAGCAGTAGCATAACCTGGAAACTATTGATTCTTTAAAAAATATTTGAATTCTGGGACTTTTAAAATAATTAACGTTTCAAAATTTCATACATGTCCAGGGAAAATTTAGGTTTTCTATTGCTGTAGCTGCAGTCTGCATTTTTCTAACCTTTCTTCATGCTGATAGATTTGTTTTCAAATTCAGTAAATGTATCCAAAAAGTCAAGAAATTCTTTTTTCCACCATTTGTCCTTTAAAATATTCTACAAATTTCTTGCAGTTTTTCTGTATAATTTTTGTCATTTTCGTAACTCGCTCTATACTATTTTCATTTTATGCTTCTGATTGTTCAGTTATGTTTTATAGGCATGGCAAAAGTGACGTCTTAAAAGGAGTGAAGATATCTCTCATATCATCAGCAGAAAATCCATTTGTACAGACATGGGCCCCTGTCCTACTTGCCGCCAAAGCAGATTTTGTTCAAAAGTGGAATCTTCCATCATCAAAACTAGGTAGAATATATGCTTTTAGATTAATACTGTAAACTACTTATGTACAAAGTAAAGTCTGAAATTTAAGAGGCTAGTTAATTTTTAGAAAGAAAATTATTGTGGAATATATATGTTCTCTGAACCAGTGAGTGAGAAAATATTCAATGAGTTTTAGAATTGGTAAAATCCCATTGTTGTTTATATTCTATTTTGTGGAACATCTGTGTCTCATTGGTGGTTTAAAGGTTAAAATTTATATATATTTTTTGTGGACAAAAAGTCTAAACAAAATTACGCTTGATTGAAAGAAAAACTTATGCGGGGGAATGGGGGGAGAGGTATTCAGCATCATAGAAATTGGCAATCCTAGAAGTGTCAAAAAAAAAATCCAAAATTACTATAAATCAAAACAGTTTTCTTTTCCAAAGTAAGACAACAAAGTCAAAAACACATTTTCTCTATCATGTTATTTCACGCCTTTTATTGTATTATTCACTTCAAGTTTCATTTGTATTTTTAAAAACTTTATGTAATAAATATATAGAAATTTGGTTTGTAACTTAATTGTTTCTTATTGTAAGAGTACAGTTGACCAGGAAGTATCAAAGAAATTCATATAGCTTTTCATTTTTACATTCGTATCTTGTGATTTCTAAAGATGTTATGCACAGTTACTTAAGATTCCACTTGTCTTCAGGTGCTTGCATCTACGTGGATGTTCTCGTCACAAACCCCTACTGCCCTCCTGACGTCTTATCTTCTGCCAGACGAAGAAAAATACCCATTGTCTCAAGCGAGTGGATCATACAGTCTCTCATAGCTGGTAAACGGCTACCATACGACGCTCATCCAAAATTCAAGCACGACTTCACCGATTAAACCATCACATCTCATTTACCAATTACTTTATTGCTGACTGCTTTTATTCGACCTCCTTTTATAAGTGGGATTAAAAATCATGAGTGAATATGAAATGTTCTCGATGGGAAGTATAGGGTTTTTCCCTCAACTGCTTTTTGAGTAATCTGAATAAAGGTCACAGCATTCATTCGATGTTTTTTTTAAACTGGTTTTATCACGTGATCAACTGATTTTATCAGTCAAAGGAGGCTGCAACCATTATGTAAGTGATAATGTTAAAGTGATGGTCATCTTGTTTAAATTGAAGTTGGTAATCGGCCTTAAAAACAGTAGCTATAAGTTTATTGCTAGAAAGCATTTGCTTTTCAACTCTGAGAAGTCACTATCCACTATTTCGATGGATTTTTTTTAAATACGTGATACCTTCTAATCCATTCTCATTCAATTCAAGGAATGTTTTTAAACAGCTTTTTCAAAATATGGCTTGAATCCAAAAACTGAACTATGTCTTCAGGCTGCTGTATTTTGTTAAATAAATTTAATGAAATCAAGGTGACTGTCATTTCGAAGATGTCACTTTTAACATTGGTGACAACTCCTTTTCTAAGATTGTGAAAACTTATGCCTGGCTAGGAAGATGCTTTCATAAGTATGCAAAAAAAAAGTTAGCTGTACCTTTTCTTCCCACACAATGAATATTTCACAGTCATTTATATTTTGTATTCCTTCTTTAAAGGAGGGATTACGAAATGAGTCATCTTATAAAAGAACCTAAAGGGATAATTGCCTTTAAAGCGGTTACTCTTCTACAAAACATTGTACAGTTTGTAAAAGTATATTTCATCATTTTTCAAATTGATGCCGGCTTAAAAAGCATTGCATTGATTGTATGTATTTCATGTCGTACACTGTTTATTGTAGTGTATTGTGTTTTACATTTTATATAGTTCTGAAACTTAATTCAGATTATTCAGGTGATCGTATTTTATATCTCTTGGATGTACCTTAAAGTACAATGGTACTTTTGTAGCATGGTGGAGAAAAAAGCCTAATTTCCAAAATGATGGTTATGAAATCCATCGAACTTTTTCTCGTCTCTATTAACTAAAAATGAATTAACAGAAAATAAGTGGTTATTTTTTTTCTTTTTTGCAACCAGCTATTTCAAGCTTAAATTAAATTAATGACTGGAAGTGGAATTTTTTTTGTAAAAACAATTGAATTGGGTTCAAATGTAAATTTAACACATTTTTTTATTATACAATTTTATTTTGCTATACAAATTAATTTATTGTAAATGTGACGATTGTAATTGGTCTTGATTGTTTTAAAACAATTATAATTTGATCAAATCAAAAGAAAAAAAAATCATCCACCTTACGTTTTAGTTGCTCCAATGGCTAGGTTGAACTGAACCACCTAAAGTGATAAAGCAGTTTCTCCATAAAGGTATTTTAAGTCGGCAGCAACTAAAAAAAATAATGTTTTCGATTATATTATAAAGTAATTAATGGACAAGAACAATTCTAAATTGCTATTATGACCACTTGCCTTTTTTCTGCCATGTTGCAAATTTACGATTTGAAACCCATTGATTTTAATATTATGATTAGAGGCCAATGTGTGAATCTCGTTGATTAACTCATGCTTTTTTTGTATTATTTCTTCTATCTGAGAATTTCAATGTATTCCATCTAGAATAAAAGTTGAAGGAAATTTACTCATTAAAAGCAATGATTTTATAAAATTATAATTAAATATTTTATCGACTAGTTTGTAAAAAGTTCTTGGAATTTTATATTTATTCAAAACACCAAAAATAATTTTGTTTATTTTAAAAGGGTATATGACAATAAATTTTCAAAATGTTATTGCTTTAAAAAATAATTTGTCCAATTGCTGTAATACACGTGCCCAAAAATTTCAGAAGAATACTTTAAAATTGAAGATTTTGAATTTTTTTTGTCCTATACCCCATTGAAAATTTGACAGTTTGTGTTTATACATTTTGCCATTATAAAGGTTTTACTTGTTTGTATATTTTTGTCATATCAGAGCTTCATGTTAAAATCATTACATTATCATTCCACTCATTTACTTGCTCTCTGTCATCGCTTGTTACAAATGCATTGTAGCTCAATAAAACCTCATTATTTGACATTTTGATAGGCTACGCAAATCTTTCCAAAGTAACTCTGGTTTTCATAGACGTTAATGGGGAATAAATGAGCTTAAATGATAACTTTTTACAATGTCAAAATATTAACTAAATGCTCTACATTTTTGTCTCTTCATTAAAACACATAGCAATAATAAGTGAAAAAGTAAGAAGGCACCAAATGTTAGAAGTTTAACATTTTAACAAAGAAACTTATGTAATTTTAAATTAGATATTCGCCATCAAGTGTTTCATTTTCTTTGCTATAAACAGCCCGATAATAAAAATGGAAAAAATAGTGCTAATTTTGATTATTTTTTTTTTTAATTTGTCCTATAGTCAGCGTTGCCAGACCTTGGACTTAAAATTCTTAGGTAGGCAATTTTTTTACCGAATGAAATATCAATAGTACTTCAAAAACTAAGACTTCCTACACTTTAAAAGGAAAGACACAATGTCGAAATATAGATGTAAGAAAATAACAGTGTATTAAAAGTCTTGCGTCTGGCAACGCTGCCTATGGCAGACTGCGTAAAAAGATATAAATAGCACCCTTACATATTATTTATTCAAAAGGCTAAACTTTTATGTTGTTTTAGAATTTCATTGGTATAATTTTAAATAAACAATATAAATATTTTTTCACGTGTTCATTTATTTATAAGGTAGACAATGTAATTGTCTGGAATTTTAATTTCTAAAACTATTTTTAATTCATTTTAAAAGTTATCTAAATTATATTCATTTTCCAATCCGAAAAATAATTTGGAATTGGATTAATTTTACACAAAATATAACATTGATGGAATTCTAAGTAATTGTACTTTTTTTATAAGTTTGAATACTAGAAGTGTACCTGAAATGCACTTGGTAGTAGATATAAGCATTATTCATCTAATTTTGTGCAGTATTAATTGTAGAGCTTGTAAATGCTGGTCAGTACTTTTATAAAAAAAAAATTAATGTATAAAATGGTTGTACCTAATTTCGATTGTGTGTTTTTAAGCACTGTTGAAAAACTATTAATAGCTTTTCTGTAGACTTATGTATGATATACTCAAAACCGAACTGCTGTGAGAAAAAAAATGTCTGTATGTTGTTGAAAAGGCACATTTAATCTTTAGAAGTTGAATGAACTTTTTATTTTCTTTATACTGCACCACTCGACCGAGAATAAAATGCCAATTTTCAATTGAGGATTAAATATCAAAAACATTAATTCTTTGTGACTACCTATTATTTAAAAATATAATGTAACAGTTCCATTTGATTTTTAAAGATTAAGACTTAGTGCCCTTTAACATAAAATTCATTATGCTTACTATGATATTCAGTACTTGTGTTTTTGGACATTTAATCCTCGAAATCCTTTATTCTCTGTAAGGATGCCAAATTGAACTCTCCTTTTGGATGCTTTGTTCTGCTTTTAGTCAAATTTTTCTTTATCTCAGGAAAATATTTCTGTTAAAAATGATTATTGTGATGAGAGCTTTGATATTGTGATAAGTTTCTGTAGTTCCCTGTAAAACTCATTTTTGCCAAATGTAAAACTATACATAAATAAAATTGTGTTGAAAGTGTGAGTAATAATTTCGATACAAGATCTCTCAATTGCACAAATGATTTTAAAACAAATTGTTACTCAAAAGTTAAAAAACATTGTAATATTCACTAAACTTACGTAAAGGAATCTACATGAAAACCTTTATTTTTTTTTTACCAAATACGCATATTTTTCAATTTTCTTGCCATTCTTTAGGTTGATTTCAATTATTCGATTTGTAGTCTAGGTATAGTAGTACAGCGTTCTGAAGCATCTTGAATATCATTTTATGAAATGGTGAATGCCCCGAAAGCAGAAAGTGCCTAAAACTGCGACGTACGTCGCAGAACAATCTTAAGTTTGGAACAAATGCCTGTGAGTGAGAAAAAGAATTTCACCTATGGGATGACATGTTCTGCAGAACAAAACGACTTTATTGTCCACCCTTCCCCTTCCCCCCCCCCCCCCCCTCTTCAATTTTCTCGGAACAACATTTCCCCGAACTTCAGTTTCTTATAAAAAAACTCCCCGCGTTCATAGGGGGATCAATCACATGTCCGTTTCCCGTTCTGGAGCGCTTTTCTTGCTGAAAGTCATTGATAAAGTTACAAATTTTGAATGTATGCCTTGGTTTGAAAAATAATTTTTTCATACATGTGATTCTTCCGCGAATTAGCGGAAATTCGCGAATTTTTTTACGTGAATTAGCGGAAATCCGCGAATTCATCATCGGCTGAAAATCCCGTTATCCGCTAAAATTTTGGAATTAGATTAGATAAGTTTTAAAAAATATTCAGAAATCGTTTTGAAAAGTCAGCCTTTTCCTTCATTCCCTAAAATGTTTTATTTATTTCAACTGACGTGTCAAGGCCATTCGATCGACTTTCTTTTTTCATAAAAAGAATGCCCAGTGCGCTCGTTTCCCACTGTCCTTTTCCACTGTAGTTCATGACTTGTTTTAGTCTGAACTAACTTGGTTAAAGAATAGTTAAACCGGTTTTCGATGCTGTTGCCTTTGTCACGTGGTCTTCATACATGTGATTCATCCGCGAATTTGTGGAAATCCGCGGATTGCATCAAAGTTATCCATCATCCACTGAAAAACTTGTGTCAATTCTGAAAATAGATGTATTCAATTTTTTTTCGGAAATCGCATTGAAAAGTCTGCTTTCGTCCTTCATTCCCTTAAAATGTTTCTAATAAAAATCCTATTCAAATTCCAAGTCTCAAACTAAATTAAAAAAATGTATAAAATTTGGCAATTTATCGCCGTGTTTTGTTTTGTTTTTTGCGAGAAAGGTATTCTCACCAATTTGATTTTTTAAAAATTCCAGTGGATTGAATCTTGAATGCCAGATAATCGGACTTTTTCTGTATTTAACTATTATTACAGGGTGTTCAGTAGTTGGGAAATATACTTGAATTTTTTGCATCTCGGGAAAATCGTGGATTATGCTTGAAATTCGTATTAATGTTGGAATTTCCGGTTGAATTCAGAAATTTTCACTCCTCTTCAGTATCGGAAAAAGTCCTCTTATATCGGCGTTTTTCCACAATTTCCCCATTGATCTCGCGGATCGAAAGTAGTTTCTCCTTCCCTCAGAAATGTTCTCTTTAAACATGGTTCTATTCGAAGATTTTGACCGAAATTTCGAAAATGCGGGAGATCGATGGAATTTCCTGACAAACACGAAATCTGCATACGTTTAAACTCCGCCAAACCACCGATGGAATAAATACTTTTCCTCAGAATTTTTCTTTAATATCATAGCTTCTATGTGCATTATTTACGTTGATATGCGATGGACATTTTGCTGAATGTTACGGTGATGAAATGGCCGTTTTCCCGTGATTATGGCGGACTCTATCGCTGAGAATTACGTTGTTGCATGATGATAAATTTTGTCTGTAATTCGGATTTCCGCTCTTTTCTTATTAAAATTTCGATTATTCTTGAGATCGATACAAATCTATATTACAATCTTATTGAGCTTGCTAGCAAATCTGACAGCCATGGATGTTATGTGCGTTCAGACTTCCTCAAACCTCCGATGTAATGGCCAATTTTTCTACAGATTACCAATCCCTATCACCATTATTTACGTTGGTGTATGGTACTTAGTTGCGCTGACTTAAGGTCTGTATTTACAATAAATATCGGGCAATATCGTCGAAATTTACGTTGTTGTGGTGTTAATTTTTTCCGATTGTTGCGTTAATGTAATTACTCGGATTTTCGCCGATGCGGTGGCCGCTATCGCCGATATTTACTTTGGAGTAATGGTAATTTTCAAGCCGTTTTAATAGTAGATTTTGCGAAATTTGCTGCCCTCTTTAGGTGTCATTCGCCTAGGTTTCCGGTGATGTGATAGCCGCTATGCCCGTGATTAGTGTTTGTGTGAAGATCAGTTTTGCCTTTTGATTTGAATATATACAGAATTACTAAGATTTTAATTTAATTTTGGGCAAAAAATTCGACCCAATTGTCCAATTTTACTGTATATTCTTATTTATAATTGCAATTTTAACTGCTATAATATATAAAATAATGTATTTTATCATATAAAAAAAAAATATATATTATTTTTATCTAGAGCCATTAATAATAGTCAAAAAGTTAAAGCATTTTTTTATATAATTGTTTAAAATTGGCTTTTTCAACTGTGGAAATTTGAAATTTTTTGCTTGGGTACTGTATTATGGTCTTGTAAGAATCTCCCTCCCTTAGTACTTATCAACAGAAATGTTAGTGACAAGCAATTGTTTTTTAAAAAAAAGCTAGTGCCAAAGTTAACTGAAAGAAAGAACTGCAAAAGTTGCAGTTTGCCTGAAAAAAAAGTCCTAAGTCTCAAACTATCCTACCACATTCGAATCTTACACTCAAAATGAAGCTGTTTGTTCCAATGCAGCTGATGCTTAGCACAAACTATTAAAGTGTACACCTAGTAACATTACCTGTGTTTTTTGTCTGCTTAGATTTAGACCTTCATATTTATGACTAGGTAAACTATCTTGTATCTTTTTTTTTTCTCAGTCTCAAGTTTGAGCCTTTAAAAAATCCTCTCTTCCTATTTTCAATATAACAACCCAATTCTTTTCTGATAAGCCATTTCTTATTTTCATACAATTTTTCTAATTTCTAAAATTAGTTCAGCACACTACTAAGTGGGGTATACTTTTATACTGGAAAATATATGGATAATTGGTCGCAAGAGGGGTCCTTGAACGTTTTTTGATGATGCTTGAATTTTTATTAGAAATTTTGCTGGACACCCTCTATTATAATTTCTGAATGTGTACAAAAACATTTAA
This sequence comes from Linyphia triangularis, assembly GCA_963978545.1. NCBI lineage: Eukaryota > Metazoa > Arthropoda > Arachnida > Araneae > Linyphiidae > Linyphia > Linyphia triangularis. The sequence continues at coordinate 27,880,420 of OZ021731.1, forward strand.
GTCAAGTTAAATTTTCCAGTTATGATTAATACATGAACACAGTTGTCTTTATTTAATTATTGTGTGCGTGTCAATCACAATGAGACGTGGTTGTTGTAGAGTTAATAATTGAAATCAATCTTATATCCAAAATTTAACTAAAATTTGTATTGAATTTTGTGCGCTAATATATGTTTTTGTGTATTATGCTGTAAAATGACGAAAAATATTTCAGCTAATTTTTTGCTTGACTAATCACATGTATGTTTTTTTTGTCATTGTCAGTTTGCAATAAATGAGTAGTATTAATTGTATGGGTTTTTTCTTTTGTCATAATGGAACTTTTGAAAAAATGTCTGCAGAACATTTGTAACTGTCAAAAGTCCCGTTGCAGAACATTATTCTGCTTCTGGGGTGAATGCTACACCAGAGTCAAGTCACGTTACGACATCGGAGTCTTCAACCAACATGTTGATATGTTTGGCGCAACTTAGCCTATCTTGGCTCTTGTGCCATTAAAATCCATACAACCAACCAATATGTTGATTGGAGAGATGATCGTGTCAATTCAACATATCTCCTAACCTAACACTCTCAAAATTAAATAAAATTTGGAGTTTATAAAAAAAGGACTAACTGTCCAAAATAAGAGCTAAATCTCAATTGATATTTAAAATATGCAATTGATTTTTAAAATATGCAACTTATTTTTATGTAACACATTAATTTTTGAAAAGCAATGTTGCAATTTGACCTTGAATATTTGGTAAAAAATATTTTAGATTTTTTTTTTAAATAAATACGCTTATTAAAATTTTTTTGCAATATCTCTAAAATTCCTATGACTTCAGTAACTTCTAATTTAACTACTTGTTTTATTCCAAAGTAAATTTTTTACTAAAAAAAGTAATTTATTTTCAGGAACTTGTATTATTTCCTGGTTCAATAAAAAAAAAATCAACTCTTTCATTGAAGATACAAGAGTTAATTTATGTACCAGTCAAGTAAGCAATTGGAGAATTTTAATCGTTAAGTCATTTGATAACTGATCGTGTGGATTCACATGTTACCATTGACTGGCATGAGAGATGGTATGCTGATTGGAAGGCATTGATTCATGCCAATTTTTTCTTTACATCAGCAACTGGAACAATCCAGCTTTTAAGCGAGCATTATGTCGCCAGTCAGTGGTTGTGGTAGAGAGCGGTTGTAGTTGGTCGACACCTGCAAATAAAAAAATTTTAACCCACTGGAGCTGAGTACTTCTCTAGTGACTACCATGAAGAGTTGTCACTGTGCTAAGTGTTGGCATCTAATGACTGATAACCTCAACTGGTAACATGTAAAAATTATTTGATATGGAATTTCATTGATTAATTGTTCTGTAAATATAAAATGGAAACTCAAGATAATATCTAACAAGAATAGAGCTATAATTTTCTGTGGCAATATATATATGTGACGTATAAAGTAGCCATGTTTGATCACGCAAGACGAATTAGTCACCAAGCATGCATCGGGAGAGGTTAACCCTTTGCACTCCAGGCCTTTTTCGCGCGGAGGAATCAGCGACTCGAGACATTTTAGGTTCGGTTGGTGTTTATGGATTTGCTTCATAGAAACTAAACACAGTCATTGGCCTTGCATCGAATTTCTCCATCACACCTAATGGTCCTCTCGTGGTTTGGCATCCAATAGTGTGGCGCCTGAGAGGCGCCACTGGAGTGCAAAGGGTTGAATACAAATGTTAAGTCATTTCAATTGTGTAAAAATTAAAGAGTAGTTTTTCAAATTTCAGTACAAAAAGAATATTTATTCTTATATAAAAACCGATCGAATTAGTAATTACAATTTGATTATTAAATATTTCTTGAAGATAAGATAAAAAATAGTGCTTGAAATATAATATTTTGAATTGATAAAAGGCATATTTTGCAGTCAGAAACGAGAGGGTTTTTATATATATATATTCATGATTTCAAAAACTATAACAACATTTTTTTTATTTTTTGAAAAATCCAATCACTATTTTCTTTAATAAATAATCAATGCAAGATAAATTTCTTCAGCAATTTGTGGTGACAGAAAATGTGAAAATCTTTAATAAAACATTAAATATGGTAAATTATTTCCCATCTTCCAAAGTAGTGATCAAACCAATATCTACACAAATAGAAGCAAAAAAAAATTAACTTTATTTTTATTAGCTAATAAAGCTTGTGAAATAAGTTATTTAAATTTTTTATAAGTAATTTGTAACTAAGTTGTTCATAATAACTTCATTTTTATCTAGTTATTTTTTGCATGATAAATTGTAACCAGTCACTTTTAAATAAAATAACTGACCATAATTTGAAAATACCTTTAAATTCTAATATTGTGAAATTAAAACCAAGTCAAGCAAACTTCCCAAAGATACAAAATTTAAAGTTCTACTTTTGTTAAAAAATGTAAAAACCTTGATTTTTGCAACTGTGTATTTGAAAAATCAAATGAGTCGGAAAATATGAAATTGTGAAGAGTTCAACTTATATTACTTTTTTTGTATTTATTTTTTATAGAACTTGGGTTCTCCATCTCTTAGGCTCACTATGCTAGTGGATTGCTAATGCAATTCCTTGGTTCCTTTCACAATTTCCAGTCGCCTGTATTTCATTATTTAAGTTACTTTCAACCCTCTGCACATACCTTTGAAAAGAAATCGAGATATAAAACAAAAAAATATTCCCCATTTATTGTAATAGCCCAAAAAACTGCCAAAATTCAAATGAGACAAGAATAAAAAAAAAACTCGACTTGGTACCAAAAGAAAAGTATGCAAGCAAAAAAAAAAAAAAACTAATACAAAAAGTTTTTCAATTGTTAAATATTAGAATTTAGTAGTTCAAAAATATTTTTAGAAACTTTAAATAGTATCTGAAGAAATAAAATAGCTTATTAATTATATGATTAGTTTAATTAAATAAAAGATTGAGTTGTAAAATTTTTTATTTATATTCTTTTTATTCTAAATCTGAAATATCTGTTCAATCATTATTTCTAAATTGAAAATAACGAAGTATCTTATTTTAAATAATTGAAAATTTAGCTCATTCAATTTCTGTTCTGGAGAACCTAACAAATATAGTAAACATGATATTTAACCAAATCCATGGCTGCTGTTAGGAATGCTACTTGGATTATGAAAATTAAAAATAATGTACAGAAAAGTGGTATAATTCAGATTCACAGGAAATACTAATTGAAAAATTAAGGTTAAAACAAAAAAATTAACTGCCTTGTCACCTACACTCCCCTCCCGGAAAATAGTACTGCTGACACCCATGACTAAATCAATCATGAAAAATGGAAAAACACAAAACATTTACAGTTAAGTTTTTTTGTAGCCTGTAGTTCTATCAGTTAAAAATTTACTACTTAGTGCATTCGAGTAAGATATACAAATTGTGTGGGAAAAATTTCTAAAACATTAAAAATAGAAAACCTTAATTGATAAACTAGGAAATGAATGTGGAATCGGTAAGAAGTCACCCCTCCCAAGATTGCTTTCGAGTTTCCTAATCAGCTTACTTTGGATTACATCAGGGTACGAATTTGTATTGTTTTACGACCAGATGGTATTTTTTTTAATGATTTTAGAGTTGCCTGTAAGCATGTTGATAGACTGAAGGTATTTTTTAACACATGCACACATTTTAACAGATTGACTCATTCACCAGCCACATTTAATTTTAAGCATGCTGAGTGGTATTCATATTTTGGTATTAGAAAAAGTTTATCTTAAATGTTTTCATTGTGGAAGTTATTAAAAATTTAGGTACTTTTCCATTGGTGCCAAGTCTAAATGTTTATGGTTTGCAATAGAGTTGCTCTAGCAACTTTATAACAGTTTGTTATAGGAATCAAACGATTTGAAGATTGTTAAATGAGTTATCGTTGAAATTTGGCGGTTTTTATCTGGTGCTCGTCTAACAGAAGGAGTACCAAAATTTATAAAAAATAAATTTTTTGAAGAGAAAGTTGTTTAAATTATGTTAATGAGTTATAAATATAGTTTAATAAAAATAAGTTCCTTTTTTATTAAAGAATGTTTTGAAAACATTCTAACTTTTAAAAATTACTGGATGCTTTGCCACTGGTGCTTACAACATTCACGATGTACTTTTATCGTTAAGTAATTTGTGTTACAATTCATTTAAATGAATAACTTTTAATTGAGAATAGCACTCAGTTGTTTTCTATTTTGATTGTTGTTTCATGTAATACTTGCTACATTTGTTATGCAATACTAATTTTGGAGCCTACATATTAGCCTGTTAACCATATTTAGAAAAACCAAAAATCAGTTTTAGTGCATGTTTCCCAATGCCAAAATGAGGGATTCAATCCCTAATGTTTCCAAAGTTTTTTGTGATATCACTGATATCAGTTGCGAGTGCTAAAGCCGTCTTTTGGCAACAGTTTTACCTTTCTGAAATTGGTCAACGGGATAACAATGGCAATATTTATTGCATGTATGACTTCTGGAAAACAGGTTGACAAATGAAACTAATACTGTCTATACAAGAGATTTTGAAGATATTCTAAAAATTCGTTTATTATTCTTTAAAAACTATTTTATTCAAAAACAATGTAACCTTCTTAAAAGCTTTACTTGAAAACAATTGCAATAGCAAAAAATTCAATAAGTGAATCACTGTAATATTCAATATGTAGATTTCTAAATCACAACCTTCAATTCAACACAGATTTTAAGTTAAATAGGATAATTTTACAGCTTCCCAGTTCTGCCAAATTGAGTCGAATAAAGTCTAGATCAAATTAAAAACATAACTATAAAATAATTCGTAGCTGTCACAGGTAATCATGCACTTAAAAACAAACGTTATATTATGACATTATATAATATTCAGAGTAAAAATACTTTTCCTTGACAATCCAATGCCACAATTAAGTATTTTATACTGTCCTGTCAATAATTCAAACAAGAAAAATTACAGTTAACAAGTTGTGTAATGTCCTTGACAATTAAAAAATGTGTTCATAAACTTGAAAGCTTCTCAAATTGCACCCGATGAAAAAAATAACGTCTGTATCATAAACTGGATCTTTAATACTTAAAATATTTGTGTGGTAATTAGAAATGCACATTGTTCATTGCTGTTTGTAGAAAATATCAACAGTAGTTTCATGACATGGACGTAAATTTTGATCAGAAAATCCTAGAGAAAATTTGCTCACTGGCTTAAAGTAATCTAGTCCACGGCCTATCTTTATAACCCATCCACTATCAAGTCTTATTTCTCTGTCATGCAGAGAATCAGAGAAATTCACATCCAGAGATATATTATAAGTATTAAGACTTCTTCGTATTGCATCAAATCGATTATTTTGATTGGCCTGATCTTGCTGATTGACACCTGTTAGCAAAACCACCCGCCTTAGGTTAGGGCAAAACCTCACTAAAAGTTCGCAGAAACTTAAGAAATTGTTCGCTTGATGCACAGTTCGTATGTAAGGGTCATCAATTTCCACATTTTTTATGCTTTTTTCGAGGTACTTGCTAAATAAAGTTTCATAGCCGAATCCCATACCATCGCTTGGTATTTGAATCTGCTCATGGTAGTTGCCAGCATCTTTCTGTTGCTGGACAATTTCTTTGATTTTCTCCGCTCGAGTGATGTATTCACCAGTTTTTTGTCGTAGAACTTCTTGCTTTTTCTTATCCGGACTATTTTTGATAACGTCTATGAAGAGCTGTATGCCTTCTTGGTAAGATGCTAAGGCAGGTGCGTATCTTCCCTCATTGTCAAATTTGACAGCCCGGCTGATCACTTGTATCGCAGCCTGTTCCATACCATTCAACAAGGTTCCGTCAAACTTTTTGGCACACATTCTGAAATTATGACTTTTTTTATACAATAAATAGATTATCAGTAAAATTACATATAGTACTTTTGTTTTTTACGTACAAAGCAATAACATAAACATTTTGAAACTGAAACAAACAAGTGTGTTATTAGAATTGGAGATTAGTTGTTTTGTAACCTGAACAGCAGAATACATGAACCTTGTATGTGGTGACGCCATAAATTTTAGAGAATGCATGTATTTTTGCATTGTTAAAATAGTTTATCAAATAAATTCAAATCACTGCTTTAATAGTTATTTTCATTAATTGTTGGAGAAGAAGATTAAATTTCTGTTCCATATTGAAGCTTCAATTTTCGAAAACCTATTATTGATACTCTAGAACCCAAATTTCAGAGAAACGTAATTTAATTGCAACGAAAAAATTAACAGTTGCGAGATTAGAATTTACCAAAAAATTTAAAATATTTTTGTTCTATTTCACTTACTCGTGTCCTATATACTAGTAATAATAGAAATTATGAATATTTCTTTGAGGCCTTGAACCCTTAAACAGAAGTCAGCACATCAGCTGATTTTCTATTATGTTTCGCTGGGTACGGATGTACTAAAAACAACTCCAACTTCAACATACGTGACGTCATTGCAAAATGGAACGATGGCGGAGGGGATTTCATTAAATTGCTAGTTTTAGTATTGAATTAATGTCAAATTCAAATTTTGCTGTTGCACTTTTTTGCGTTCATTCTTTTCATTAATATTTATTCAGCTTGTTCTTTTGCTTATATTCCTCTACAAAATGGACACTGGTGAAGATGAATTGTATGATGCTGACTCGGGAAATGAGTCCAGTGCTGAAGATGAAGACGAACTTTCTATTTCATTAGAGCCTGAAACATCATCCAGAGAAAAATTAGAGACTGAAGAGTTCCATTATGATGTTCTATCCACTGAACAAATTGTACAGCATATGGTTGATTGCATACGTGAAGTCAATACTGTAGTGCAGGTAATGTTTACATTTAGTGTTAGCAAATACTCTGTGTTTGTTGTGACCGCGATTCGCTTTTGTGCGCAGGTACACAAAACTTTAGAAGATCAATGATTTTTTCATATTTGATTGTTCAACAACTTTGTTGCCGAAAGAAATAGATATTTATTTTAATGTTAAAATTTATTTTTTGTTTTTAATGTAGTTTTCAAAAAGTAAACATCTTGATCCTTTGTTTCTAATCGCCACCCACGAAGTTCTTTTATTTTATTAGAATATATTTTTTCCTCAATCTTGTAGTACTTTTGGGGTTATGCTTTTTAGGGGATGTAGTGGTTTTTGTTAATTTTCCTTTGTCTATGGTTAATCTTTTTAAATTACTAATATCTTAATATTGTAACCCCTTCATGTCACTCCTTAAATTTCTCGTCACGCCCTCGCTTGGCTTGATTTCCGAAATTGGCGACCTTTTCCCGAGATTGGAAGTCAGAAAGTAAACAATTTCACCTGTATGAATACAATAGCAAGTAGTTTATTTAATGGTTTATGTCCAATTGATGGAAAGTAAACAAATATGAAAGCCAGATATCTACCCCTAAAGAGCCTGTTAAGGCTTTTACATCAAAGAATTTATAGCCAAATTTTCTAATTTAATGATGGTATCCATTGCTAGATTTTAAAATCATTGTATACTTTAAATAGTAAGCTGTTTTACATCAAACATCAACTGGAAAGATACTTCGATTCAAATTCCAAGTCCGGTACAGATTTTGCGCCAAGGTGATCTTCGTTAAAAAATGGCAGCCTGACCATTTTTTTAATGACATGTGAACTGCTTATGCATAATTTGGTGCGATTTTATGTAAACAATTCTTGGCACAGAATCCGTAGAGGACTTGGAATTTTAACCGATACCTTTCAACCTTTTGCTTATTTGTTCTTTTAGGTTAATGCCTAATCTTCGAATAACTGAAATGGTGATTTTGCAAAATGTTTGACTTGAAGTTTTGGTACTTGCGTATTAACAACACCGCAGCTACATATTTGGCTGTTTTTAGCATTAAAAAATGGCGTCAAAAATCAGCTGACAACAAGGAATCCAAAAGATAACTGTGTGTGCGTGCGAACAACAAGATTGCTCTTTATTGGCGGCTCTTATAAACCGCCAAATCTGTAGCTGCGGTGGCGTTAATACGTAAGTACCGAAGTTTTGGTAAAAAAGCTAAATCTAATTATATCTTTTAAGAAAGTTCTTCAGCATTTTGCTTAAAGCACCCACAGCTTAATCCCTGGTTGATTCTTAGTTTATATGGAAATAGGGTCGAGCATTTTTGGTGCCTATTGGTAGATGATAAAGTATCATATTTAGCAACCCCATTTCTTGTGGGGTTTTTTTGTTATAATTTGTATTTTTAATTGCTTATTTGTATATTTCTCATGTTTTCAGTCTTCATTTAATATCAACGGCCATTTTGAATTAACCACCATCTTTCAAATTTAAAAACTTGGATTGCCGTTGTTTTGGCCTTGTCGACAACTTTTCAAAATTGAGCCAACCTTTCTACTTAAACTAGGAATTTACTCCTATTGAACTAAAATTAACAGTTTCATAGCAGCTATATTTAAAAATTCAGCTGCTTTATTTTAGCTCCAACCCAAGTTGCCGAATTTTTCCAAGTCCCAATTATTAGACTTGAAAATATCTAGTCGCCACTCGTCACAGGTCGATTAAATGGCGTGATGAGGCAACTAAATAAAGTAATCAACCGGCCACCTTTTGTTTCTCCCTTCACATAAAATTTTTTTTTTAATTGTTACCGAAATTTCCAAATCAAGGAAAATCTCCCTTTCTTTTCTTGAAATCACATGCGTATAGGCCTTTAAAATCCATTCATCCACGATATGGATTCATGACTTAACAGGGTGGTGACAGAACCGGGAATTTAGGAAAATCAGAAAATTGTCAGGGAATTTTGAAATTCTTTAGTTTCCCTTCTTACATTTCCCTTGCGGTTGCGACCGCCGCCTTGTTAAAAAAATCTTCAATCTGATTGCATCCTTTACAGGCATGATTATTTTTCTTCTTGCCTGGCATTTTTACCAACAAAGTATATTAGAACCTTAATTATTTGCGTATTATTTCTGTTATGGTCAGGGGTCTCGGACCTGCGCCAAATACAAAAATCTGCTACAAATGCTTTATTTTAGCCATATTTGTGCCCGAACGAGATTTTTTTTTGCGCTTGCGTCGAAATTCGATATTGTTCGCTGTTGTATTATTGCTAATGTTGAGAAATATTCCGGTATATTCGGCGCTAACGCTGATATTTCCGGTGGTGTGGTATTCATTTTCTCCAAGTGCTACGATGATTTGCGACGCTAATGCTGACATTATCGTAAAATTTTACGTTGCTATGACGGTAATTTTCGTCGAGTCTTTCATGGATATAATAGCTCTGTAGTATTGAGAATTGCTGCAGTTAATTCGACGTTATTGCTGATGTTTTCGTTGGTATGATGGTAATTATTGCCGAGTGCTACGGTATTGCAATATCCGAAATTTGCCCTGATATTTCTGAGAAAATGTCGATGTTACTGCGAGGATTTGCGACGCTGATGCAGACATTATTGCAAATTATTGTGATGGTCATTTTCGTCGAGTCTTTCACCAATATATTAGAGCTGTTGTTGAGAACTGTTCCGGTTTGTTCGGCACTATTGCTGATATTTTCATCGGTGTGACAGCCATTTTCGAAGGGTGCTGCGCTTTTGTTAGCATCCGATATTACCGAATCTTGCACAAACATTACCGAGAAAATGTCAATATTACCGATATTTGTGCCGATATGTACGTTTTTGCGATGGTCATTTCTGCTGAGTCTTCAATTTATGTTACATCCTCTGTCTAGATTTTCGATGGTATTGTAAGCGCTATCTCTAATATTTACTCAAAGCCATTTTCGCTGAAGTTTACACTGATGTAATAGCAGCTAATGCCGTGATTTGTGACGCTGTCTGGTGACTTAAAAAATAAGATATTACTGGGATTTTGTGTCAATATTACCGAGATTGCTATGGTATGGTGGGTGCTATCCCCGACATTTACGTTGGTATTATAGTCGTTTTCGCGGTAATGTAATAGCAGATATTGCCGAGATTTGCGACGCTGTTTGATGACTTAAAAAAATACGATATTATTGGGATTTTGCTCCGAGATTGCGATGGTATGATAGGTGCTATCATTTACGTTGGTGTTTTATTCGTTTTCGCCAAGATCTCTGGTAATGTGATAGCAGCTATTGCCGAGATTTGCGACGCCAATTTGGTGACATTCGTCTCGGGTATTTCTGCTTCAAAGTTTTTTTTTGGCTACAAAAGTTGCTTTTACATGCTACAATGGGCATTTTTCCTGCTACGAAACTTGTTTTTACCTGCTCCAAAAGGCATTTTTCTGCTCCAAAATTTAATTTTACCTGCTCCGAAAGGCATTTTTCCTGCTCCAAAATTTGATTTTACCTGCTCCAGAAACTGCTCCAAATCTTTCTGAGTGAGTAGGAGCCCTGTATGTTTTTAGTTGCCTATAACTTGAAAGCGCGGCAACTGGTAGCCTTACTGTTAAAAAAAATTCTCCAACTTCAATCTGACTGCATTTTTTACAGGCATGATTATTTTTCTTCTAGTCTTGCGTTTTTTCGTCAACAGAATATATTAGAACCCTGGATTCTTTAATATTTCAAATGGATTGCGTCAGATTTTTTCGTTTTTATTAACCCTTTACAGCGCTATGTTACAGATGTGCAACAATACTATAGGCATCCATAAATGAAAAAACTTGACCCTGTACGTGATTTTTTTTTTTTTTGGGTACTTTCATTGACATTTTATTAAACACAATTAACTTGGATACGGTTTTATATTTATATATTTAATACAAATCAAATAAAGAATGGAAACATCCTCATCCATAAAATAATAATAAGTTTGAACTCGCTACCGCATACATTCAGGTAAAACCCAAACCTCCCCTTCCCTGGCTGGGTGATTGGTCAAAAAAAAAGTCTGCGATGAAATGGCTACTAAACTAAAAGTGGCTACTACTTGAAAATTTCAATTTTCAGGTCTACTTATTATGCATACTCTATCTATACCATTGGTTGACATATCATTCAAAGGAAATGTGCTAGTTATACTAACTCTCTAACGAAGAGTCAATATTATAATTGGGTTTATATTGAAGAATTGTTTTTAACCCTAAGCAGAAAAGACTATCTTCATATGTGAATATGTACTTCCATATTTACTGCAGGAAAATTGATTATGGAATAATAATTTGAAATTAGGAAAAACTCAGTTATTCTTATAAATCGTTGCCTTTTTTAATCGACCTTTTAACAAGAGGTCATTTGCAATAATTTCTCAGAAACCACTTGTTTGATTGGATGAAACTCTTGGCAAGATGGACTGTTATGGTGAGTCAGTTTGATCTACTTCTGTTGGATCAATAAAACGTGGTCTGGCTAGAGATCCGGCCTTCTGGGTTTTGTAAGTGGTAGTACCTAATGTATAATGATTTTCAAAAGTTCATAAACGCCATGGTATGTTGAAAACATTGACTTAATCTTCAATTGCTAGATTACCTGCTGGTAGTTTTTGTGCAATCAATTTATGTGTGTAGCTCATGTGTAAAGCTCATAAGTTTTTGTATTGTAAAAAGTTTCTTAAAAATCTAAAATTTTAATTAATATTGGATAAAACATTAAGAATTATGAGAATCATAACCATTTTGCTCAAAAGAAAATTATGCTTTTTTGTTAACTTGGTACATAATTGCCAAAGTAAAAGTTTCATTTCTATAAGGAAATTTTAGAATATAGGAACCTGTTTAAGAACTTGGACAGATCACTGTTATGTAAAATGGCTTACAATTCTGTAACATGTCTGAATTGCATCTTAAGTTAAAATCTGTGTAGGAATTAGGATCCTTTTATTGGCTCTTCGCAAACTTCTATTTAAAGAAAAGGACACTTCATTCCAATCTTCTGACATATCCTGCAGTAAGGTGCAAGCTTTCTTTTTTAAGTATAAGTCTAACACAAGTTTGATTTTCTGAGTACATAGCAAGATGCCCAATTTGTTCTCGCATTTGCAGGGCTGCCACAGGCGACTAAAAAGGCTACTAAAGCGACTATTTTAATGGCCAGGCGACTATGGCAACTATTTCAATGAAAAAAGGGCCCAAAACGAATATTTTGAACAAAACCTTCAACTATTTTTGGACTCAGGCGACTATTTTTTTAGAAATTGGATACCGTCCGATGGTAGGACAAAAAAAAATCGGCACTAAGGTACTAACTCAAAATGGTGATTTCTTTTAAAAGGGTTGCGGGAGAGCGAACACTACCGAAAAGGTTGTTCATATTCGCGGGTAGAGTGGTCACTTTGTTAGTCCGATAATAGTAACCTCACGCAAGATTGTTGTTTTTGACGGCAACCGCTGTCATTTTCACCCACCTGTTGGGTTCCAATGTTTTTATCTCTCGCCGCCAAAGGGGAAGGCAACAGCATACACAATTATATTCCCAAATATCAAATTATTTCGCTTTATTTACTCTAAAAAAAATTAATTTGTGGAATTTGCCTTGAACTTCGGAAGAAAGTGCCATCAGTATGAACAGTATGTTATTAGACGTTATATCGGAGATTTGTGCCGGTGTGATGAACGATTTCGCCGTGTAGGTCAATCGATGTAGAATGATTAGAATTTCAATGTTGTAGCTAAATTTGTAAATAAAATAATTAAAATTTTTAAGCAGTTTATTTAATTACTTTGAATGTAGCTTAAACAGGGTGGCGACAGAACCAGGAATTCAGGGAAACGTCAAAGAATTTCGTAAAATTACTCTTTAATCAGGGAATTTTGAAATTTTCGAGTTTCCCTTCTCGCGTACCCCGTATGGGTGCGGACATCTATCCCGACTCGCGTCACGCGATATATATGTAGTTTTTATAGTTGGTCGATTTGGGTGTACGAAGTTTCCGATCTTTTTCTACTCTCAGCAGCTAAGCCAAACCGACCGATCCCCCTCCTCGGCCCACAACGTTCTTTTTTTTTTTTTTTTTTTTTTTTTTTACTTTGGTTATCCTATAACTTCGCTTCCGCCGGCGTCTTATTGTTAAAAAAATCTCCAAACTTCAATCTGTCTGCATCCTTTACAGACATGATTATTTTTCTACTTGCCTTGCGTTTTTTGTCAACATTATATATTAGAACCCTAATTATTTACGTATTATTTCTGTTAGATTTTTAGTAATCCTATTATTTAGAAGCACGACCACCAGTAGATTTATTGTTTAAAAATATCCTCCAATTAAAATCTGACTGCATCCTTTACAGATATGATTATTTTTCTTCTTGTCTTGCGTCTTTTTCAATAGACTATATTGGAACCCTAAATTCCTTAATATTTCAAATTGATTCCATCATATTTTTTAGTTTTTATTAACCCTTTACAGCACTGTGTTATTATAGATGTGCAACAAATCTATAGGCATTCATAAGCAAAATGGGTTAGATAGTGTACTTCATTTTTTGTGTGTGTGATGTGTACTTCAATTTTGACATTATATCTAACTTAATTAACTGAAAGTGATATGTGTTTTCGGTTTATATGTTTAATATAAATCAAACAAAGAATTGAAGTATCCTCCCCCCCCCCCTCTAAATAATAATAATAAAAAAAAAATCATCTGAATGCTCTACTGCATACATTCAGGCAAAGGGTTATGGAATTTAAAAAAAAAATCCTTTCATTTTTCCCCCTACCAAATGCTGTGTTTGTCATGTTTATGAAAACGATTTTTTGCCTCATTTAATGTGTACTTTTGTGGTTTAAGATAGTATTTTTATTGTATAAAATTTTATTTCTATTTATCTATGAGTAATTTTTAATAGAAGCTGTTAATTTCAAGACTTTCTTTCATGCATTATGTGTTATTTATCTTTTCTCAACTTCAAAATCCAAAACACAATTTTTCATGAAATATATGTACCTAGTGAAATTTGTGACTGAATAGCAAAATGCTGGTTATTTAAGTTTCATGCTCATGCATGCCCAAGTTTAGTAAATATTTATACAGCCTATGACATATATTAAAAAAAATAAAATAATTTTTTTTTAATTAAAAAGAAAAATATTGTACTAGTTTTGCTTTTCCTTGAAGTTAGCAAGCATGGGTGTAGTTTGTAAATTGGTTTATGTGAATTTTGTATTTTTTATTAATGTTTTTCATGCTCTAAAGACGTTTATCTTGATTTTCAGCCTAAATTTATATTTTGTTGCAATTATACTTTCATAAGTAAATGTAATTCAAAATAGTGAAATGTATATATTTTTAAATTGGCCATTATTTTCTTTGTTTTTTTTAATACGATAACATCGACAGAGATGCACATTAGGGAATTTTCTGGAATTCGGGGAAATGTCAGGGAATTTTGTTTTGCAAATTCTGTAACCATTCTGTTAAAAATTTAAAAACTACCCTTAATGAAATTTGATTGTCATCGTCAATATTTAGTATAATTGTTTAAACATGATACTTGTTTTTCTAAAAAAAGTTATTTGACTTTGGAAGTTTAAAAAAAAAAAAAAAAAAAATCGATTTTACCGTCGCTTTTGTGTGTTAAGTTTAGCTTTTTTTTTTTTTTTTTTGCCGTCTGGGAGTAAGGTTGAGTTGCCGACTTCCATCGCAGTATATAAATATGATAGCGCCTCCCCTAAGACACATGCCTTTTACCGTATGGGATGTAATGTTTTAGACACTATTTTGAATCGAAAGAAGAGTGTTTCTGGGTTTTCGTGTTTTATGTAAATCTACTGTTTTATTCCGATCTTATTAAAAGTTATGAAAAGTGAGGCTACTATTTTCAACGTCTGAGACTACTATTTTCAATGTGTGAGACTACTATTTTGGCTACTATTTTTAACATCTGAGGCTACTAAAGCAACTATTTTCAAAGCTTACAGTCAGTGGCAGCCCTGCATTTGTTTAAAATTAAATTAGTATGCAAATTACCAAGTGTTGACATTCCCAATTTGTTTGTTTAGATCCCGCCGACCATAACTCGTATACTCCTGAACCATTTTAAGTGGGATAAAGAAAAGCTTTACGAAAGGTAGGTGTTTGAGCTGGAAATTCTACTAAAAAAATAGCTGGCATTAAAGCTTCAGCCTATCTTATCGCCATTTTGTATACTGAAAATTTAAATTTGTTGTGAATGTATTTAATAGTTTTATAATTTCAAAATTACATCACTTTTGATAATGTTTAGCAAATCTTATTAAACATAATATTAGTATATTTGTAATTCTTTTTTCTTTTTTTCAGGTATTATGATGACGATCAAGATGCTCTATTTAAAGAAGCCCATATAATAAACCCATATAAAAAGCCTAGCTCTTCATCTAAGGTATATTTACTTTTGGAATAGTTGTACTTATTTTTTATAATTTAGTTAAAAGATATCAGTTTTCAAATAAAAGACCATTGAAATACAGTAGAACACTATATATCCAAAACAATTAGGCTGGGGTGTTTGGATAAATGATTTTTAGGATAACTAATCATTTTTGAAAAAACATTGTACCAATATCAGAAGAGCAGTAAACGGAGACAGGGATATTAAACAGAAAAGTGTATAAATTTTGGATCATGTGTCTTACAAATAACCTTATTTAAAGTAATTTGCTGTTTTTAAGTTAAAATTTGCCAACTAGAGCGGTTTCTGTTGGTTAGTATTGTGATAATTGATGCTCTACTGTAGTAATAAGTGTTAATAAAACTGGCAATTACTGCGAATTAAAGATTTGCTTTGATTAATCTTTTTATAATTACTAACTTGATTTGAAAACTTGGATAAAACTGAGTATTATGATGACAATCAAGTGTTTATAGATTCCAATCAGTTAGACTTAAATCTTCATAAAGTACTTAAATTTTATACCTAAATACAGATTGTACCGTTCTTTTCATAATGACTTTTTACATCCTCATATGGTAGTTTCTTTCTTGATTCCACTGGATTAACCAGTATGACATCATAATCGCGAGATAACTAGTGCCGTATGAATTCTAACAGGGTTCCCACAGTCATTGAAAGTCATTAAAAGTGCTTAATATTTTTGAACTTGTTTTCAAGGCCTTGAAAGTGCTTTGAGGTCCTTAAAAATCCTTAATTTTTGCAGATGTTATGTGGCCAACTGCAAAATTTATAAAAATAGAACTCGGACTTGCTATCCCCGCGTAACCGCCACTTATCTCCATCGTATCAGAATTTTCCAACATATATGTATGTGGGTGTTAGTGGTTCGGTTTTTTAAATGTCTAGGGGATTTATTTAGGGAAGCAAAAATGAAATAAAAGAGAAATAAACTTCCAAATCAGAAACGGAAAGTACAGTTAAATTTACTAGACGAAACATCACAATCACTTTTAAACAAAACAAAGGGGGGAAAAGTATTAAGTACTACTAGCCAAATGGCAGCACAAGTCGACGAAAACTAAGTGTTTAATTAGTACATTACCCAATTAGCGAAGTGAGTTGAGTGCACCCAAAATAAACTGACCGATAGAGTGGAGAGCCGGTGTGCTTCTGCTTAAAAAATAAAATCGCGGAGCTCGAATACTTATTCGTAGTAACAAAAAAAAAAGAAACATTGTCTTGCAGTGCCATCTGTCTTTACAAGAGGAAATTGAAATGTATGGTAAACAATTGATATGGGATAATAAAAATCCTACAGATTCGGCCATCCTGTAGATCGATGACCTCATCGATGAAACACATGAAAATGGGCAAGACATATGATAATACTTAAGTAAAAGAAAATATAAAACTAAGACAAAATGAAAACATTTCGTTGAAGATCACAATGTTCATTTGTAAGTATTCGAAAAGTTCAGGATCAAGTCTATTTGAAAATAGTAGGAACTGCATCAGTGGCTGGGTCCTATGCTATGGCTGGAGTTGCATGGTAAATTGAATATCAAACAATGACATATAAGATGAAGAATAATGACGTTGGACAAAAGACAATTATGGCAATGTTTACATATTATTTTTGAAGAGTGTTTATGTTAAGTTAATTTATTTAGTAGTATAAAATTTCATTAGATCAGCAGATGTAGAAGTTATGTTAGGCCCTTCCTGTTTGCCTATTTTTTGTACATCATACCTATCTTTGGGTTTAACCTTTGTAATTTTATAGGGTCCTAGGAATTTGGGTCTTAGTTTTAACCCAGAACCGAACTGCGTTCGCTGGATTGCCACCAAATCACCTTCCCTATAGTTCGGAGCTTTCTTGCGTTTCTTGTTATAGGTCCGTTTGTTTTCGGCTTGAATCTTTTGGATGTTCCTCTTTGCTTCTTGTCGCAGTGAGTTCCTTTGCTCCTGAAGCTCATCTTCTATCTCTTCCATGAGTAGATCTCGTATTTTCAAGTCGTCCTTATTCCTCATGGTAACACCTGTTAAGAGTTCAAAAGGTGTCCACTTGGTACTTCTATTAGTCGTGCTGTTGAGTATTCGTTGTAGTTGGTCGACATATTTGTACCATTTTGTCGAGTCGTCTAACGATAACTTGGTTAGGACAGGTATTAGAGTGTGATGGATCCTTTCTACTTGACCGTTTCCTCGAGGTACTCCGGTAGCAATTTGCAAGTGTTGAATTCCTTCTTCAGTGCAAAAATCAGTGAAGGCTTTCGAAGTAAATGCTGATCCTCGATCTGCGAGTATTCTTTTGGGATTTCCGAAAGTTTTTTGTTGTAACTTTAGTTTGTCTATTAAATCTTCCACAGAAGTACACTTCACTGGATACAGCCATGTGAATTTGGTAAATGCGTCAACAACAGTCAATATGTGCTGATATTTTTTGTTGGTGGAGGGCACTGGACCAATAAAATCTACGTGATACGTACTTAAGGGAACGTCTTCTTTCGGAATTGGATTTAGAAATCCTTCTTTCTTTCCGCTCTTCTTGTTAGCTAAGATGCATGGGACGCAGTTGCTGATGACATTGCGGACTAAAGCGTTTAAATTTGGAATGAAGAATTCCCGTTTTATGACGTCTTCCGTCTTAGAGGTCGAAAAGTGTCCTTTCTCATGCGCGAGCTTGATTAATTCCGTCTGCATGTCCTTCGGTGCTACAATTAATTCGCGACCATTTACGAATTTGTAGAGGATTCCGTTTCTTTCACAAAATTCTGACGACGCTTTGTTGTTGAGGACTGCCTTCAAAGTACTGATGTTTTCATCTTCTGCTTGAGCTTTGCTCAATCTAGCTGTGATTGTATCGTTCTCAATTATAAAGACTGGGTTTCTGCTCAGAGCATCTACATGTTTCATTCTCTCTCCAGGTCGATGCTCGATCTGATAGTCAAATTCTTCTAAGGATAATGCCCATCTGGCTATGCGAGTAACTAGATCTTTTTTATCCATAGTCTTCTGGAATGCCGAACAATCGGTGACTACTTTAAAATGGTTTCCCAGAAGATAGACGCGGAATTTCTTTAATGCGCTTACAATAGCTAGTACTTCAAGCTCGTAGCTGCTGTATTTCATTTCAGCTGGTGTTGTCTTCTTAGACATGTATTGGACTGGATGCATCTTTCCGTCGGTGGACTCTTGCAGTAGTACAGCTCCATAGCCGTGTAAACTGGCATCAGTGTGTAATTCTGTCCTTTGACCTTGCCGGAAGATACTTAAGACTGGACTTTCTGTAAGGAGTTTCTTGAGTTTTTCGAACGCTTCGACTTGAGGTAGATTGAACGCAAATGGAGTTTCTTTCTTAGTCAGGTCGCTTAGTGGCTTTGCTATTTTGGAGTATTCTGGTATGAACTTGCGGAAATAGCCTGTGAGTCCGAGAAAGCTTTGTACTTGCTTCACGGTTGTGGGTACGGGAAATTTCTTGACTGCTTGCGTTTTAGCCAACGATGGTCGCATTGTACCGTTTTCCACTATGTGTCCTAGAAATTCTATTTTCCGTTGCAGGAATTGACATTTCTTCCATTTTATCTCCAAGCCGTATTTTGATGCAACTTCTAGTACTGACTGTAAGTTTCTTAGACCTTCTTCCTCATCCTTTGAGGGAATTACCAAATCATCCATATAGATTATTACGATGCCCTTTCTCATTAGATCTCGGAAGATGTTGTACACGTACCTTTGAAACACACTGGGACTGGTACTTAAGCCAAAGGGTACTTTGTTGAACTCAAATTGTCCATCGGGGATGATGAAAGAGGTTAGCTTGCGGCTCTCTTCATCTACTTCAACATGAAAAAATCCATTCTTGAGGTCGAGTGTAGTATATACTTGAGCATCTTGTAGCTTGTCGAGAACATTTTCTATCAGAGGTAAAGGAAATCGATCCTTAACCAATTTTCTATTCAATTTCCTATAATCCACACAGAGGCGGGTGGAACCGTCTTTTTTCTTCACTAGTACGATACGACTAGCGTAGTCTGACGAGCTTGGTCTGATGATTCCTTGTTCTAGCCATTCGTCGATTTGCTGATTGACCTCTAACTTTTCTGAACTCGATAATCGTCTCGCAGGTTGGTAGACTGGAACGTCGTCTTTCAGGATGATTCGCATGGATACGTCTGTTGACAAAATTTTGTCAGGCTTGTAAGTTGAGATAACTTGCTTCAATACGTTCTGTATCCTGATGTCTCTTATGTGGGCCAACTCTATCTCTTCATTAGGACTTGTTTCGGAGATGTACATGAACCAATCAGCGGGCTCATCTTTATGAAATTTCATGCCATTCCTGGATGTTGTAAATGTAGCTTGATTCGTAACATCCATTCCGATAATTGCTTGGAAAGATAACTGTGATTGCGGCACTACATGCCATGTTAGAGAAAATTCTTCTCCGTTGGTGGTGAAACTCATTTCGAATGATCCTTTCGTTGTAACTTGGGAATTTCCTAAGCCTGAGAGCGTTCTCCTTTGTTTCAAAAGCTTGGATTCATCGATGATTTCTTTGGCTATGTCGTCTCGAATGAGACTGAGTGAACTGCCTGTGTCTACTAGTGCGGTGATGAGTTTGTTTCCCATGACGATTTCTTTAAATTTCAACTCTTCTGATGGGATGATTGTACATGTCTGTACAGAATTGCTCGGAGGATTGTTGGATTCTGCATCTTTTCGGCGCTTGTCGCAGTTAACGTAGAAGTGTCCTGGTTCTTTACAATAACTGCAGAGTGACTGTCTAGGCCTGACAGAGTCGGTATTTCGATTAGTGTTGAAATGGTTCTTTTCTGACCGGTTTGGTCCATATCGGCGATTATCAGCTCTTCGGGGAGGGCTTCCACGATTATTCAATGATCCGGCCTCGTATCGGTGACTGTCGGTTCTTCGGGAAGGGTTCCCATAATTTGACGATTTAGCCCCATATTTTCCTTTGGGCAAGGAATCAAACTGCTTCGACTTCAACGTTCTGCGGACATCTTCGTATTTTTCGAACTTTTGGGCAAGCTCTCTGGGCGAGTTGATGAGTGTCCATTCATCTAGAAAATGTTCTTTGAATTCGTAAAGAGCTCTTCTCTTGATCTGATCTGCTATGATGAGGTCACGAAGCTGGTCGTAAGTTTTCACTTCAAGACCTTCCACCCATCCATCGAAGTAAGTTTGCAATTCATGGAGAAAATCCAACCAAGTTCCTTCAGGAGATTTTTGGTGTGACCCAAACATCTGGCGAAGTCTTTCTGGAGACAGTTTGAACCTTCGTAGCAGCAACTGCTTTACGTGATCATAGTCGTGAGACTTGTCGGGGGACTCCCGCACAATTAAGTGTGCAACGTCGACTGGAAGTAGGCCTATGAGGTGCTGAACCCATTCTTCTTTAGGGATCGATAACAGGATGAGGTTAAGATTCACATCTTCTTTCATATCGAACTTGTGGAAGGTATCACGTGAAGGTCTGCTTGGTACTTGGTTTGTTGTGACGTTTTTCGAAGATGAATCCTTCTGGTTTTGGATTCGTAATTTCTCGAGCTCGAACTCTGCTTCTCGTCTCCGTTCCTCGATGGCCTCTTGACGTTTCCGTTCTTCGATGGCTTCTTGACGTTTCCGTTCTTCGATGGCTTCTAGACGTTTTCGTTCTTCGATGGCCTCTTGACGCTCTTGCTCTTGCAACCTTTCCTCGGTGATGCTCTCGAGAAGTACTTTTACTTCATCTTCGTCATACTTCTCATTTTCCAAGATTAAATCCTTGATGATCGGCTTGGTCATGGTAGCGGTTATCTTTATGCCTAATTCCGTGGCTAAGTTCGACAGATCCTCTTTTTTACTTCTTAGAAGAAAAGCCATGGTGATCTTTAAATTTGGTGGAAATCCAGTGAACTTTGTGATATTCGTAAAAATGAAATTAAAAGATAACGACTAAAAGGAAAAAAGCTTGTAGATTTATGTTGTGTGCTTTTCCTCTTTTTTTTCTCTTTTTTTTTTAAAATGGAGTATGCTACTAAGAACACTACGAAATTAACGAAGATACATTTTAAAAATGAAGAAATATATTTTTGCAGAAGTTAATCAACTCTCGGTCAATCAGATAATTCACAAAAAAGTAAAAGAGAAATACCGTAAGAAAAAGGTTTTAGAATTTCATGAACTTTTGTATAAGAACAAGTCATCAGAAATTTTTTACTGAAAAGATTATTTTTTTTTTTCACTTGGACAAGAACACGATAAACATACCAACTTATAATAATGTACTTACTTTGTATTGCATAATATTTTAAAACATAATACTGCATAAGTTATGCTTTGTATTGCATAGAAAATTAATTGCATAAGAAATTATAACAGCAGCATTTGGAAAAGTAAACTATGAATAAGGATGCGAATAATATATTAAGTATTCAAAACAAAATATTACCCAAGGATACTTTATAAAAAGAACACTTTAACAGGATAAGTTTACCTCACTTAAATCACCTAACTTCTCAAAATAACAGCTGAAATTGGAAAAGTAAACAATGAACAAGGGTAAGAATAATATATTAAGTATTCAAAACAAAATATTACCCAAAGTTATCCATCAAAATAATGTATATTGAATAATATTCTTTGTATTAATTCAGACAAAAAGAATAAAAAGGAATATAAAACAATTTAAATGTAAGCTATTCTTAGAACAATAATGAAAATATAAATAAAAGACTGCAACATCAAATCCTTCAAGGTATCACTTCCAGTTATAGATAAGACAGGGGTCGCAGACGTCCTATATGTCCTATAAATCCTATATTTTTTTAAAAATCGGTAAAAACGTCCTATATTGTCCTATATTTTACAATTGTCCTATATATCCTATATTTCTACATTGATTCGATCTATATTTTCTTCGAATTCGTAATAACGACGCCGTTTGTTGCCATTTTTTAATATTTCGGATTCTTTGGCGCGATCGTAGGTGAAAAAGACCCGACAAAAACGATGTTTGTAACGGCAGCGCGGCGTTTTATCTCTTGGGACGTCACGTGCTGCATAACCTACAACTCAACTCTACTGGACCGGCGGGAGTTGTAAACATGTGAACATTTCCATAACAATCGGTCTTGAATTTCTGATCTGATTTCTCCTCCAACGTAATAAATTCATTGGCCATAATGCAGAGAGAGTTACAACAACAAAACTCTGCCTCGAGAAAAACGGATAAAAACAACTTGTGATTAACTTGCAGGACTACTAAAGAACATTTTGAATGCTCAGTCAATAATTGATGAAGGAAACAAAAGGGTTAAGATTTACTGTATGATGTCGGATGGTGATTTTTTTATTCCGAATCCTGTACGGATTCTACGCCACGAATTGTTTACATCAAACCACTCCAAATTATGGCAACCATAGGCAGTTAGTTATCTTGCTCTTAAAAAATGGCAGGGCTGCCATTTTTTGGCGAAAATCGCCTTGGCATGGAATTCGTACCAGATTCGGAATATTAGCCACGATTTTTTCATAAAAGTCGCCAAAATTGAAAATTACGTCAATACGTTGTGTTGTCAAATCCAAACGATCACTAGGGTTGCTTTAAAACCAAGTGCCAGGTTCGCCACATTCGGCGATAAATCTCCCACTTTTCGCCGTCAATCCAGCCGACACTGAACAGTAAATCTGAATCGACAAAAGACTGCAAACAGGGATAAAAAGAAAATACTTAAAGAAATTGGAACAGTTAAAAATGCTGGAAGCAAAAGACTCATGATTGCAAATAATGTAATTAATAAAACTTGATTTAGGGATGGAATATTGTGGCAATAACGGATCACGTATTCAGGATCAGGCGATTTCTTTTTTTTAAAGGTGTGTTTTCTATTCTCTTAAATTCAATATAACGAGTATATAATAGTATAACGAGTTAATTTTGAAGTTCAGTAGCAACTGTGTGCAGTTATTTGATGTTTTATATTGTCCTATATTTTTTTTGAAAAAATCCTATATATTCTTATTTTGTCACTTTGACCCCTGATAAGACCTTTTTTTTTTTTTTTTATTCTTTCTCTTTATTTGTGTTGCGAAGAGTTTATCCAAACAAGAGGTTTTCAAAAAAAAGTAAATAAAAAAAAACTAGTATGCAATTCTTAGAAAAAGAAAGTATCGATGATTCAGAACTTATCTGAAGAATAAACTGCTGGCTTTGAAGACGTCGGTTGTCACTGCTTAGAACACGAAATTAATGTAGTAGATGCTTTCGGAACACAGAGCACTAATCTTGGCAAATTTTCCGGTAAGGGCTTCGGATAAAATTTCAGCACTTCGGGATTGAAGATTCGGAAATTTTAGACGAACACTGATGAGACGTTGAGACACCAGTTGGAAATGGCACGCTGCTTGTTGAAGATTCGTTGGCAAGGAATTTCGTTTGAAGCTGGATGCTTTCTGGCTAAGAACGACGACTGGAACTTTGAGAATTTCTTTACGACGAGTTCAAATTAATTTAATTGTAAATTTCATCTTCGAGGGGTTCGAAGGAATAAGGGTGATTTTCGATTAAAACGGGTGCACTCATGAAAAATATTATTGAACTCATGTTACCAAAACGAAACAGGTTACTAGGCATACACTTGTTATTATACCAAATAACTTTGAAAACGAACAAAAAAAATGAATCGCTACAGGGACGTGGTTTAT
Source organism: Linyphia triangularis (assembly GCA_963978545.1). NCBI lineage: Eukaryota > Metazoa > Arthropoda > Arachnida > Araneae > Linyphiidae > Linyphia > Linyphia triangularis. The sequence continues at coordinate 27,904,449 of OZ021731.1, forward strand.
TCAAAAACCAAAAATTACTCGAAATTAAAAAAAATTTAGAAGCAATTCCCCTTTAAAAATTCCTTTTCGCTAATCCCGGCCGAGGACCCCAAAAATATGTGGGTGTTAGTGGTTCGGTTTTTTAAATGTCTAGGGGATTTATTTAGGGAAGCAAAAATGAAATAAAAGAGAAATAAACTTCCAAATCAAAAACGGAAAGTACAGTTAAATTTACTAGACGAAACATCACAATCACTTTTAAACAAAACAAAGGGGGGAAAAGTATTAAGTACTACTAGCCAAATGGCAGCACAAGTCGACGAAAACTAAGTGTTTAATTAGTACATTACCCAATTAGCGAAGTGAGTTGAGTGCACCCAAAATAAACTGACCGATAGAGTGGAGAGCCGGTGTGCTTCTGCTTAAAAAATAAAATCGCGGAGCACGAATACTTATTCGTAGTAACAAAAAAAAGAAACATCCTCTTGCAGTGCCATCTGTCTTTACAAGAGGAAATTGAAATGTACGGTAAACAATTGATATGGGATAATAAAAATCCTACATGTATTACACATCCACCAACTTGTAACTTTTTTGGTAGAATATACTATTGAACTTCCTTTATATATAGACATGATGCCTGAAAACAAATTTTCAAAGGTCCTTAAAAACATTAATTAGGTCCTTAAAAGTCATTGATTTTCATTTTGTGATTTGAGTGGGTACCCTGTCTAAGTATTTGCAGGCTTTAATGAATTTTAAGTATGTGCAGACTTAAATATTGTTAACTTTCTGTTTTTACAAGTCGATTGGTTACGATTCCAGAATTCAGGTTATCGTATGACAAGTTATTTCAACACCGCCTAGCATTGAATTGATCCTATTATACATTTTGCAAGATGTTTCGAGCCATGACAAAGACAGCCATCAGAGAAAAAATCATTTTATGTAATAATTAGTATATTTTGGAAAATGATGTTTCCCAAATAATTCTATTTCAGTTCAGAAAATTGAACACTAAGCTTCTTTGCCTCCTTGACCCGCTAAGTAGTTAATCTTTGGAAAACGGTTTCAGTACTTGGGTTTCCTTCTATTAATATTTCGTAATATAGTAACGTGTTTGTATTAAAAATATATTGGTACCAATTATGCAATAAAATTAATTTGAGGGCTCCGCCCCCTGCTTGCTACTGCTGGACAACCCCTGAACACTACAATACCTCTATTCCAGTCGACTTACAAAGTCGTGACAAAGTTTAGTAAAATAGCCGAACAACTTTGACTGCTTGCAGCTTTTTTTTTATGGCGAAAATGATCGATGAGAAAATACTATAATATCATTTCAAACCTTTCAATTCTCACTCAATATACAGTGGAATAAGAAGCATAAATAATGGATATTTTCAAACTGAAATAATAGGATTGTAACCTACATCTTTATCTTAACCTACCCATTAACTTTTTTTAGTAAAAATCTGTATTTTTAGAATTATACGGTTTTATGATACTTCTGCTGTTTTATAAATAAAACTGTCTCCTAGCTTCAACTAATTGACACTCAACCTCCCAGCAAGAACAAAAATTAACTGAAGTCAATCAAAGGAGCAATTATTAATATCTAAAAAATACAGGTTCTAAAAATTGTAAACGACACTATTCCTATTAGGAATTGCCATTCAGTTTACTAAACACTTGTAATTAAACCAATTGATAAAAAAAAAAATTAGAACATTTTCACTCATTTTCAGTTGAAACACTTGTAAAAGACACCTTGATCGTAAAAATTGTTTGAGTAGTTTAAAAGGAATGATTACTACAAAAAAACTTCTTGCCTATTGATATATATATATATATAGATTGATTCTAAAAAGGTTACCCTAGTAGACATTTTGTATTTACTGGTTACAAAGTTTCACTCTTTTAAATTGTTTTTATTTCTTTGAACCAGGATTCCCGGTTTGGACCACGAACTGAAGAATGTGAAATCTGCTTGATGACTATTCCTCGTAATGTGAGTGAAGTTCTATTAAGGGGGCTTGGTACCCCTTGTTTTCTCAAAAATTAATCAAAATATCAATTTTCTATTTTTTATGTATTAATAATCTTTGAAACCTTCTCTTTATTCTGGCAAATTTTTGAGCTGATCCGATTACTGCAATTGTAGAAAAACTATATTTTTATGGAGAATTTAGCATTGCTACAATAGCGCCTTTGACTTTTCTCAGTTCGTGATTTTTTAAATTCCCACCTTACTCAAAATGCTAAAACTTCAGCAAATATGAATGAAATGACTTGAATTTTTTGTTGTGTCATTCTTAATATCTATTTGACAAAAATAGACATGGGTTTTTGAATAAAATAAAAACTTTTTTTTACAAATTTAAATGTGGAAGAATACCCGTTTTTTAAGCTTTTTTACCGATAGGGACATTAAATATAATTTTTCTCAAAAACTTTTTTACTTATTCTAAATCTGTTGCCTAAAAAGTTAGAGTATGTTACTAGGAATATTTTGTTCAAAAAATCGGTAAAAAAATTTGAAAAATAAAAAAAGATAGAATTTGAAATTTGATGAATTTTTTTTTAAGTTAGAGCGCTATTTGAACCTTTTTTTTTTTTTTTTTTTTTTAAATAAAATTTAGTTTTTACGTATTAATACTTCCAAATATGTAAAAATTATCATTTTAAAGGCTAAAATAAAAAGTTTGAAGGGTACCAAGTCCCCTTAAATGCTTTTATACTTCGTTGTTATAGCACATTAATCAGAATTGTTTGTCTAGTGCTGTAAACTAAAATTTAGCAGTCAATTTAAAAAAAAAAATTCTATAAGAAAGATATGGTGTTAAAAGCCTTTTTGTTCTCCTTGAAGTATCTGAGTTGTTCAAAATATACTGATTCAGTATGATTCCCAATACATAAAAAAATACAAAAAAGATTTCATTCAACTTAACAGAGAATGTTGCTCAGAGCTCCAGAAAAATATTTTCTTGCAAATACCATTACCAAAAATTTCCTGCGAGTCTTTGCGCTTTAAATTATACCGCTGAAGAAAATTAATTTTTACGTGCTATTGAGGATTTAAAGTTGTTTAATTCAAAACCTTCTTGGCATTGATTTTGGGAGCATCAGACTCTGCAGGATAAACATCGGTTTCCAATGGCAAATTTTCAGTTTCAATATTAGGGTCATTAGTACTGGGTTGGCTTCAAGGTTGAGCTTGTAAAACGAAAGCAAACATTAATGCTTTGTCCAGCATACCTCCTTCCCTAGCTGTTTTCTTTTTTGTGATTTCGATTTAATTGACGGGAATAGTTTTGCTCTAACATTTCTTCATTGCAAATACAGCATTTTAGTTTCCTTGTCTTGCTTGAATAGCTCCTTTTCATTTTAAAGAAAAATGTGGTTTCTTTTAAATTACAATGAAATATCCCAAGAATGTTTTCAAATTAAAAAGAAGATTGAAGGAAATAAACTCTCAAGTGCCAAATACTCAAGATGCAAATGGATTGAAAAAGTTTCAGTAAAAGAAAAACTTGTTATTGGGGGTATGTTTCAATAGGTTCAGATTCCAAAATCAGGAAATGAAGTCCCCCCTCCTGAAGTTACAGGAGTCAACACCTCTCCCTTCCCCACCCTACCTAACTGAAATTTCTTCTTCTAAGAAGGAACTGGTGCCGAACTATATGGGGAATAGCAACCCTGCGGAACGATCTTGCCTTGCCTTGAGTCTCTTCACGCCTTGTAGGCGCATGAGGCCGCAATTGTCGAAACCCAGTCGCTCCTGTTCAGCGCGGCCTCCCTGGCAACAGCCCAGCTTGGCCAACCGAGATTGTCTCTTTCCTTCAAGATCATTCGCCTCCACGTCAGTCTTGGTCGTCCTCTCTTCCTTTTACCGTCAGGAGACCATGTTAGGGCGATTCGTTCATTGGATTTGGGGTCCCTTCTAAGAACATGGCCGACCCAATGCCATCTTTTTCTCTTTAGGTCATTGATTAAGGGTTTATCTGCTGTTTTGATTTATAAATCACGATTTGAAATTTTTTGCGGACAATAAATTTTCAGAATTTTTCTTAAACATTTAGTATGGAATGCGTTCAATTTATTTTCCTGTTGCTTTGTGATTTTCCAAGTTTCACTGCCATATAGTAGTATTGACTTTACTATTGCATTATAGATTTTTAATTTAAGAGAAATGTTTAAGTTTGATGACTTCCATACTTTAAAAAGCATTCTAAAAGCATTTTGAGCTTTTTTAATCCTACATTTGATGTCTTCATCCGTTCCACCCAGTGAGTCTACTATGGAACCAAGGTATGTAAACCTATCTGTTTCTTCAATTTCATTGGAGTTAATGATTACTTTTGACCTATTATTGCTGTTTATTTTCATTACTTTGGTTTTATTTTCATTTATTGCCAAACCAACTTTTTTGGCATTTTCTTCAAGGTGGAATTCAAGGTTTTATTTTATCTTGGAATCTGGATGACATCAGAGGAACGATGTTGCTCTTGCCAAAATGCAGATCGCTCGATCTGTTTGACTCATTTATAAAAAAAAAAAACGACTTTGGATTTTAATTTGCTGCAGGATATGACTATTTTATGCGTACATCATACGTCCATTTTATCGGACTCTGATGTTGCTATTATTTGTTTTGAATAATGTGCTTTAATTTTAATCGGTTTTATGAAATTTCATTGATGTGGTACAGGAATCCATAAACACCCATAGATCAATTCTTAAAATGTTGCAGCTTGTCTAATTTTAGTATATTGCCATGAAATTTTTAATTACTATGCATTTCAGATTTCTTTTTTACAAATTAATGTTAAAAGTTGAAATTTCCTTTTTATTTTATCCATACAGCTTAAAACGGTGTGCTAACCACAATTTTTTTTTATCATTGTTTTCCATATACTTCAGGTTGAGCTTCTTAAAAACCTGAGCAAAAAAAAAAGAGCTTGAATTGTTTATATAAACCTGCCACGTCACACTTGCATGTAAACAAGATTCGACCCTTGAGATATCGCACTCTCTGTAGTCAATTAATGTTTTATTTTGTTTAAGCGACCTTTTGAGATTTTTGTGACACTAATATTTAAAATCTGCATGGTTGATTTTATTGGAAATGCTTGCTTATGGACATTTTTAGAAAATGCGGGTAATGTTCCTTGTTGGTAATGTTTCCTTGAAATCAACTACTGATTATGTTTTTAAAACTGTAGCATGTACGTCTGCTAATTAAAAAACCATATCTTTGGCTTTTCCTTCTAGATGATGACAGGCATTGCCTGTGGACATCGTTTCTGCACAGAATGTTGGAAGGAATACCTCACAAGTAAAATAATGGATCAAGGAATGTGCCAGGTAAGGTTTTCATTATTTTAGTAAGTTTAAATGCAAGTAAACACAATTCTGTTTTCTATTAATAATTTTAATCTCTTTCATTTCTCTATTTGAAAATATTTAACTCAAGTTGAGTGAATGGCTATTGGACGAAGAGGCTTTGCGAGATTTAATATCTGAAATACAGATTTTTTTTATATATATACAATACGGAGAATTACTGATAGTTTAAGGATATGCCTTTTTTTTTTTTAATTTTTAAAGAGAGTAATGGATTATTTTGCTCTTCTGACATCAAATACTTGCTTCATTTAAAACTGAACAAGTTTGCAAGGTCATCAGTTCATTTACTTCACTGATAATGGTAATATTTGTTGACAACTTGGCTTGTTTTTAAAAGGGACAAGTATTTGGTACCAGAGAAAGAAAAGTATTTTCTTCATTGAAAGGTAAAAAACATTAGGTTACAAGATAAAAGATTAGGCTCATTATTCCTGAAGTTAAGACATAATTGGTGACAATTGTTGGAAGTTGGTTTTCTTAAAATTTCCGACATTTAACCCCATTTCCATAAGACCTGTATATTCTTATTCTAGTAATAGCACTTTTCATTGTAAAAATGTGCAGCAGGATGTTTAATAAGATACCAAAACCTTGCTGTGCCTCTGTGTCTGTATGTTTTAAATGCAATTTTATTAATGTATTGTTAAAAAATTAAAGAGGGCTGACTACTGTGCCTTGGATCAAATTTTCGAGCAAAAAGAAAATACCTTGGTTTTACTGATTATTATATTAAAAAGCATTATTTAGTTGAGGATCTGACAAAACTTTCTACTAGAAATTTACTACATGTTAGGGAGTGATATGCTAGATAGCATTCTTGAAACTACCTCAGGAATACACACTATGTAGTTTGTAAAGAGACAACCTTGTTTACCTTGAATGAAACCTTGTTTACCCGTGTACCATGGATCATTGATTACATGTAAATGTTTTGCTTTAGTTGTACAAATCACAATATAAAACAAGGAATAAAAAGTATGTTTCCATCGTAACTTAAAGTAAAGACAGAACTATTTATATAATTTAATTGCAAAATGTGATAAGATTTATTTGTGGAAATAGAAGTTTTATAATAAAAAGGTTTGCAATTATGTTGAGTGGTCCAGTTTCAGTGAACCAATTTTTAACCTTGGATCAAATACCTATGAATCAAAAATATGTATATTTAAGTAATTCAATTTCTCAAAATTTCTATGGAGTATATGAGTATTCGACTAACAAAATCAACAATTTCAATGGTCACGTTCGTCCTAAAATTGTACTTCAATTTTACTAAAAATAAATTAAAGTGAAAAAATCCATATATTCCTCCAGAGGAGAAAATCTTTATGAGATTTTAATTATTTATTAATTTCTTTAAAACTTGGGATTTTTTTGCCGTTATTAAAACATGATTTGAGAAGAATGTCTGTTTGGAACCTATGTCAGCTTTGAAAAAAATATCCCTAATTTTTGTACAATTATCCCTTATTTTTTGTACAATTATCCCTAAAATTTTGGAATTAACCTTAAAAATTTTGGGATTACCCTTAAAATTTTTAAAAATCATCCCTTGAATTTAGAAGATTCACTGTACCTCCTACAATTTACAATATATTTAAAATGATGGTCAATTAAAAAATATAAATGTTAAAAAAGGTACAAAAGTCTCCCTTACTAACTGCATTATCTCCTTCCTTATTTATACCACACCTATTATATATTATCATTATATAATTTTTTTTCCCAAGCCATCTTGCCGACTTATCTATTTTGATAAGCAGTTCACAATTTTTAAAGTTTAACGTAACTGAATTAGAACTGTGTAAAACAATCAGTATTTTAATTTGAGTACTGCAGTTGCAAAAACTTCTGCAGGGTAGATTCATATTATATAGTTCACTGAAAATATTAATGTACTTGGTCTGTTATTATCCGATAGTGAATGTATGTGGCAAATTGTTATTCAACGGGCTTGAAAAGGTATTGACATTTCCACACTATCAATATAAGTTACATGCTGCATCATAAGATTTAACTATCCTGCAATTCCTATTTTAAAAAATGACTACACATGAAAAAATGCTTCCTTAGCCAAAGAAACTGATTATTTCTTAAATAAATGCTTAATAATTTTTATATAATCTAATGCACTGACTATTTGATATACTGTATGTTATGAGTACACATTTAAAAAGAAATCTAATAGAGTTCATTTATTGTTTGCTTATTGTTGAAAATTTTCCAGTATATTAACAAATTGTTTTACTTTAAGATAATTGCTTGTGCTGCACATGGCTGTGACATCCTGGTTGATGACCAAACAGTCATGTAAGCTGATTTTTGTTTTATTCATTCAATCAATTCAAATGTGCACTCAGTGGTGTAGTTTTAAATGAAAGTGTGTGAATACTATTCGTTCACCTCTTTTTACATCCTGAAAAGGTCCTGAATGATTTTGTCAGATCTCCAGGATCTTTCAAAGTGGGATAAGAAAGATTAACCTAGAAAACTGGATAACAATATTGTTGCTTGAAATTACCATAATGAAATTTTTTTTTAAACGTTCTCAATTAACTTATTAGAACTTTTAAAAAATCTTTCTTGGGGTCTAAAAAGTCTTTTCTTAAACATTTTCTTAACAACTTTCCCCTAAAAGTTTTTCTAAACTCTGATAAACGTTATGTTAATTTTTTTTTTTTTTTTTTTTTTTTTTAAGTTGTGAGGATATTGGTTTTAAAGGGGTACATTATGTTATTGTTATATTATAAAAATTAAATTAAATTTTAGTTATTTGTAACTGAATGATTATCTAAGTCATAAAGCTCCTAAGCCTTATGACTTAAATAATCATTCAATTATAAATAATCCTACCTTGCATTGTAGAAGAAAACATTTCTCAAAAAAATATGAACAGCTATCTCGCACGTCTACACCACCGGAGTACACTTTGTAGTAGAAATTATAATTATTAATATTTGTTTATTTTAAAATAGTTGCTAAAGTATATTAGGTACCATGTCCATTTTGTTTGTATTGTATACTACTTGCTATTCAAATACTTCATTTGTAAAAGCAGAACTTTTTTTTTTTTTTGTCAAATAGTTTGTAAACAAATTCGTTTCTTGCAGTAAATTTTAATTTTGATTCTGCATATAATACTAATGCAAATATATATGTTTAATATATACAGGGTTTCCGCGCATATGGAAAGTCAGGGAAAATCATGGAAAGTCATGAATTTTGACATAGGGTAAATTTTGTCATGGAAAGTCATGGATTTCGAACAAAAAAAGCCTATAAGTCATGGAAAAACAGTGAATTGCATGGATTCCTAAAAATTTTACGCAAAATCACGTGACTATGACGTCATAAACGCCATGATCGCGATTCGTTGTTACTTCCATGATACGCCGGCCAATGAAAAGAATTTCTGAACTCCAAACTTGTGACATCACACAAGTAGGTCTCGGTGAAAAAAAATTCATAATGTAAGAACTGAAATAAATTAATTTGATAATCTTTACTTTTGGTTTGACTCCGTATGCTACTGGTTTAAATTTTTTTTTAACTCTGTATGCTACTGGTTTACATTGTTGATACCAAAACATTTGATTTTTGATTATTTAATTTACTTATATTTTCTTATTCGTTCTTCAAATATTTACTTATTATTAAAGATTGATTAGCTTTTTTAACACCTGAAATATCAAAGAATGGAAAATTATTTTTCGCTGTTTCTTCTGGTTTCGACGTATCTTCGTTACTGATTATAAGGTGAATACCTATTCCTCTGCATTTATTGGAAAAGTCTCTTGTAGATATCTAGGGTGGCGACAGAACAGGGAATTTCACTATTCTGGAAAAATAAAGGAATTGCGTAAAATTTTAACTAGTTACGTGCTTCATTTTAAGTGATTATCATCTACAAGATGATATATCTAAAACCAAAATTCTCAAATTATTCATCCAAATAAAACATTTTTGAATTAATGTAAAATCAAAACATTATTTTTAAAATCATTATATTTGTCATTCTGGAAAAACATGGAATTTATTGAACTTCTGAAATCAAAGCCACGGAGATCTATGTTTTTCTCTGCTATTTTTATTGGACGAGGGTTACGGAACAGAAAAGACTCTGGATGGTGAACGAAAATTAATGTTTGGGGGTAGCGGTAAGATGAAGCGGCAAAATGTTTCACCTAGAGGCTCATGTTCCTCATTGCTGGCCAGACCCATACTTCCTTTGTAATCAATGTACACATTAACGCTAGCGGTACCGCTCCATTGTTCTGCTGACAGTCGCTTACGCTTGCTGTTCGTATAACTTCAATCTGACTGAATCCTTTACCAGCATGATTATTTTTAAACTTATTTTTTGTCAACAGAATGTATGAGAACCCTAATTATTTACGTATTATTTCTGTTAGATTTTTAGTTATTCTATAACTTAGCTGCGCGGCAGCTCGCATCCTTATTGTTAAAAAGAAATTCTTCAACTTCAATCTAACTGCATCCTTTACAAACATGAATATTTTTCTTCTTACCTTGTGTTTTCGGTTAACAGAATATATTAGAAGCCTAAATTCCTTAATATTTCAAATTGATTCCATCAGATTTTTTTTTCGGTTTTATTTACCCTTAATAGCTCTGTTACACTCCTCGCTCTGTTTTAAACACCTTTACTGTATTACTCAATATAAAACTTATAGTAATCATTTTACAATCATGTACAATAATTTATTTACTATGTTGAGTTAGTAAAATTTACTAATTTGCGTTAGTAAAATAATAACATTCTTGAGTCAGGTTCAATGTTTTTAACGTGATTTCTTGAGTCATGGGAAATCATTTGCTTCAGTCATGAAAAGTCAGGGATTTGGGACATTTAAGATTGGTAGAAACCCTGTATATATCTGCATTTATAACTTTTGTACTGGTAAAAGTTGCCAAGAGTCTCAAATGTACTTGTAGTACAGGGTGTGTATAGAAGGTTGGAAACATTTTAATGTTAAATAATTCATAAAATAATGAAGATAAATTTAAATTGATAACACTAAATGGTTAGATAGTCTCGAATGGCCCTTGTCAATCGACTTCCACATGTGCACCGTTTGTCGCACGGAAAATATCGAGACAGTAGTCAATTTCGCGCCAGGTACGGGCAAACATGTCGGCATCCACGGAGGCTATTGCGGCTGCAATCCTGGCATTTGAGTCACTCGACACTTTCCTCCTGTAAACGATGTCTTCTTCGAATCCTCAAAGGGAAAAGTCCAGTGGCATTATATCAGTTAATCCGAGTGGCCAAGAGGGAAAAACGTACAATTAATAACACACACAGATGATATTTACCAAAGAAATGATATTCAAATGGGAAAAGAAAATTTTCTACGGCAACGTTCACTATAAATGAAAATGCATGAGTTATTCTATGTATAAATGCCCCAAGTTTGTTTCTATCTTCATTATTTTATGAATTATCCAACATCAAAATGTGTCCATACTTTTATAGACACCCTGTTTATCTGCATTTATAACTTTTGAACTGGTAGAAGTTGCGTAGAATCTCAAATGTACCTGTAGTGTATTAGCAATACATGTTGCGGAGTTTATCCCTTTTAGCCTGAGAGGCAACTGCAAGTTTAGGGAACCCCGTCGAACATCTTCCTTATACTTTTTAGAATGTGGTGTGAAGTGAGTAGATTACGATTCCACTAGTCTGCCATGACAAAAATGCATGGTCAAAAATCCACTTTGAATGAGTTGAATTAAATCCTATTGCCAAATAGTCATAACTTGTCAAAAAGTGAACAAACTTTTTCATCTGGTAACCCACCTCACTTTGATTTTCAGTGAGAAAAAGCTCAAATGATTTCTGATATCAGGCTCAAAAAAATTGCAACTTTTAAAAGTAAGCCAAATTGGCGACATCATATGTCATCAGTGACGTAATATTTACTGCCATCTTAGCTCATTTGTGAAAGATGGAAGTAAGCAGACATCTGAATCGTCTGCAACCTTCTTAATTGAAAATTGTTTAGCAATGGGTTGCCAATTAAAAAAGAATGCTCATTACATCACAAGCCATGACATATTTGGCAATCTGATGTAGTTCAACTAATTCAATGTCGATTTTTTACCAGCTTCGGAAATTTTTGCCGAAACTGATCAAAAATACACTTTGGATTCGTAATCTACTTACTTTTCTACACATTCTATAAACAAGGTTTCCGCACATATTTAAAATCAGGAAATGTCATGGAAAGTCATAAATTTGGACATTGGGTAAATTTTGTCATGGAAAATCATGATTTTGAGCAAAAAATGGCCATAAGTCATAGATATAACAGTAAATTTCATGGATTTCTAAATTAAGTAAAATCATGTAACTGTGATGTCATAAACTCCATGATCGCTATCCAGCTCATCGAAAATTCATCTATGTTTTTATTTACATTTTGACGGAAACAACGGTCACAGTTAAGAATCGTGGCCGATGAAAACATTTCTGAACTCCACATTTGTGACTTCACACTTGTAAGGTCTCATCATAGATAAAAAAAAAATTCATTTTGTGAGAACTGAAATAAACAGTTTTGATAAACTTGTGTTAAAAAAAAAAAAATGCTGTCTTCTCTCTTTTATATTGCATTGTTGATATCAAAACATTTGATTTTTGATTATATATTTATTATTATTGACTTATTCTTTCTTCAAATATTTCTTTATTATTGAAGATTGAATAGCTTTTTTAACACTAAAATATCAAAGAATTTAAAATTATTTTTCCCTTTTCCTTCTGATTTGAAAGTTACTGAAACAAGGATTTTTTACTTAATTAAAAATAAAACTTAATAAAAATTATTTTATGGTATATTGATTTACTTACTTTGTTCATGTTAATAAAATTCATATAGGTTATTATTATTATTATTATTTGTGATTTGATTTCTTGAGTCATGAAAAATTATTTACTTCAATCTTGGAAAGTCATAAAAATTCATGGATTTGTGACATTTTATTTTGGCAGAAACCCTGCATAAAAAATTCATAATGATGTTTGATGGGGTTGCTACATTAATACTCAAAATACCTTTTTTCATATTTCTTTAAATATGAGAGTATTTCTGCTCCAATAGTAACCTAGATAAATAATCCTGGTAGCTTTGCAATTTGAGTTTTATTAATAGTCAACATGACAAATATTAAGGTACCTGATCTGTCAGCTTTGTGTTTATTAATAATTGTATAACTACAGAGAACTGTGGATCTAATGTAGAATTCTCTACCTTTAGTTCATAATTATATTTAATGTTTCAGGTCTTTAATAACCGACCCTAAAGTGAAACTAAAATATCAGCATTTAATCACTAATAGCTTTGTTGAGGTAAGTTTTAGTAATATGCATTTATTTTCGTCACTATATAAAGTTTTATGACTACGAAATATTTATAAAATATTGAGTGTTTAACAATTTGCTTATTTCTATACTTCTGTGATTACTTTAATCTTGTAGAGATTTATTTTCTTTTACAAGGTATATTAGTATTTGAAGTGAAAGTGTTTTTAAAATAATTTTATGCATAAATCGAGGGCTTTGAGTTAACAACAGATGTAATGTAACATTTATTTGAGTAGAGGAAAAAAGGAATTTTAAACTTCTCTTCAATGTTAGATTACGAAACAAATATATAAAAATAAAGCATATTTAATGTCTGATAAATTTTCAGTCAAATTTCCTAATTTCTATATTTGTGTATTAAATCTTGTGAGAAGTGCCAACCAAACAGTATAATGGTTAGCGTGCTAGCTTCTAGACCGCGAGGTTGCGGGTTCGAGTCCCGTGTTAGGCATGGGTGTTTGTAAATGTATGTTGGCTTGTCTAATGACGAATGTTTCGGCGCATTATAGCCCTCGTGTTGGCGCCAGATAATCTGAAAACAACCAACTTGTGAGTAGTTAATCTCAGAGACATGATTTTGATTGAACTGTTTTTTATGCAGTTTAATAGTGTCTGCAAAGTAAGCTATTTCTTCTACACACACACAGATCCTTGTGAGTGTCTTAATGCTTTTTCCAATTTGTAGTGTAATCGGCTTCTGAGGTGGTGTCCCCAGCCCGAGTGTAATTATGTGATTGCTGTACAGTATGTGGACGCTCAACCAGTGACCTGTAGATGTCGTCACACATTTTGGTAAGATTTCTAGCATCTTTCTTTTTGAATATGCAATTGTAAACTTTTACCATTTCTATACTTTAAAAACCAAATAAAAATTGTTTAATTTACACAGGGTTCCCACTGTCATTGAAAGTCATTAAAAGTGCTTAATATTTTTGAACCTGTTTTCAAGGCCTTGAAAGTGCTTGAAAATGCTTAGAGGTGCTTAAAAGTCCTTGAAAATGCTTAGAGGTCCTTAATTTTTATAGATATTGTCCAACTGCAAAAATTCATAAAAATGGAACTCGGACTTGCTATTCCCTCGTGACCGTCACTTATCTGCACTTTATAGGAATTTTCCGACATATTTGTATTACGCATCCACCAACTTGTAACTTTTTTGATAGAATATCCTTTATTAAAAATTTAAATACAGATATGATGCCTGAAAACAAATTTTCATAGATCCTTAAAAACATTAATTAGGTCCTTAAAAGTCATTGAAAAGTCATTGATTTTCATTCTGTGATATGAGTGGGAACCCTGTTTACAGGATCTTATCATAACTGATTTTAACAAAAAAAAAATTCTGTTGTTAAATTGTCATAAATGTTGAAGCAGCTTCAACAAAAGGGTTTTCTTTCAAATGTGCCCTTAGAAGATTGTGTCATATCTGCATCCTAGAGATTAAGTCATTGGTAGAATCTTGTGATTTTTTACAGTTGCCCTAAAGTGATCTTGATTGTCCTTAATTTAAAGTTTATTGCCCTGAAATAATTTTTTTTTCAATGTTATAGAATATGGAAACTAAAAATGTCTTTACTGTTGTTAGAATGACTTAAGAAACGTTTAATAATATAATCATAAAATTTGCTTGCCTTGAAACAGGAGAAAAGTTTAGCCAAAAGTTAACACTATTGAAACAACTAACCTTAAAACAAATGTTTTTCAAAACCACATCAAATTATAAAAGGTTTTTTCTTAGTTTATTCCATTTATATGTTTTATTTCATTAATTTTGTGTATAAATATTTAATGATATGTTCTAAAATCTGGAATCGCCGAAGTCCCGGCAATCCCGGATTTGAGATACTCTACTGAATACAAAATGTTGTATAATATTCCACTAATTATGTTTTTCCCCTTATTGTTATTGACTTTGCAAAGGCATTTATTTCTTGTTGCACAATTTAATTTTTGTTAATGGAAACTTGATTGTTAAAAACTATAATAAGTATGAGAGACTTTTCTTAAGATTTAGGTTTTTAATTTCTTGTTTTGTAAAAATTAGCCAAATACTTAAAAAATTAACATTTAAAATCTTTTAAATTATTTTTTCAGCTTTGCCTGTGGTGAGAATTGGCATGACCCTGTTAAATGTAATTTATTGAGAAAGTGGCAGAAAAAATGTGACGACGACAGCGAAACTTCGAATTGGATTGCAGCGAACACTAAAGTAAATTCCCCTTTCTTACTGATTGCTATTTATTTTTTTAATTTGACACCAATTGAAATTTCTCTCTCTCTCTCTTTTTTTTTTTTTTTTTTTTTTTTAACAGTTAAAAGCATTTTCTGAATTTAAGTTATAAAGCATTTGAAAATATAGTATAAGTATTTAATGTCAAAAATTGAAAGTCAGCAATAATTGCTAAACTAATTTATTGCTCTATTACCACCTTGTTCATTTATTTGAAAGCTTTTATAATACTATATGACACCGTTTCCCAAAGTGTGGGTCATGAATCAATTTTTGATGGGCTACTACAAGATTAAATGTAGTATTAAAATACAGTGTCGTTTATTTCCATTCAATAAGAAATGTTTTTTCTTCATAAGAGTTTATTTCTTGACTTATAAAACCTGTTCCATAAAGAACGTCTGCAATTCGTCTTTGAGAAAATCACTGTTGAGAATTAGGTGGGTCGCTCAAAATTCGGTTTCTCCAATCAAAAATGGGTCGCAATGATTTAAAAACTGTACTTTTTTTAACGACTATTTTAAATATTTTTAATCGACAAATACTAATCTAATTTTTGGTTTGCTTAAACCAACTACTGTAACCACAATAACAATGATGAAAGTTTTCCTCCTTTTGGAGGATTTCCTCCTTTTGTGTTTTTTATGTAACATTTTCCTTTTCTCTGTCCCTGTTTCAAAGATTCGCATTTTTCTGATTTGAGCTAGTTTTTCCCGTAAAAAGTATACTTTTCCTCATGTCTAAACAAAAAAAAATTCCCTCTTAGCTCCCCTTTCCTCACAGATTACTTCACAAGCTCCTAATAATTGAAATGTAATTATTATACAGTATGAGAAATTTCATTGTATGTTTAAAATTATTGAATCATCTTTCCTGCATATTTTTTTGTAGAATTTTTGTGTATTACTTCCGCTAGCTTTTTTGACGAAACTTTTGAATTTCCTCCTTTTTGCTCTCTGATCACTCTCATCCCTGCAATAAATAATAAATCCCTGCAATAATAAAAATCTGATTTGAGCTAGTTTTTCCCGTAAAAAGTATACTTTTCCTCATGTCTAAACAAAAAAAAAATTCCCTCTTAGCTCCCCTTTCCTCACAGATTACTTCACAAGCTCCTAATAATTGAAATGTAATTATTATACAGTATGAGAAATTTCATTGTGTGTTTAAAATTATTGAATCATCTTTCCTGCATATTTTTTTGTCGAATTTTTGTGTATTACTTCCGCTAGCTTTTTTGACAAAACTTTTGAATTTCCTCCTTTTTGCTCTCTGATCACTCTCATCCCTGCAATAAATAATAAATCCCTGCAATAATAAAAATCTGATTTGAGCTAGTTTTTCCCGTAAAAAGTATACTTTTCCTCATGTCTAAACAAAAAAAAATTCCCTCTTAGCTCCCCTTTCCTCACAGATTACTTCACAAGCTCCTAATAATTGAAATGTAATTATTATACAGTATGAGAAATTTCATTGTATGTTTAAAATTTTGTGTATTACTTCCGCTAGCTTTTTTGACGAAACTTTTGAATTTCCTCCTTTTTGCTCTCTGATCACTCTCATCCCTGCAATAAATAATAAATCCCTGCAATAATAAAAATCTGATTTGAGCTAGTTTTTCCCGTAAAAAGTATACTTTTCCTCATGTCTAAACAAAAAAAAATTCCCTCTTAGCTCCCCTTTCCTCACAGATTACTTCACAAGCTCCTAATAATTGAAATGTAATTATTATACAGTATGAGAAATTTCATTGTATGTTTAAAATTTTGTGTATTACTTCCGCTAGCTTTTTTGAGGAAACTTTTGAATTTCCTCCTTTTTGCTCTCTGATATCCCTGCAATAAATAAATTAAGTGTGCTTACAAATGAATATTCCAATATCTTGTACAGGAATGTCCCAAATGCAATGCCACTATTGAGAAGGATGGAGGTTGCAATCATATGGTTTGTAAAAATCAGAATTGTAAATCAGATTTTTGCTGGGTCTGTCTTGGACCTTGGGAACCACATGGATCATCCTGGTGAGTAAAACATTCCCAAAATTAAATTATTTTATCGGTTTGTAATGGGATTTTTACTTTGTTTGGTTGAAAGTATGGCATTGTTAATCTATTACAAAGTGACCACAGAACCGGAAAAACCTGGAAATCAGGGAGCTTTCTGATTCTGGAAAAAATTAGAGAAATGTCAGGGAACTTTTTAAAATTTCATAAAAATCGGGGAAATTTTGTATTGTTTAAGGCAAGAAGAAGTTTAATGTTACGGAATAATTTAAACTTTTCATTGCCAGCAAAACTATTTTTTAAAAATTGCATGTTATCTCTTAAGCATACATGTTCTATTTGATCAGGGTGTCTAGACATCTGGAAAACCTAAGAAAAATTGGGAAATTGGAAAAAAAGTTAGCCCTAAAATCAGGGAATTTTTTAGAAATCTGTCAGGGAATCATCAGGGAACTTTTTTTCCTGAATTTTGTGACCACCCTGTATTAGATTTTTTTGCATGATTATTAACTGTATTACCAGTCTTGAAATCTTATTGTAAATTGGCTTTCAGATCAGTAATATATAAGTAGATGGATTTACTTTAGACATTAACATGGGAAAACTAAAAACTGCAATGTTTTAATTGAACTATGAACTAATTTTAAACTTCAGATTAGGTTTGTTTGTTTTTTAAAAAAATTCTAAAGATTTGCATATATACTGGTCTTCGATCAATTTGTATTCACACATCGTCAAATTAAATACTTTAACTAGTTTTATTTAAATATTACAAGATCAATGGGGCAGAAAATTTTAATGTATTTAACTAACAATTTAACTAACCTGTATTTATAAATTACAATTTAATGTTATAATTCACAAATTATACCTGTGCAAAAACATAACAATTCTTAAAAGTAAGTTATAACTTATCATTTAGAATCTGTTTCTTTGATGTGCTTAAAAGATACAGTAATATTAATAACTTGAACAATTAGTAATTTATTAATTTTACATTATTATGGTAATTTTATTCTCTGTATCTATAATAAAACAATTATTTATATTTGGGGTTTTCAGGAATTATTTCCAAGCTAATTTTTATAAAAAAAATATTCAAGAGATGTTGCTTTTTATAGTTTTAATTTCTGGAAATTACATCTTTATCATTTCGTATTATCACCTAAATTCATAATTATATGTATGTTTACTAATGAAAGAAGAGCTTATTAAACTAAAATAATACTTTTAAAGAATTAAGCTAATCAATAGCACTGTGTTCTGTTTAAATAAACAATTTTAAACTTCTTCCAAATTTTCTATGCTTTCTCTTATACTATTAAGATAGTGTCCACTGCATTTTAATTTATAACAGTGTGTGGGTTTTTTGCCAAAAAATTGTAGTTGAAGAAAAAGCTTTTAAGTCATTTGTGTTGTACAAATTAGCTTAACAAACGTTTTTGCATTAAACAGTAATTAATATTCAGGGATGAGATTCTCTGCTTTTTGACAGATTTCCGTAACAGCAGCACCTACGTACGATTCAGACTTCCCTAAACTTCCGATGTCGTGACCACTTTTACTGCAAATTGCCAACCTCTATCGGCATTATTTACGTTGATGTATGGTAATTAGTTTTGCTGAGCATTACGATGATATAAGGACTGCTTTTGCCTAGATTTGCGCTACTAAGTCAAATGCTATCGCCAAGATTCACGTTGTTGTGATGTTCATTTTTGGCGAGTATCACGTCGATATAATCGCCACTATTCCGAAGGTTTGCACCTCTATAATTATCCCTAACGCCGAAATTTACGCGATTGTGATAGTAAATTTTGTAGAATGATACGTCGATATAATCATCTCTATTGCAGAGATTTCCACCGTTATATTGGATGATAACGTTTATGTTGGTGTGTTTGTCAGTTTGTGATTGTTGCTTTAATATGATTGCCAAGATTTACGACAGTATGGCGGCTTCTATCGCCGATATTTAAGTTAGAGTAGTAGTAATTTTCACCTAGGTTTAAAAGCAGCTATTGCCGAAATTTGCAACGCCGTTTTGGTCTCGTTTGTCTGGACTTCCGCTTGGCGCAGCTTAGCCAATATTGACTCTTGTGCCATTAAAATTCATGTAACCAACTAACCTGGACTTCCGCTGATGTAATAGACGCCATGTCCGTGATTAGTATGTGTGAGGATTGCGGGAGGGGTTCTTGAAAAAATTTTGGGTTGATCCTTCAAATCCATTAAGTATGCTTGAATGAAGTATGCATTTTATAGCTATTAATTTTTATCAAAAGCTTATTTAAATATAATTCTTATCATACTTCTTTTGGGTGAATATTGCATCTCAGTAATGCATAAGTCGAAAATATGTTATAATGCCTAATTTCAGATTTCTGATGGCCTTGGTGATGTGTTAAACTTGTTTGTTAGTTAAACTTTTTGTATAAATGATTTAATAATTTGATATTTTTCTTTTTTATTACTTACTGAATAAAAAATAATTAAGTTATTAAATTTTATTGTGTAATTTTTCATCATGTAGCAGTTTTTAATAGTTTACTTCTTAAAACATTTTTCGCATATAAAGTATGGTGCAATTTCTTTGCTTGCGTATGACTTCAATCTGTTGGGTCTTTAGCCACTCTCATCCCTGAATATTACGCCGACCAAACGGTATAGTGGTTAGCATGCTAGCTTCTAGACCGCGAAGTTGCGGGTTTGAGTCCCGTGTTGGCATAGGTGTTTGTAAATGTATGTTGGCTTGTCTAATGACGAATGTTTCGGCGCATTATAGCCCTCGTGTTGCTGACGGCGCCAGATAGTCTGAATACAACCAACCAACCCTGAATATTACAATACTTTAACTTAAAATTGCGGAAATTATGTTTTTACATTTCTTTGAATGTAGCTTTAAAAACTGGGTTTTAAGAAGTCAATGGGGTGTCCACTAAAATGTTCATGGTACTAATTAGACTGATCACACTGCAGTAACTTACGACTGGTAGGTATATTTTCGAGTGGTGACCTGATGCATTTTCTTATTTATGCAGGTATAATTGCAACCGATACGATGAACGAGAAGCCAAGTCTGCACGAGATGCCCAGGAGAAGTCGAGAGCAGCTTTACAACGTTACCTGTTCTACTGTAATCGTTATCTTAACCACATGCAGAGCTTGAAGTTTGAGAATAAGGTAGGAAAGGAATTTTTGAATGTTTGAAAGTTACCTTTAGTGTCTGTGGAGTAATTTATTGCAGTATTTTCTTTGAGAAAATTTTTGCATAATTTTTCCACATATTTATAAGTATTTATTTTGAAGTACTAGACTAAAAATAAAACATTGAGGTACAAAGTACCTAAACCACAAATAAAACAATTTACTTTTAAAGTTCTTAAAACACTTAACTAAAGTTTATTAAATGCATGATATTCTAATTGGTTATTTTCTAAGAATTCAAGTATTTGTGTAACTGGTGTTTATGAAAAGGACTGTTTTTAGAAAACTTTTTGTTGATGAATAGTTTTAGTTTGCGGATACAATTGATTGCAGTTGTATATGATGAATTAAATTTTGTTTTCTACAGCTCTATGCTTCGGTGAAGGATAAAATGGAAGAAATGCAGCAACAAAATATGTCTTGGATAGAAGTTCAATTTCTAAAAATTGCAGTGGACATTCTTTGCCAGTGTCGACAAACTCTTATGTATACTTATGTCTTTGCTTACTACCTAAAGAGAAACAATCAATCAGCAATATTTGAAGTAGGTCATTTTTATTTTTAATACTTAATATATGAATATATATAAGTAACACTTTATGCTGTTCAATATCTAAAAAAAAAATTTATTCAAAACACTTTTTTCTTGATTATGCAAGTAATATCGTACTAAAAATGATTTTGAATTAAAATAGTTTTATAGCTGCAGCGTCTATTATTTCCGCTGTTATTCTAAGGTATTGAGAAGCTTGTATAGATATTCTGATTGAAATCAACATTCCCAGGCGAAACTACAAATGCCACAGACACGTCAAATAGATTGCATCGAGATAAGTTTCCGTACCAGAATTGCTTCCAAATTCGAGCAGAAGATTGCTTACTTTCTAACTTTATGGGAAGTTACTATTTTAGCTTAAATATAGAGGTATCAGATAGTAAGTTGGATATGCAGTTAAAAAAAAATTTTACGAAACTCTCCAACTTCTCGACATTGTTGTTAGTGAAAAATTCGAAATTGGCAGGGTTTTGTTAAGTTAAGCCAAATTGTACATGCTTGGTATCTAGAACTGATGTCCAGCTATAAAACGGCTGTGGAAGCAGTTGTTTAGCGACAATTACGATCATAATTCAACTTGTTTCATTTAAAACAGCAAAATATTGAAATTCAACAACTTAACTTTAATAAATTGAGTGTTAACTAACTTTTTAACTTCTCGTTGATAAAGTATATTCTTCAAGGTGATCGAAACCAATGAGGAACTTTCACGTTTTTTGGTTTTATTTTTAAATAAAAGTAGAGAAAAAATCATGAAAAGCAATACCATTGGTTCAAAAATTTGAGCTCGGATAGATAGTTTAAAAAATATTTAGTTTTTCACTTTGCAATTTGGCGGGAAAAAGCCACTTTTGCGTAAAACGTCAACGCGTAGATAATGAACCAACAAGGTTTCTCCTTTGTTTTGCAACTTTATCCCTGCGTAATCACTTCACAATTTTTTTTATGCGTTTTTGGTCACGTGACTTTTGCTTTGATTTCCGCTAATTTCAAACTTGATTTTTGATTAATTGAAAGCTTAAAGATAAAGAATAATTGCACTGCTCAAATATATTCGTTGGATAACACTAGAAAATACAAAAAATATTCATTTTCCTCACTTGTGCAAGTCCCTCATTGCAATTGATTTTTAAAAATGTGTGGATGTTTCTGTTGTGATTTTATTGTAAAGCTTTTAGAATATGCTATTTCCTGAATAAGAAGTCGATCGTTAAAGTAACCTTCTAGAGCAGCATTTCCCAAACTTTTCAGGTGACTAAGCCCTTCTTGAATGAAATTTTTCTCATGGAACACCAATTGATGTTTAGTTTTTTTATCATTTACTTATCTATAAAATTATATAACTAAGACATTTTAAAAAAATTTCATATACATCCGAAGTTAATATAAACAGTATGCTTGCTGCTGCAGACTTTGTCAACATCAACAAATTTCTGCACGTTGTTACAGAAATCAGTTGAAGACGCATGTCTTCTCCATCTAAACGAGCTGGATATTTAGTTATATTTTGTCTATGCACTTTGAACTGGTCATTAGAGGAAGGTACTTGTTGGACCAAAATGCAGGTAGAACAATTTGCCTTTGAATTGATTATCCTCCCATAACTGAACTAAGAATCTTGCACTCTTAAGTAGATTCTGAATTCCAAATATAATGGCGATGAAGTCGCACTTCAAAAGTACGAGTTCACCCCTTTTTGCACTTCTTTGACTGAGCAGTAGTGGATGGTTGATGACTTGGGTCTTACGGAAACACTTTTCTGCCGCGATCCCGCTCGACCTAAAGTTTAACAGCTTTAGAAGTTTTACCTCTCACGTAGACTCCTAACAGGAGCATACTGGCCATAGGGTTGTCCGGTGCAATCACCAGGCTGGTCAGATTCTATAAAAAATGAGCCAGTCCAGTACGAAAGCTGTTATCTTTTTTTTTTAATTTCAAACCCCCATCACTCCCACTGCTGGTGAGGCCTTTTGTTTGGTAGGGGGTCTAACTCGTAACATCAACAAATTGGAAAGAAATTAAAAAATGTGGAAACAAAAAAGAATGTGACTGTTGTTTTGCTGAGCAGACAATTTTATTTTCTAAACTAGTATGGCTCATACACAAAAAGCCAAGCTGGAAGTTTTCAGGTAGTAATAAATAAATTACATGTTGCACAATCAAGAAGCTAAAAAGATTATACTCGTAATAAGTTTTTATGTTTAAATATCTAATGATTTATTTGTTAATTTTATACGATACTTTAAACCAAACGAGGATGTTAAGTTGACTTAATTAAATTAATTATCAAACAATTCAATTATTAAAATATTGAATTTGGTAAAATATTTTAATTAATTTGTTATTAATAGTGAATAAATTTGATTAAAAATTATATCGAAAATTTAGGCTTGCATGAAACTAAAATCACTGGGCCGATTTTATGTCCATGTACCCCTTACTCCTAACTAGACAAAGCGCCAATGACCGACAAAGTTTGTGTTACTTTAAAAAACTTCAATTTTATAAGTTGGAAGCAAAAGGTAAACAATCATGTGCCCTCTATCAGTTGCTCTCAGCAAAACAAAAGATGATAATTGTGGAGCAAGAAATTGCTAGAAATACCAAAACTACTATCTAAGAAAGTACTTTTTGCTTGATGGAAATAGCTTTGGGATTTGTTTTCTTTTTTTTAAGTAATAACAGTTTAATTTTCCCCGTCTTCATAACTTCCACAAACGGGACACAGTTTGGGAACCGCTGTTCTAGATAATCAAAAAGAATTATGAACAAGTTATTACTTTTAGTTTAGAACTCATATTCATTTACTTTTTCCAGCACAATCAGCGTGACTTAGAGAGTGCAACTGAGACTTTATCCGAGTACCTTGAACGGGATATTACTCAAGAAAACCTTCTAGACATCAAACAAAAGGTTCAAGATAAATACAGGTATTATTTATGATAATAAAGTTCTAATACTTAAAATATATTAAAAGTTATGTGATAAGCGTAAGATTTTAATTGGAAATATGTTTTGCATAACTTGTGCTACTTTTATATCATTACATATTTTATTGTAATTTATTTATATTTTATTCACACAATTACTTCCTCTGTGCATCGTCTATTATTCTATCTGAAAGAAAAATCAATTATTTGCAATTAACTATCACAAATAGCTATGTCTTTTATAATAGACTGAGAGGCGACTGCAATTTTTGGACCCCATCGAACATCATTTTGAATTTTTTATAGAAATTGGAGAAAAGTTATTAGATTACGAATCCACTGGTCTGCCGTGGCAAAAATGTCCGAAACTAGTCAAAAATCGACTTTTAATAAGTTGAACTAAATCCAATTGCCAAATGCGCCCTAACTTGTCAAATAATGAGCATTTTTTTTTATTTGGTAACCCTCACTCTTTAATTTTCAAAGAAGGTTGCAGACGATTTGGATGTGTAGCTATGACTTACTTGCATCTTTCACAAATGAGCCAAACTGGCAATAAACATTACGTCACTGATGACGTAACTGATGTCGCCAATTTGGCTTACTTTTAAAAGATACAAGTTTTCAGAGCCAGAGATCAGAAATCGTTTGCGCTTTTTCTCATTGAAAATCAAAATGCAGTGGGTTGCCAGAAGAAAAAGTTTGTTCTCTTTTTGGCAAATTATGATATATTTGGCAATCGGATTTTAGTTCAACTCACTCCAAGTCAATTTTTGACCAGTTTCGGCCATTTTTGCCATGGCAGACCAGTTGATTCATAATCTACTCACTTTTCTCCAATTTCTATAAAAAATTCAGAATGATGTTTGATGGGGTCCAAAAAATTGCAGTCGCCTCTCGGACTATATAATCATTCTGGTTGTGTAATTCTTAATGTTCTAATATTCCATTAATTGTACATCAAATTATACCTCTTAAAATATGGTTGTTGTTTTTTCGAAAGAGCATTTTGACAATCTATTTCAAGTACTTTGTTTTTTATTCATATTATCTAGAAATTTATAGTTAATTGCTTTTAATGAACAGATGGGTTTATAATCAATGTTACTATCTTTTATAATCTTGTATGAAAGTCAATAATTATATTTATTTCAATGACTTGGTTATGGCTGGATGCAATTTCATAATGCATTTGAATATTTTCTGTGTTGGGTACACTAATTTCTAGATTAAATGGACGATGCTTTCTTCTCTTTAAACAAAAAGAAATACTTATGAGGCCTGTTGTCAAAAAGTCATGAGTGCTATTTTGAAAAGGGACATATTTTCCCAATCTTGTTTGATTTTACATCTTATCAAAAGTGCATATGTCAACCAAGCTTGTCCTATCTATGTTTTTACAAGCTTAGTTTGCTTTAAAAAAACTATTTTGCCCTTTCACTTTGAATTATTCTTTAAAAGTAACTATCTTTTTAAGAATATGTGTTTGTCTAGTGCACTGGTGAGTAAACTCGTTAGTCGAAAAAGATCAACAATAAAACGGTTAAGGTATCTTTTGAGAGCCAATAGTTGGTTTAAACTTGTTACTAACATTAAATTACACCAGATATCATAATAATCTTATTTATGGCAAAAATGAGATCGAAACTTTATTTTGCTTACCTCTCTCCAACCCCATTACACCATTGAGAAAACATTGAAACCGCAACCTATTACTAAAAATTATTGTCTTCCTTCTCCATGTCTTTCAAAGCAGACCACTTTTTCCATATCCCCTTTAAATCCCACGGAGTCAGCGTTGTGGGTTTCCCAAAACCCCAATGACTTTCCATTCGAAAAAACTGGAAATGAGCTCGCTCTCCTGTGGGGGGTCACTGTCGACCATTAAAAGATCATTACTATAACTTGCAATAGGGTTGTGCGTTGGGTCATCTGCTTGGTTTATATGTCCGAGAATTTAGTCTGCATTTTATCAATGAAACAAACTCCGCCACCGCTAAGTACATGCCAAGATTCGCATACAAGAAAAATCCCTGACTATCTTACTCTATGTCCAAAGGGTGGGGCAGTTTGACATTGAGTTCTTTAAACCTATGTCTCCCCTTTACATGCCCCACAATAGCCTATTGTTGAGGACGCTTCAAACAACTACTGCTAGGAAGATACCCCTCACTTTGAAATATACGGTATAGGGCGGGATTTAAAGTGTTAAGTAGTTCAAATACAGTGCTTCATAATTCCTTATTTTTTAACTCCAGTATTTGCATTTCATAAACGCCAATGTCAATATTAAACAGCAAACATTTCAAAAGTTACATCAGTACTCCGAGAGGCTTTTTAACAGAGGCTAACATTGCCATTGTATTTCTCCCGACACATAGTGGTGATTATTATTATTAATTCCTGAACTGCTATTATTATTATTTCCTCAAAGTTCTGTAGAAAAGCTTCCCTCATATTTAAAATTGTTGTTTGGAAATAGTAAAGGCAATATTTGTCCACCTGTGCTTACATCAACATGGCCGACACCTCGCTTGACCGCATAGTCGAAAACAATTCGTGGCAGAGCACCTCTCGTGTTACTAAAGTGATTTACAGACCACTGTTCTAAGTGAAGAAGTTTTTGATGGGATTTATAAGTACAGTCAGTTTTCTCATGATAGTATTGTTACGAATTTCTGTATATTTGTAAATATTTCGTTGAATTAATTATGTAATACGGAAAATTTAAGTACATTTCGCATAAGGCAGTGCAAGAGTTTGTTTTTACTTTGCTTTCCTGCAATGCGTCTCTTAATGCTGGAAAACGAGTTTTACAAGAAGAAGGCCATTTAACATTATGGTCAATAGCAATCTAGGTTCCTTGGCGAGATAGAGCCAGGTTGGCGGCAGTTTTGGCGAGAAATCACCAAACTTGGCGACACTTTCGGTCCCCGTGTACCTGTATAGGGCTTTTCGACTGCAATCTGGAAAATTCTCCAAATTTCTATCTCTAGAAGATTCACGAAAGATTGGCTTTCCTATATATGGCCAAGAGAGCGGGTGATCGAGTGAGTTAGTTGTCTCTCAACTAGCATTGAGAGTAGTTCCGAAAGTAAACTGTATTGCATTGTCTTTTGCGTCTTGTGTATCTAGTTTTTAACTGCTATTTGTACTCCAGGGTTGTGTAAAGAGCCGTATTGAGTCTACTAGAATGGAGTCTTGAGTTGTAAAAGAATCTGCAAAGAGTTATATCGGAATAAATTTCTGCAAGTTTTGATCTGCTTTGGCTTCAAGTCCTTCGAACCCATTCACGCAACAGTATATTAATTCAAACGCTTTAAATCCACTTCTATGAAGTTTTTCCCTTGATGGCAGCACAAGCTTCTCTTTATATCCTTTAGAGACCTGAGCTTACAAGGATATTTTTTTGTGTTTTTCCCTTTTTTTGGTAATCAAATAACATAAAAATAATTGACCTTAAAAAAAAAATTGAAAAAAAGTCAATTTAAACGGACATTCGGTCTATGTACAACACAAAATTCAAATCTATTTTAACGACTTTTTAAATTGACGTATCACTTAAAAATCATGTTTGAGATCAGTCTTAATTATTATTACTTGATGAATCTCAAAAAGAAGGAACTTAGATTAATTAATTATAGTATTAATAGACTAGAAACTGTATTTTGTTCAAGATATGAAAAATTTATAAACGAAGCAGTAGAACAATGTGAACACTGATAAAGCAGTGTTGTCACTGTTCTCTAGGTCTAAAATAATGCAAGAAACAAGGAATAAATTTGGTGCCATTTGAGTCGAGATAAAGGGAATTCAAAAGTGTGTCATTTAAGTGGACGCACGGTCTCTAGAGGTTCGCAAACACATGGATGATTTTCAATCTTATAAGAACCCCCCCCCCCCCATCTCCCCCCACATCTTGGCCTTAAATCGTCTCATATATTTGCCTCTAGTAAACTTCCAGAGAGAAAATAAGCTTGTGCTGCCATCCAACAGTTGAAGAACAAAGTTGGATGGAAAAAAATTCATAGAAGTTCAAAGTTAATAGAAGTGGGTTTCGAAGTCCTAATGGGCCTCAATGCGTTTAAATTAATACCTGTAAATAATAGAAAAGTGACCGAATTTGGAAGTCCCGTCAGTAAATAAAGGGTATAAAAAACCATTCTAAAATATTATATGTCCTTAAAACAGGGCTCTCACGGTCATTAAAAGTGTTTAATATTTTGAAACTTGTTTTCAAAGCCTTGAAAATACTTAGAGGTCCTTAAAGATCCTTAATTTTTGTGGATGTTGTGTGCCCAACTGCAAAAGTTTTAAAAATACAACTCGGACTTGCTTTCCCCGCTTGACTGCCACTTACCTGCACTGTATCGGAATTCTCTGTCATATTTGTATTAAGCATCCACCAACTTGTAACTTTTTTGGTAGAATATATAGAGTGGCCACAGAACCTGGAAATCAGGGAAATGTCAGGGAGCTTTCTAATTTTGGAAATGTCAGGGAACTTTTTAAAATTTCATGAAAATCAGAGAAATTTTGTATTGTTATGGCACGTTCAGCCATATTTTGGCGCTATTTACATGGAGATTTGTAGTGGTAAGCCATTAGAAGTTTGATGTTACAGAATAATTTAAACTTTTCATTACCAGCAAAACTATTTTTTTAAAAATTGCATATTATCTCTTTAGCATACATGTTCTTCAGGGTGTCTAGACATCTGGAAAACCTAAGAAAATTGGAAATTTGAAAAAAAGTTTGCCCTAAAATCAGGGAATTTTTTAGAAATCTGTCAGGGAAATCAGGAAATTATCAGGGAACTTTTTTTCCTGAATTTTGTGGCCCCCTTGATATACTTTATTAAAAATTTATATATAGACATGATGCCTGAAAAAAAAAAAATTCAATGGTCCTAAAAAACGTTACTTAGTTCCCTAAAAATCATTGATTTTCATTCTGTGATTTGAGTGGAAAACCCTATTAAAAGGATCTGGATGATTGTTTCGCAGGATAAGAGAGAAGGTCAACACTCTTGTTTTATGCCCCATAAAAACTACACATGTTGCATGTTATTAATGTTTTATTTTCTATCGTCTTAGGTACTGTGAAAGCAGGTGTAAGGCACTTCTCGAACATGTCCACGAAGGATACGAGAAGGACTGGTGGGAGTACATCGACTGAGGTTGCCTTTTAAAAGCTCAGAATTCCCCGAAGAAAAGGAAAACCACAAATTTGAGCCAGAAAAACACCCAAGAAGAACCCTCCCCAACGTCCAACCGAAAGCGATAATGGAAAAAAAAAAATTGTAGAATCTTTACTGCCACGGACAATAAACATGATCTTTTAATTTGTGTTTTGAGTGTGCTGTAATAATGGAAAATCGAAATGTTCAACTAGTTTTTATCTGTGAACTGGCGAAATGAATTGTTTTATTTGCCGGCTGATTCACAAATAGGGTTCTTTTAGATTCAGGTGGAGATGTGCTCTCTTGCGATAATTGTCACTTTTCGATTGTAGATAATGTGTTATTATCAAACCTTATGTGAGGTTTACTATTTTTTTTTTTCTTTTTAACAAATCACGCATGCGGTTTTACACGTTTCTTTTCATGTTGACACTTGGATAAAGATGTTTACTAAGTTTCGATTAATTTATTTTATATTTCAGTTGGAAACTTATGCGGTTTATTTATATCTGTGAAGAATGACCCAATCATATTGATGTAAAAAATATGAATTATGTATTTGCAAGTTACTTGTTATAGAATATTTTAAAAGCACTTTTCTATTTTGTTAGGATTTAAGTTTTGATCACTGTTCTGATATTTTTTTTTAAACAATTCCTGCTGTTAAATTTTAGAAAAAAATTCAAAAGAGGGTTATTTTATGCTATGCTATATTGAATATAATTTATTTGTTTATAATACTCATATAAAAAAAAAATTCATCAAAATATATAAACTTTAAATAAAAGTTATTAAAATTTAAATTGGGTGCTATTGGACCTTTTGCTCTGTTTCCCTATTTGTCTCTTGATGAAAAGTAATATTATTTGGGAAACGCATGTTAATAAATTAGTGTAAAAAGCTCTTCCTTGTATGTATGACCTTAATAAACAAGAATAGACATAGAGCTTTTATTATATGAAGTATAACAATGCAGATCTAACTGCGAGTTTGGATGAATTCAAAGAACATTTCATCTAACAGTGTACACAAGCTGTAACTCTACATTGGACTGTGGTTAACCATATAATAAAATTTTTATTTACAAATGTCCCTGATTATCTTCTATTATAATATAGTTAATAATGTTAAAACTTTCACTTCAATATTTTCCAAAATTCACTTTTTACAATAAAATTGAGTTATATATTATTAAATTACCAAACAGCTTTTCACAACTGAAGTATAACTGAAAAAAAGATGATAAAATGTGTTAATTAATCTGATTTGAAATTTTTTACTCTCATATTTTACAAAAAAATATATATATTTATTCTTTAAAAGTTAAAATTTTTCTACATTATATGCTGGGCTCTGCTGGTAATTTTAAATTGGTGGAAAAACCCTAGCTTAAATACTTGTTTTAAATGTAAAATTAATAAAGCAATAATAGTCAACTGCTATATTTACAAAGAAAATGTAATTTGACTTATGATTGGCTAGTGGAATGTTAAAATTCCAATTTATTTTTTAAAGATGTACTGTGATTGGTCGTAAATGATGGCAAACGATAAATCTCTACTCAAAATAATGACTCATTGATGCCCAATGGAAGATTTTATTTCATCTTCTGCACTAAACTGCAGTAATTAGTTCACACGCAAAAGTAATGTCCGAATTCATTACTTTCAATCAAAATTAAAACACTAGCAACATTATGAGATGAATTGCATGAATATGTAATGTTCTGCAGTGATGTATAAATTTATGCGTCGGAAGCGATACGTCATCAAAATTATGTATTATTATACATGATCAATCATCCTTCTAACGTCAAATGTTCTTTTAATGCACGGGATAATTATTTAAAAAATGAAAACAAACCAGATTTGAACTGCATACATATTCGAAACCTGTTATTTTTTTTTTTTTTTAATTTCTTTCGAACCATATTCATTTTTGCTTGCAATTATTTTCATTAAGGGTCGGTCTTGTATATATGACTTTCCAAGTTATTTTTCCGGGATATTGTCTTGACGAAGTCACAATATTTAGGAAGCGGAATTGAAAAAAAGAAGAAAGCCCTTTGATTTTTAAATCCTTTTTATTAACTTCGCTTTGTGGGGGGAGGGGGGGAATCTGCCGAGGCCTAATTAACCCCCTTGCCGTCATCCAATCGAGGTGAAACTTGGCGGATAGGTTCGATGACAATGCTTTCTATCAAATTTTGGGGTTGTTACTGTCACTAAAAGGTCGCTTTTACGGTATTCTAATAAAATCGCGATAAAATATCATTGAACCGGTCATTGTTGAAACATTTTCCTGTTGCCAAAATTTTTTTTACTAAATAAAATTACTTTAATCAGAATAAATAAATGATATTTGGTTGTGAGAGCATAAATTCTCGCTCTTTTTTAATAAATTAGTTTTGAAAAGTAGTTTGCCGCACATTTTGCTGATAGAAATGTTTTTGATATCG
Source organism: Linyphia triangularis (assembly GCA_963978545.1). Taxonomy (NCBI): domain Eukaryota; kingdom Metazoa; phylum Arthropoda; class Arachnida; order Araneae; family Linyphiidae; genus Linyphia; species Linyphia triangularis. The sequence goes on from OZ021731.1 coordinate 27,935,793, forward strand.
GCACTATGTTAATGAATATTAAAATTGGCAATGCATAAAAAAGGATCTTTTAAAAACTCTGTTTTTATGGTTTAGGGGCAACTTCAGCACGTAGAATACCGAAAAATTAGAAGTCTTAATATATGATCTGCTTTTCCAGCAAGTTTCGAAATTGTAGGATTCAATTAATATTGCAGTCAAATCGCATTAACACGAATTCGATGGGGCCGCCAAAAATCGTTCATATTAAACAAATTAACGTGAAGTTTTAAGTACGGATACGGAGAACTGCTTTTACTTCGCATTAAACGGGATTTCGTGTTAAGCGATCTCGCGTGAACGGGGACTGACTATTTTAGTTTTAAATTTAGGTTACCTGGTTTGAAATATAATTACCTTTTATATTTTGACAATTCTATTTTAAAAATAGTTATCCTATACGCAACCTTTCGTTTGTGATTTCTTGTAACAAATTTTGTAGAAATGTACGTTATGTATAACGATGTGACACAATCCTTAAAACTGCTTATTTTTGGTGAGTCCTTATAAAAAGTCCCTTACAGTCCTTATTTTTTTATCTTAGGTCCTTAATTTTCGATTTTGTTTTCTTTTAGCTTTTTTTAGTTATCCCAAAATGGTTTACTCATGGCAAGCATTTCACAAAAAGAGACACAAAAAATAAAGTATATATATTAATTTGTGTAAATAAAAACTTTTCAATCTCAAAGTTATATAATTTCCATTGACCCCCTGGAGTGTGTATTAAAAAAATAAGATTGAAAAAAACACAAACGAAAAATGTTTGGCCTAAACTAAGTCAGCTTTTTTTTTTTTTTCTTTTTTTTTTTCATATCTCCACGTTTCGGAACATCCTGATTTCAAAAAAGTGATCTAGAAAAAATGTCTGTCTGTAGTCAACATAACTTCCCAGCAAATTGACCTACGATGTTCAAATTTGGTGTACGGGTTGATGGAGGTCATGGGACCTACCATTAAGGTTTTCGTCAAAATCACGCATGCACATAAGGTACCTGCCATTGATAAATTCATGTTTTTCAATGATTGCTAGAAAACGGCTCATACAGTTTTGATAAAAATTGTTGCGGTAATGCCTCTTAAAGTGTTCTAAACATCCCCACCTCCAAAATTTCCGTAAAATGCTTTAATTGCGTAAAAAGTTATAAAACCAATGCCTTCAACACAGAGTTCTCTTTCCTTGAGCATAGCTCATCAACGATCGTTTTTTTCCCTCTCCTCAGTCTCACGAAGCAGAAAGGATAATTTAAGAATTATCGAAAAGTATATCGCCAAAATCACCATTTTGGGATTTTTTTTTTATTTATTTATTTTTAATTATCTAAGAATTATTGCAAAAAATATCACCAAACTGGCAATTTTTTCTAAATGAATGATGGAAACATTAAAACGGTAAATAACACAAATCCACGTCAGTATTGTAGTGTAATTGAAAGTTGTGCGATATTTCACACCCCTAGTTTTAATTGGAACGTTATAATACTTCGCTTAAGATACATTAATTTGTTTGAAATAAACAAGGGAAATAAAAAAAATATTTATTTGTTTTTAATTCGTAGTCCGCGAGTCGAATAATCAGTTACAGAGTAACACTAAATTTTTAGTTTAGTTACCTAGGGTTAAGAAATTAAATATTAAAAGCATTAAAACAGATTTAGTTTTGGCTAATAACTTCATCAGAACTACCCAAACAGAAAGATAACCACAAAGCCTTAAAAAACATTCAAGGTAAGATTAAGGACGTAGATAGGCCTTTTTTCCTCAAGACTAATTTCGAAGGCACTGAGCTTCAAAGGATGGTGGAGAGTAGCCTGCACGTCTCATTCCAGAACGGTACTCTTACAGTTAAAAAAAAAACACCCACACATCCTGCCACCCATCAAAACAAAAACAAAGGGACAGACAGACCGTTCACAACCACTTGAGCATGAATCCAGACGACTATCTTAATAACCTCTATCCGGGAAGGGTGGAGGACCCTGCAGGAAGGGGGCTATCCCCCCCATAATAACGCGAGATACAGAATCAGATAGTCCTGGCCTCTTTACCGGATTGTGTGACGTAAGCAAGAATGGACCACTTGAAGAAAACAGACCCCCAGAATACTTTTTTAGTTTGTTCTTTTGAGTCCTCCCCATTCGGAGGATAAGGTATCCCCGCATGCCTGATTCTGTTTTTTGCTCGCTTCCCTTTCGATTATTATTCTTTTTTTTTTTTCTTTCTTTTTTTCTTTTTTTTTTGCTCTGTGTTTAATAAGGAGTGCTACCATTCCACTTCCACCCACCTTCTATGGGGAGGGGAGATAGATTTGACAGGGGATACCCCCCTTCGGATATGAAGGTTGGGAGAGTGGAGTGAAAATAGGGGGCTATTGGCAAAGTAAGTAGAGTTTGAGTCATATAGTTCTCTCTCTCTACATATGCCGACCAAACGGTATAGTGGTTAGCATGCTGGCTTCTAGACCGCGAGGTTGCGGGTTCGAGTCCCGTGTAGGCATGGGTGTTTGTAAATGTATGTTGGTTTGTTAAATGACGAAATGTTTCGGCGCATTATAGCCCTCGTGTTGCTGACGGCGCCAGATAATCTGAATACAACCAATCTCTCTACATATATGCCGACCAAACGGTATAGTGGTTAGCGTGCTAGTTGCTAGACCGCAAGGTTGCGGGTTCGAGTCCCGTGTAAGGCATGGGTGTTTGTAAATGTATATTGGCTTGTCTAATGACGAATGTTATCGAGGGAGCTAGTAAAATTGAGCAGAAAAGAGATCAAGGTTGCTGTAGGCCTTTTAACTGGACACTGCACCTTAAATAGACATCTTAATCTGATAGGTGTTATAGATGACCCACTATGCAGAGGCTGTCGTATGACAGAGTAGAGCTCTACACATGTGCTATGCAATTGTGACTACTACTCTGCCCAAAGATTTGAACATCTAGGATACCATTGTATCGACCCCTGGGAATTGTCAAATGTTCCAATCAGGTTTATACTGAAATTTATTTCAGCAACCGGTCTTCTTTAGATCATTAGGGGGTTTCAGTACAATAGACTTCAGTCGCGGTGCTGGTACTCGATAGAGTCACCCCCAGTCATAATGACGAATGTTTCGGCGCATTATAGCCCTCGTGTTGCTGATGGCGCCAGATAATCTGAAAACAACCAACTCTCTCTCTATCTATATATAGCTGGACCTAAAGTCTCCAGCCAACCAACATTGCCAACACAGAGAGGAGAGCAATCGCCGAAACGAGTTTAAAATGTGAACGCATTAATATTTAAAAACGATTAATGAAATATAAAGCAAAATCACAAATTATAGGTAGGAATTTTTGTTTTTGCTGAGCGGTTTGCTGATTTTACCAACCAATTAAAAACTTCCATTTTACATCTTAAATCACTCTCTATGGTGAATTATGGAGGCTTGGTGCTGAAATATGGAGCTTCTATGATGAATTATAGAATCTTTATGGTGAATTGCGGAGCCTTTATGATAAGTTTTGGAGCCTTTATGAGGAATTATGGTAATATGGAGCTTCTACAAGGAATTATGGAGTTTTCATGATTAACTATGGAGCCTCTATGCTGAATTATGGAGCCTCTATGATAAATTAGGGAGTCTTTATGATGAATTTATTAGCTTCTGTAAGGAATTATTGAGTATTTATGATGAATTATGGAGCCTTTTTGATAAATTATGTAACCTTTACGATAAATTATGAAGCCTCTATGGTGAATTATGGAGCCTCTATCGTGAATTGTAAAACATCTATGAGAAACAATGGAGCCTCTATGATGAATTATAAGCTTCGATAAAAAAACCAATAGAAATCAAGTGTAATTCCTTGAGAAGTAAACTATTTGAGGTGGAAAAGTTAGTTATAAAATAATTTCATAGTAAAAGATTTACTTATAAAATAAATTAAAGAAATTTAAGTTGGTTGTATTCAGATTATCTGGCGCCGTCAGCAACACGAGGGCTATAATGCGCCGAAACATTCGTCATTAGACAAGCCAACATACATTTACAAACACCCATGCCTAACACGGGACTCGAACCCGCAACCTCGCGGTTTAGAAGCTAGCACGCTAACCACTATACCGTTTGGTCGGCAAAGAAATTTAAGATTAATCTAATTCAAGAAATAAAGTTTAGAAATTTTTAAACAGATTTCGATGTCAGTTAGGATTTAATTTACTGTAAGAATAACAAGAGTGTTTAAACGAGTTATTGACCATGACCTTAGAAATGTTTAATATTAAAATGCTTATGGACATTTATGCAAAATGTATAATTAGATGACGATGTGAACTTTAGTAAAACATAAAGTTTGTAATACACTTTTAATTAGATATTTGTGTATATACTACCACAAAACTAAATAATCTCCAAAATGTTTTGGAGCATTAAAGCAGCCTAGTGTACATTTTCACAATTCAAACACATCCCCCCCTCCTCCGAAAAAAAAAAGGCGTTATTTAGAAGAAATCCAAAAAATTTTACATTGTACTGTTCAATTGAATTGCATCTTATTTTTTAAGACTTTTTTTTTTTCAAGTTTTCTTCAATGCAAATTTTGTTCCCGTTCATAGAACGTGCAGAGAAAAAATTTAATTTAAATAAATTAAATTAAATATGAAGATGTAGATGTGAACTTAAAATTCTCAATTCTATTCTTCAATTTGGCGCAAATCTAAAACTCATTGTAATAAAAAAAAAAAAATCAATTTAATCAAATCTCTATTCTGACAAAGTTGCACTTCTCATTGAATGAAAAATGTTTCTAAAGAATCCAACTCGAAATGAATAAAAACCATAGTTCCTTCCTGACCTTTTATCTACATAGTTTATTGCTTCATTTGCATAACCTTATAGTCACTGATTGAAATAAGAGACACCATCAATTGATTTATTAAAATGTCCTTAAGTTTTCCACAAAATATGTCCTTCTTTCGATTCCTGGAGAGATTTGACCTTTCGTTAAATGTCTGTCTTCATAATGTAGATAAATATCAATAATATCGTTTGGCTTCTTTTCACTCTTTGGAAATTTATTTACGGAAAGACATTTTCTTCTTTTTTTTCTTTCTTCTTTTTTTTTTAATCTTTTTTGATCAGTAAATACTGTCATTTCGTTGTCCTTTTAAGGATATATTCTTTTTGATGAAGGACGATGGTTTTTTATAATATATATATATTTTGTAGAAGTTTACTTATAAAACGCACTGGCTCATTTCGAATTTGTATAACAATTTAAATTCTACATGGAATTTCATAATTAAACCTCCCAATCCATGCTTGAAATTAAGAGGGGTTTTATTTTACTCATATTTAGCAACAACAGAAAGTAAAAATTTACTTGAAATAACAACAGTTTTGAAAAACCTAGTATGATTGATAATCTGTGCAGACAAGATTTAAACTAGCATAATTATATAGAACAAAATGAAAAATGAAAAAGATAGCGAATTGCAGTTCTAAGTCGTTAACATGAAAAGTTAAATTAAAAAAAAAAATTAAGTAGAAAATTTAACTTTTATCGGTCTTATTGGATAAGAATTCTAATCATTTTCATTCTTGTTCCATTAGCATGTTTAAAACTGAATTTAGTTTTAAATAAAATCCAAATCATAGCCCCAGATTTAGACTTATTTCTTTAAAAACCAACGCCAAAAACGATCGATACAACTTTTGCAATTTTAGACTAGACTAACATGATTTCGAAACACCAATCGAAACAGCAACCCAACACAAACAAACAAAGCATTCTGCTCTAACACGAACAATTTTACATAAAAAGTAAACAAAAGCTTCGCTCCAAAAAAATTTTTACACCCATTTCAGTCTGCAGACAGCCCCTCTTCACCTGCCAAGGGGGGTCCCCCAAACGATTTCCGCACGGGTCACGTGGTTCCCTTCGTTCCCACGACACGTCACAACATCTGTCCCCATCAATGTCAGCTGGGGAGAGAGCGGAGCAGACGCCACACGAAAAAAGAACCAAAACAAAAACTCGAATAATCAGCTGGCGTCTGTGTAGAATCCGCCGACCAATCGGAAGGCACCAAACGATTCACTGCCTGTTGCCATGCCTCGGAATACCAAAGTTATAGAGGGTTTTTGTTTTGGAATGGAATGAAATGTTCTTTCTTCTTAGGGGTAACTAATAGTTTGGTGTCACGATTTTGAAGCTAGGTTTCATTAATATGCGATTGCAGATCCGATTGGCTATGTTTTGTTTCGAAGTGGACGTGTATAGGGTGTTTGATTTTTTGGATTGGTCTGATTTTTAAGATGGAATGCAAACGTTGATTTGTATTATTAAATGCTGACTTTGAAATTCCATAGACGTTTTTATCTTGATCATGTCAAAGAAACAGAGCCATAACCGTGTGATAATCTTGCTATTAAAAAGACCATACCTACTTGTTTGTAAATTTGAAAAACCAATCTGAAACCAGAAAGTTTTTTTTTTTTTTTTTTTATTAAGGTTTTGTTTTTTGGAACTACCGACTGTCTATTTCTGCCACTTATAAAGTGCTTAACACAGCCAAATACGTCTCGTAATTTTGAGCATCTAGAAGAATACGATATCGAAATCTTCTAGTGTAAACCCCTCTCTCCGACCCCACCACACCAACGAGAGGACATTGAGGCCACGACAGATTTTATTAAGGTTATCTTATGAAACTTAACATTTTAACTCCTCGAGAGAGATATTTCCTGATTGTTTTCTTAATATTAATATATATTTCTTCCTTTTTTTTTTTTTTTCTTTCTTTTTTCCCCCCCCTTTTAAAACTATTTTAAGATTTACTGAGTGCGTTATTTAGAACAATCCAGAGCTTATTGAAATCATCATATTTTAATAAAATTGTGTTTGCCTACTACTGTGAGATTATAGAGAAATTACGTAAAAAAAAAAAAAAATAAGTTGCTCAAGTGTTCGCAAATAATGTTTCAATGTCTACCCGTTATAGGACAGATATTCGATCATCAATCATCATTAGATAGCTTATATATTTTTCCAAAACTTTATTAGCAATTTTCCCGATCAAGTTCAGCTTATAAAGGTATCTTTTATACGTCAATTAAAGTACCGCATATCCACAAAAAGTTAATCAGGTTTTTTTACTTTCAATTACCCTTACGTATATAGGGTAATGAAAGTATAGCATTCGGTCCAAAAAAAAATTAAAAAAATTATCATTTTTTTTTTTTTTTTTTTGCATTTCTCCAAGTTTTGGAACAACCTGATTTCAAAAGAGTCGTCTAGACAAGATGACTGTCTGTGTGTCTGTGGTCAGCATAACTCTCGAACAAATTGACCTAGGATGTTCAAATTTGGTGTGCGGGTTAGTAGTGACCATGAGACACACCATTAAGGTTTTTGTCAAAATTGCGCATGCGCATAAGGTAGCTGCTATTGAAAAAATCATGTTTTTCAGTAATTGGTAAAAAACGGCTCAAAAGTTTTTGTCCAAAATCGCTATGTTAACACCTCTTAAGGTGTCCTAAACATTCCCATCCCATCTCCGAAATTCCCGTATAAATGTTTTAATGGCGTAAAAAGTTGAAAAACGAATGCCTTTAACACAGAGTTCTATTTCCTTGAGCATAACTCATCAACTATAATTTTTTCTCCTCTCTTCAGTTTCACTTATAAGAAAGAATAATATAAGAATTATTGAAAAGTATTATCGTCAATTTCGCGAAGTTTTTTTTTTAGACCCATACAAGAACTATGGTAAAAAAATATTGCCAACCTGACTACATAGGGTAATGAAAGTATAGCATTCCGTCAAAAAAAAAAATTCGATTTTTTTTTGCATTTCTCCAAGTTTTGTAACATCCTGATTTCAAAAAAGTGGTCTAGAAAAAATATCTGTGTGTGTGTGAGTGTCTGTGGTCAGCATAACTCCCGAACAATTTGACCTACAATGTTCATATTTGGTATGAGGGTTAGTGGCGGCCATGGGACCTACCATTAAGGTTTTCGACAAAATAGCGCATGCGCATAGGCCAATGAAAAAATCATGTTTTTCAATGATTGCTAAAAAAAAGCTTAAACGATTTTGATAAAAATCTCTGTGGTAATGCCTCTTAACTTCTTAAGGTATTCTAAACATCCTCACTTCCGAAATTCCCGTAAAAATGTTTTAATGGCGTAAAAAGTTGAAAAATTAATGCCTTCAACAAAGAGTTCTCTTTCCTTGAATATACCTCATCAACAATCGCTTTTTCTTCTCCTCTCGATTTCGCTTATAATAAAGGATAATATAAGAGTTATCGAAAAGTATATGGCCAAAATTACCATTTTGGAGATTTTTTTTTTTCTTTTTAAGACTTATACAAGAATTATCGCAAAAAATATCGCCAAACTGGCCAATTATTCTAAATGAAGGATGAAAATATACAAACGGTAAAGACACAAATCCACGTCAGTATTATAGTGTAATTGAAAGCTGTGCGATGCTCCACACCCCTAGTTTTTTCTTAAGATACCATTTTCCCATGATCTAAATATTTGTATGTAAAACATTATGAACAGGTGCAATTTTTAATTTTCCCAACCAACTTTTTCTCTCTGCTCTCCATCAAATTTACTGAAATCTAATCAACGGCAATCAAATCTCACAACCGATCTCTCCCAACCTTACAACAATTAGATAAAACCCACCCACGTCCATTGTTACCTTCCCTCCACTCCCATTGTGACGTCACCGACATTGGTCCTAATCCAACAACCTCTGTCCCCTCGTGATCACCGAATGCAACACAAACCAATCCGAACCTCACCATAGCCAAACTGTACCTAGATACTCACAAACAAATTCAAAATAGGACAGCAACTTATTATTCGTCCCCGTCCATTATCAAGCTAAGTCCAGCTCCCATTCAAAATAATCTCCATTCACTTCCAGAATCGCATCCAACAATCGCCAATATTTCTCTGGCTTCGTCTATTGTGACGTCACCAACATGGGTCATAAACTCATCGGACACGACTCTGGCAAAACAGAATCGAAAGGCGAGGGCAGAAGGGATCGTTTCGGCGTTACCCTCGTTTGCACAACAGGTTAAACATGCTCCCCTTCCCTACCTCTCCCTTTCCTGATTATCTTTTGTTCGATTTTGGGGATTTAAAGATCGTCTGCACGCGGAGATTGAGCGGCGCGGGAATCGACCGATCTGGATCCTCTGGTTGGCGCCTGTACGGCGATGACACACATAGGGGCTATTGAAATGGCCCTGATAATTATTTTAATTTTGGAGTAGGTGGCCACATTGACATTGATTTGTTTTGTTGGGAAAAATAACATAGTGAGCTTTCACTAATTGGAATGCGCGCAGCCTGACGCATTTAAGATTTCTCAGATGAATAACTTTTTTTGGGAGTTCATCAACATTATTGTCCTTGACAACTTAACCTGACTTCATTGAATAAGCTGTAGGATGGAGCCGTTCAGAGTAAAGGATATAAGAGTTTTTACAAGTCATATCCTCCTGAGATCCACATCTGTTTGAAACATGATTTAAAGCTTATTTTTATATATATTGTTCTTTTGCGTCTGTGTAACGTACCTTTAAAGTTATTGGGTTTCAACTATAAAGATAGGAGGAAAAAAAATTACTATCTCCTTATAGACTGAGAGGCGACTGAGATTTTTGGACCCCATCAGTGAGTAGATTACGAATCCACTGGTCTGCCGTGGCAAAAATGGCCGAAACTGGTCAAAAATTGACTTTTAATAAGTTGAACTAAATCCATTTGCCAAATGCGCCATAACTTGCCAGATAATGAGCATTTTTTTTTATTTGGTAACCCTCACTCTTTAATTTTCAATTAAGAAGGTTGCAGACGATTCTGATATCTGGCTACGGTCTACTTGCATCTATTAAAAGGGAGCCAAGTTGGCAAAAAATATTTCGTCACTGATGACGTAACTGATGTCGCCAATTCGGCTTACTTTTAAAAGATACTAGTTTTCCGAGCCAGAGATCAGAAATCGTTTGAGCTTTTTCTCATTAAAAATCAAAAAGCAGTGGGTTGCCAGACGAAAAAGTTTGTTCTCTTTTTGGCAAGTTATGACATATTTGGCAATCGGATTTTAGTTCAACTCATTCCAAGTCGATTTTTGATCAGTTTCGGCCATTTTTGCCAAGGCAGACCAATGGATTCGTAATCTACTCACTTTTCTCCAATTTCTATAAAAAATTCAGAATGATGTTCGATGGGGTCCAAAAATTGCAATCGCCTCTCGGAGTATATAAACAATTTCCTGAGGACGTGATGCATAAAAATACTTTACAGGTAGTGCAAAAAAAAAAAAAAAAAAAAAAAAAAAAAAACGTGCTTTACATCCAGACATCCAGCAATGTGAGGAAAAAGTCTTAGTAGTGTCCATTGCTGGCATGTGCTTCGCACCAACTTTTCGTGACGCCCCCTACTGGCAGAGGAACTGTTTTTTGCCGTTTCTTTACAGGCTCTACTTCGTCACAATCGGTGGAACTAATCATCAGCTGTAGGAGTGAATTCGGCTATTTCATGCAAAGAAAAATTATGCGCACAAAATCCGATGTGCATTTAAATGTACGCGGGGTCTCAGGAGGATATAGCTTTGGCTGAGCTATTTCATGACGTCACTCACTTGGCGAATCACTATTGACTAACTCGGCTATAAGACGTCCCATGTAAGATTATTGCGCAGTCAATCAGCGAGAAGTAAAACCGGATCGCACATCACTATAGCGTATCCAATAAGGTCAGAATAAGTTCTCTTGAACTACAGATATTGTATTATTTCGCTAAAAGATATGATTACGTAGGTTTTCTCAAATTGCCAAAATTGTGATTTTCTCCTTTCTATCGTGCTGCCATCTACTGTGCACTATCAACACTAATCAAAAAAAAAAAATTACTATATCTGTGGGTTTTTTCTACACAATGTGCAATTGTAAATAAACTATTTTTCAGAAACTGAGGTCTTAGTTTTTAAATTGATAAAACATTTAAAAATTTGGGGTTTGTATGAAAGGAGGGGAAATAATCATCACCTCGTCTTTAACGTCAGACAGACGGTAGTAGCTATTCTGTAAGCTTAATATTAGTGTGGTGTATGATCTAAAAAAGGCTAATATTTCTGTTTGGTTCGAGCTAATAACAACTTCTGCTAGGTCATGGATAAAGATTTTTTTTTAAAGTAGCTCTTCTATTGGAATAACCAAAATGTGGATTATTGACCTTTTTCAAATCCAAGATGATTTTTAATTGATTAAATATTTTTTTTTTTTTTTTCAAAGCTTAGAATATTTAATAACTTTGAAGTGCTATTTCGAAGTTACGAATGGCCTCAAACTCGTCACCATTTTTTGGCGTCCTTCTCTTTAATTTGAATTCATTTCCAGCGAGCGAAATCCTCTTTCAAGGGCGAATGCAACGACCCGCTTTGCAGACGACATTCACTTGGAACAATGACAAATCTTTTTTTAAAAAAATAGATTCTTTTTTGAGCAAAGAAAAGGCGATTTTGTGCTTTCGCGAATAATAAAAGAAAAAAAAGAACGAACAATAGAGTTTATGACCAAAGCGGCTATATTTAGAATTGTATATCCGAAATCTGCAACTAAAAAAAGTATTGTTCTTGAACCAAATTTTTCCATATTAAGTTCAGCATGAATGGCAACAAGGTTCATTATACTTTCAATGATTGTGGAAAATTGACTAATCCTGGAAAATTCTAGTTCTTAGCGATTTTTAAGCAAAGTTAATTTGATATGAAACAGAACGAACAAAAAATATCTCTAAAGCAGATAGACAATAAATAACATAAGCAGAGGTTGTAGTGTAACAGATATATCCTCTGAAGCACTAGTATCTCTTATTGCCGGCAGGTGAAGCGATAATGCCAACCCGTTGAAATAACAGTGGCGTGAAGGATAATGGTGGCCGCTGTACGTTAAATTTCTAAGGGTAACAAATGTCGTCTTGTCGATTTCGGGGAGTTGGGAAAAGGTACTCGCCATATACGTCACCAGACTCGCCAACTTGGCGGTATTATTTATAATTTTTTTTTCATATTAGCAGTATTGTAGATCGTCAACCTTAATACATGGAGATTTCAGCCATCAAATGTAGGCGAATTGAAAACGCTTTTTATTTAAACATGATGCACAGCAATAGAAACTTGTGTAGAAGTCCTTTAGTAATAGTTACTTTTACTTTTCACAATCCATTTTTTTTATTTGGAGAAAAATTAAACTTACTAAAACGTTTTAGCAGTAAGATAGCCAGGAAACCTTCAGAAATAAAATTTCACATTTCAATAACATAAAATTCTTTCGAATCGCAAACGATTACCACATTTCTTCGGTTGAGCAAATGCAAGCTGAGTAAAGATATCTGTACAATTACTTTTTCAACGCATGTTGTTTATATGCCGAGAAACCACTATTTGGATTACAAGTCGTCGGCTTAAAATTTCTTTTGCATAATAGCTATTGAGTTAATCATGCGTTGATTTAAATCATTCAGTCATTATATTAAATCAAAAGGTAATGTTTCAGAACATCATTAAAATTTAAAAGCTATGGATGACTGATAAAATTCGGAAATCATAGTATCATTCTGTATCAAGAAGACAAATGTTACAAATGCTAATGAAAAAGTAAACCTATAAGCTACGTGGGAATAAATACCTTAACTATTCGAGTTTTAATGCATCTATATTAATATATATTTTTGTCAGTTCTTGTTTTCGGGCATCTAGGCTTGTTTTTTACTTTCAATTACCCAAATGTATAAATAAGATAATAGACTGAGAGGCGACTGCAATTTTTGGACCCCATCGAACATCATTCTGAATTTTTTATAGAAATTAGAGAAAAGTTAGTACACTACGAATCCACTGGTCTGCCGTGGCAAAAATGGCCGAAACTGGTCAAAAATCGACTTTTAATGAGTTGAACTAAATCCAATTGCCAAATGCTCCATAACTTACCATATAATGAGCATTTTTTTTTTTTTATTTGGTAACCCTCACTTTTTAATTTTCAATTAAGAAGGTTGCAGACGATTCAGATATCTGGCGACGGTCTACATGCATCTATTAAAAGAGAGCCAAGTTGGCAAAAAATATTTCGTCACTTATGAAGTAACTGATGTCGCCAATTTGCTTACTTTTCAAAGATATAAGTTTTCCGAGCCAAGGATCAGAAATCGTTTGCGCTTTTTGTCATTGAAAATCAAAATGAAGTGGGTTGCCAGACGAATAAGTTTGTTCTATTTTTGGCAAGTTATGACATATTTGGCAATCGGATTTTAGTTCAACTCATTCCGAGTCGATTATTGATCAGTTTCGGCCATTTTTGCCACGGCAGACCAGTGGATTCCTAATCTACTCACTTTTCTCTAATTTCAATAAAAAATTCAGAATGATTTTCGATGAGGTCCAAAAATTGCAGTCGCCTCTCGGACTATAATGAAAGCATAGCATTCGTTCAAAAAAAAATAAAAAAAAATCGATTTCTTTGCATTTCTCCACGTTTTGTAACATCCTGATATCAAAAAAGTGATCTAGAAAAAATGTCTGTCTGTGTGTATGTTTGTCTGTGGTCTGCATAACTCCCGAATAAATTGACCTACGATGTTCAAATTTGGTATGAGGGTCAGTGGTGGCCATAGGACCTACCATTAAGGTTTTCGTCAAAATCGCGCATGCGCATAAGGTACCTGCCTTTGAAAAAATCATGTTTTTAAATGATTGCTAAAAAACGACTCTAACGATTTTGATAAAAATCGCTGTGGTAATGCCTCTTAAGGTGTTCTAAACATCCCCACCTTCAAAATTACCGTAAAAATGCTTCAAGGGCGAATAAAGGGGAAAGACGAATGCCTTTAACACAGAGTTCTCTTTTCTTGAGCATACCTCATCAACGATCGGTTTTTCATCTCTCCTCAATTTCGCTTAGGGGAAATATAAGGATAATATAAGGATTATCGAAAAGTATATTGCTATATTGGCGGAGGTGGATTTTTTTTTTTTTTTTTTTTTTTGACTCATACCAAAAAAAAAAAATTATCGCCAAAAATATTACTAAACTGGCCATTTCTTCTAAATGAATGATGAAAATATACAAACGGTAAATGACACAAATCCACGTCACTATATTTTAGTGTAATTGAAAGTTATGTGAAGTTCCATACCCCTAGTTTTCATTTTAAATCTTTTATATTAACTTCGAGTTTGTGTGTATGGTAGGAAAATCTGCTGGAATGTAACTCATTAGCCGTCATCCAATCGAGCTGAAACTAGGAAAGGAAGATAGATTCGTTATCAATGACATTGCCTTCATTAAATTTTGCCACTAAAAGGCAGCTTTTACGCACGCATGTACTGTCGCATCCGATTACCAAGATAAAAAATCCCACTTCCCGTCATCCAATCGAGCTGAAACTTTGAAAATTGGAAATCCACTCGTTGTCGATAACAATGCTTTCTATCAAGTTTTGGGATCTGTCACTCAATGACCAGTTTTTACACACATTTCTATTGCCTTACGTCAGGCTTATCAACTTTTTTACTCACGTTCTATAATCCATTTACCTAGCTTAATTCAAACGTATGCAAATTAGCTGTATTTAATGACTGAGGCGATTCCCTATTAAGGTTGACGAGACGAGGACATATTCTTCGGAGGGAGGCTAATTAAGCCCCTTCCAATCGAGCTGAAACTTGGCAGATAGACTCACTGTGGATGACAAACTATTCAATCAAGTTTTGAGGCACAAAAAAAAGAGTTAGTAAATAGCTCTGAATGGATGTTGCCCACCTGTTGGCTGTGTGGTTAGCGCTCTGGTCTCACACGCCGAAGGTGCCGGGTTCGAATCCCGGCCAATAAAATTAGTGGCAGCAAATCCAAAGTCCATTTGTTAGAAAATGAAACATCTAAACGAATTTTCAATGGACAATTACACATTTTTTTATTCCTATTCTATTCTAATAAATGCTTCAAAAAGGCCATAAACACAAAAATTTGTTCTCACTGCGCTTTCTTTTTAATTTTCAACCTAAGTTTACCAGTTAGACTTTGGCGAGAAAAAGATTCATTCTACTCGAATTGAATGTGACGTCACTTGTTCTGAACCAACTTGACTTGAAATGCAGCAGCGGAAAACAGTTTTGCAAGTTTCTCGCAAATCGAGCTAACCTGTACGGGTTATGACAACTGTTTACCAAACCAAAGCCATTTGACAGAAACCTCACGAAAACCTTCGAGAACGGAAGGATGTCTTGACCTTACAGCTATAGCGGAGTGTTTTGATCGGACTGATTTTGGCTCGGTTTTGGGGCATTTTCTTTTCTTAATATTCAAATAACTAATTTTTAAAAAAAACTTTTGTTCGAATCTTTGGAATCAGAAAGACATTCTTCATAAATTTAAACTAATTTCACTCGTTTTTAAAAAATGCGGGAATTTTCGGTTATAATGAGTTATATTAATTTTTTTTCTGGGAACAATTTTCGTTGGTTATGTAATGCCAAGGAGCTACCACAAACACAAGTTGAAAGGCGTCACTACATATTATCATAACAGATTTCCGAATGAATATAATGATAATAAATGCTAATACATAACTTTTCTCAATATATCAAAGTCAGCCTTAGGAACAAGTTTCCTTAACAAAACTCAAGCCTCGTGCAATAATTCTATGATTATCTACAAATTTCCTGTCATGTGGTTTATTAGATGATCGAATGCACAAGAAAGCATTGCCTTTGAGCCAAATAAATATGGATTTAATACATAATTCAGTTGACAGGTCGCGCTACTCCATCCAAGTATACAGACGACATCTTGCTGACGTCATTTGTCGTAACTATGGAAACCAACGCAATGAATATTGTGTCCCAAACATATTAGAACATTAAGGATTTTTATTTTTTGCAGATGTTTGGAAATAATGGAAATATATGTTGAAACAAATTCCGTCTTTTCTTTTTAGGAATGTTTACTAGAGGTAGGAGAAAAGCGTAGGTCTCATTTATCGAGAATAAAGCAGGTGTTCTATTTTGTCGATTTTCTACTTTTGAGAATGGAGATCATTTTGAAAAAAACATTGTTATCGTCTGGTAACAAAATGATGTTGCAAAATGTATAATAGACTTTATATTGACACCACAGTAACTGCTTTTTAAAATGTCTAATACTGAAAAATGGAATGGGGGAATGCGATTGGCCAACTGAAATTTAATATTCGAATGGATATTTAAAAGTGTTATTGTGATTGGTCGTAAATTTTACTTGACAAAAAACCCATTCCAAATAAAAATTTGCAATTTGGTAGGCAAAATTTTTCTTCGGTTACGGTGTCCTTATATATTTTCTGTTGGTTATTTTAAATAGTGATAGTAACATCGGGGTGGAGCACATCTATAAAATATTTAGATTGGTAAAAGAGGTCAAAAAATAAAAGACTGCATCTAATAATAGTTTATTGAAGAGAAATGGCTTTATTTATAAAATAGCTTTAAATAAGATTTTTATTTTCGTATTTTATAAACAAAAAATGGACTTCTCAATAAAATGAATTCAATTAGTATTTTTATTTTCTCATTCACAGATCTTTTTACATTAAACTCCCTAATTGAAATCCAGACAGTCTTTTTTGAGAAGTTAATCTTATTATCTTTCCTACATTTCCTACGTTTTAGTTCTAATTGAACTAAAGCTACTTAATCTAAAAAAAGGGCTTTTTTAAAAATACAGCAATGGAGCGAATCTATTCTCATTAGTGTGAAGAAAGAAAAATGTCATTTTCTAGACAAACACATCACATCCTACTTAACTAAGAATTAAGCAGTTGAAAATCATTTGGGTCTTTTCCATGACAATTTATCCATTTTCAAAAGAAGGTAGTTCGTTGAGGCTTAGCCCATTGTATTTTTTTTTTATGAGTTTCTCACTCTAGTTAGCCACTACAACTTCGACTTTTCCCTTTGTTCCAATCGGGTCCGATTCGAGCTGTTCCAAATGTGATGTAGTTCATGAAATCGCCTGCTTTCAGTAGCCATTTTTTGTCTGTATACTATCCTTCCTGAATGGCTGGCTTTAACCGCGCATTTTCTGACCTCTGACGGTCATTATTGGGAAATCAAATTAGTTATGTTTTTGGGGAGTATATATATTCCATAAACTATCTTCCGTGTTGTTTTATTTATTATTTGAAATCGTCTGTTTCCTGATTGTCTGGTGAGATGACAGTTTGACGGATGACACAGGGAAAACGGAATATTAGAAGATTGAAATTGCGGACAAAATCACCCCATATACTCACATGAGAAGATATTTTTGTTGTGAGGATAAAAAAATGGCAGTCTTGTTTATATATTTTTTTTTTTAAATAAAATATAGTTAATTACTTGAAATGCAGCTTTTTCCAGATCTACAAATTTAGTATATAATCCAAATCATCACCATTCGCTGAAGTATCAATAAATTAAAATGTGTTCTTTTATTTCTCGATGTGTTTAATTTTTCAATATTTATACTAAGCAAGAAAACTACCAACTTATTATCAATCTAAAATGTTTTGCTCTAGTTTTGACAAAAGGAATTTCTAATTTATATCTGTTCAAAGTTCTCCAGTAATGTCATTTATCTTACAATGTAAATATTTCTCCACCCTTTTGAATAATAATAATAATAACAAACTACTTACGAACATTTAGAAGTAGATTGTCAATGTGAGGCCTTTTCAACTTCGATTAATGACATTTTTGAAAAATGATTAAAATTTTCGCAAACTGGTATTCAAGTTCTCATAGGATTTTTTATTTTTTATTTTTGGTCTAAAACTTTACATTCAACAGGTTTTTTTTTTTTCCTTTTCCAGAAATTAGCTTCCTGTCCTTAATGTGCCAAGTAGATACTTTTACATCGATAATGTGTTTAATGGAGACAGGTGCATATTAAATAGGTCATGAATTCAATGTCCTCTCGTTGGTGTGGTGGGGTTGGAGAGGAAGATGTGCGCGATAAGGTTTCGACCAATATCAAAAATCGTACCGAGTTCCCAGTTCAAAATCACGAGGCGTATTTAATAGTGATAATCACTTCATAGTAGCCCAAATAGACAGCCGGAATCGCGCAAACTGATCTAAACTATAAGAAGTTTTTACCGTCAACAAAAAGTTCGCCAACGATGAACGAGATAATACGTAAGTACCCTCAAACAAAATGTATGTATAACGGTTTTGTAATGTCACGGATTGCCTCAAGTTAACTCGATACTCTTCCGTTAGACGGGTATCAAAAACCGCCCAAGTCTGAAAATTGGCGCGGTTATAATCAAACTGAAATATATTTACGCCCGAAAATAATATTTTAATCTCATGGACTTTTATTTTTATTATAGTTAATTCTGTTATTTAAATATATTTATGACGATTTCTTATAAGGTTGCCGTAAATGATCGGAAGGTTATTTAACTGTGAGTTATCGCTGCAATTTGGAGATTTTTATATGCTAAACTTTTTAACGGAAGAGTATCGTTAATTTTTTTAAGCAATCATTTTCTCATGGTCTCGATAGTATGGACACTCAATGTCATGATACTAGAAATTCATTATAGTGCGAGAGGCGACTGCAATTTTTGGACCCCGTCGAACATTATTCTGAATTTTTTGTAGAAATTAGAGAAAAGTGAGTAGATTACGAATCCACTGGTCTGCCGTGGTAAAAATGGCCGAAACTGATCAAAAATCAACTTGGAATGAGTTGAATTAAAATCCGATCAACTTGCCAAAAAGAGAATAAACTTTTTCGTCTGGCAACCCACTGCATTTTGATTTTCAATAATAAAAAGTGCAAACGATTTCTGATCTCTGGCTCGGAAAACTTGTATCTTTTAAAAGTAAGCCAAATTGGCGATATCAGTTACGTCATCAATGACTTAATGTTTATTGCCAATTTGACTAATTTGTGAAAGATGCAAGTAAGGCATAGCCACACATCCAAAACGTCTACTACCTTCTTAATTGAAAATTAAAGAGTGAGGTATCACCAAATAAAAACAAATGTTCATTATGTGACAAGTTATAGCGCATTTGGCAATTGGATTTAGCTCAACTTATTAAAAGTCGATTTTTGACCAGTTTCGGCCATTTTTGCCACGGCAGGCCAGTGGATTCGTAATCTACTCACTTTTCTCCAATTTCTATAAAAAATTCAGAATGATGTTCGATGGGGTCCAAAAATTGCCCTCGCCTCTCAGTCTATTAGAAAAGTCGAGATTTTTTTTTTTTTTTTTTTTTTTTTTTTAACACTCCAGCTAAATACTAACACGCGAGATTGCAAATAACTTGGAAAAGAATGCACCTATAAATTTGTTTATGGTATGCTAAGATAAAGTGTAACTATTTGATAAAGCGTGTTTTTGAAATAAATCTATTTTGGAATAAGACAGAAGGGAATCAAAGAACCCTTTGGAACACTTTTGTCAACAGCCACTCTTTTAAGCAGGGCAAAAACCCGGAAAACAATTTTGGGTTGAATCCAGTACAGAATCCTGGCTCCATCACATATTCGGTTACACTAATTTTTTTTTTTTTTTTTTTTAATTTGTTGTTGCCTTTCAAAAGTGGTTTGTGGTCTTACTTGGGAAGAATTGTTTAGAGAGAGCGAGGGGATAAAGTTAACCTGTTAAAATTTGATGAGACAATTTTGTTTTGGAAGTTGATTATTTTACGTAAAAAGCACGCTCAATTTCTGGAAGGAGTTAAGATTAACTAAATTAGGGGTGGGGAACATTGCACAACTTTCAATTACACTATAACAGTGATGTAAATTTTTGTCATTTACCGTTTTTATATTTTCATTCATTCATTTGGAAAAAAATTGCCAGTTTGGCAATATTTTGTACCATAACTCTTGTATGGGTCTTAAGAAAAAAAAAAGAAAAAAAAAACCTTCGTCACAATAGATGATTTTGGTGATTTACTTTTTAATAATTCTTATATCATCCTTTCTTTAAATTGAAACTGGGAAGAGAAGAAAAAACGATCGTCGATGAGGTATGCTCAAGGAAAGAGAACTCTGTGTTAAAGGCATTCGTTTTCAACTTTTTAAGCCATTAAATTATTTCTAAGGAAATTTCGGAGGTGGGGATGTTTAGCAGCGATTTTGAAAAAAAACGTTGGAGCCGTTTTTCAGCCAATCATTGAAAAACATTTTTTTTTCAATGGCAGCTACTTTATGCGCATGCGCTATTTTGACGAAAACCTTAATGGTAGGTCCTTGTGCCATCACCAACCTCACACCACATTCGAACATCGTAGATCAATTTGTTTGGGAGTTATGCTGACCGCGTACACACAAACATTTTTTCTAGATTACTTTATTGAGATCAGGATTTTTTTTTTTATTATCTTTTTTTTTTCTTCTACCGAATAGTATACTTTCATTACCATATGTATTACATATGAGTAATTGAAAGTAAAAAATTCCTCCAAAGTTAAAAGTTGACCAAGTGCAACAGTATTTGTTAATAAAAATACTTATATCTTAATAAAAAGTAGTATAATGCATGTTCATAATAGTATGATATATATATCGTATTTTTTTTTCTTTTTTTACAATTGAAAACTTTAAATCACTTTTTCTCAGTGTCACTACATTTAAAAGTTAATGTTATTTTTCTTTAGTAGTTTTTAGACGGATTGAATGTTTTTAAAAATGGGGGTATTTTCTTGAAAAGGGGGGGGGGGAGAGAGAGAGAGACGCGTCTACCCACACTTCTAGCACTGCACACACAATCTGCTTGTAAGAACTTTTCCCAACAAAGAACAAACTCCGTCTATACCACTCTCAATCATGTGACCTACCTTCACCCACATGAAGCCCGGAAATCCAAAAAACCTGACCTATTCACTTCAGTTCAATACCCCTTTTATTAATTACGACGCCCGTAACCATAATCCCCTATACAAATCCCTCGCCGAATAAGACGCCATTACCCCATAATGCGTTTGTTTCACGCCAACTTATTAAATACCACTAATTAAATAATAGTTGGTGTTGTTGAACGTACAGAGTGGAAATCCTTTTTATGTACGCGGGTGTAATTAGATATGGCGATTGTGTACTGGGACAAGGGGTTGTAATTGTAGCTTTGGGAGGTTGTTATTTTTGTAGTGGAACTTTTCATGCAAATTGGTTTCCAGCGTATTTATTTAATGGGGAAAGTTCTTTTTCGTGTCGTGTTATGTAACGATAAATGTTGGACTTATTGAGGGAATTCGTAGAAAAATGGGAAGTTAAAGCATCTAAAGTAGGGATTGGGACAAGGATTTATTTTTTAATAGATGCATTGTCTTTATCATAGAAGTTAATCTGTGACAAGATAAGATTACCCGCCGAAAGTGATTGATACAACTTGGTTATTAACTTATGGCACCGTTGTTGCAAAAGTGACACAACTAATCATATAATCCATAAAAACCGAGTTTTTAAGAAATAATTTATATGCATTTTCGATTTTTATATTCATTAACATAGAGCTGATATCAAAAACATTTCTATCAGCAAAATGTGCGGCAAACTACATTTCAAAATTTATTTATAAAAAATGAACGTGAATCTCACATACAAATATCATTGAGTTATTTTGATTAAAGTAATTTTATTATTCATTCCAAAAAAAAAAAAAAAAAAAAATTTGTCAACAGGAAAGAGTTTTAACAATGATCGGCCCAATGCTATTTTAATGCGATTAGATGACGGCAAGTTGGTTTATTAGAATTCCGTAAAGCGACCTTTAATTGACAGTAACAGTCCCAACATTTGATAGAAGGCATTTTCATCGACATCGAATCTATCTGCCAAGTTTCAGCCTGATTGGATGATGGCAAGGAGGTAAATTCGGCCACCGCAGATTCCGTCGCCATCAACAAATATACATACACATAAAATCGAAGTTAATATAAAAACAACAAGGGAGGTTTATACTACTCTGAAGTGACAGAGAAAATAGTAGAGTAACAAGGGGGGGGGGGGGTCTATTGCACCATTGCACTATGGTTTATGGAGCCTGTTTTTTTGGTAAAAATCACATTTTAAAAATAGATTTTTGATCTTGTTGCTCGGAAGGAAAACGTTCCAAGTTACAAAGTTCCATTAATATTTAAAAAAAAAAATCACAGCGCTCTTTAATGTTCATTATTAAGTCTCTGAACGATTCCAAATTTTGAAGTTGTATACTGTTCTTGTATTTTAAAATATTTTTTACTTGAAATCAACTGTACTATACAAAGCAAAAAAATAATAAAAATATTTTTATTTTATCTAAAATGGGTATCATAAGTTCCATGGAAATAAAAAAAAAATTAGAATATTCAAGGGATGAAATTTTGTACATTACATAGTTTGAAGTAGTTTTTTAAAAAAATGCTTCAATTTTCCATCGCAAATTTTTATATTTATGTATTTTCCGATCTTTCCAGCTTATTTTAATATAGGTGATAATACTAGCAAATTGCAAAAATGCATATTATTCATAGGCATGTATACATTCAAAATCAGAGATCTCTTTGTGTTGTAACTGAAAGAATGTTCTGCAGTTAATAAATTTGGCTTAAGTTTTAATCAAGCATGTCAAATTGTAGATGAAATTATGGATTTTTTGAGTTAGGATAATATAAAATGCCAAATTAAACGTATTGCACTATACGATATATCTTTATTGATACAAACTGCTATTATAGCGGTACGCAAAACAGGAAACTATGATTTAGAAACAATTAAAAAAAAATTCAATAAAACTATACACAAGGCATGGAAAGTCCAGGAGCTTCTTCTAGATATAACGCAATTTAAAAAAAAAATTACATTTTCCTGACTATAAAAAGGTTTAGAAAATAAAATCTAAATAAAAAACCATTAAATATGAAAATTACCAACATCATTCTGAATTTTTTATAGAAATTGGAGAAAAGTGAGTAGATTACGAATCCACTGGTCTGCCCTAGCAAAAATGGACGAAACTGATCAAAAAACGACTTGGAATGAATTGAGCTAAAATCCGATTGCCAAATATATCATAACTTGCCAAAAAGAGAAGAAACTTTTTCGTCTGGCAACCCACTGCATTTTGATTTTCAATGAGAAAAAGCGCAAACGATTTCTGATCTCTGGCTCGGAAAACTTGTATCTTTTAAAAGTAAGCCAAATTGGCGACATCAGTTACGTCATCAGTGACGTAATGTTTATTGCCAATTTGGATCATTTGTGAAAGATGCAACATATCCACACATCCGAATCGTCTGCAACCTTCTTAATTGAAAATAAAAGAGTGAGGGTTACCAAATAAAAAAAAATGCTCATTATTTGGCAAGTTATGGCGCATTTGGCAATTGAATTTAGTTCATCTTATTAAAAGGCGATTTTGGACCAGTTTCGGCCATTTTTGCAGACCAGTGGATTCGTAATCTACTCACTTTTCTCCGATTTCTATAAAAAATTCAGACTGATGTTAGATGGGGTCCAAAAATTACAGTCGCCTCTCAGTCTATATTTTTGTGTCTACCCAACGATCATGCAAAGCGTTCATTTCCCAACATTAAGCAGTCTATCCAGTAGTTTATCGATATTGATGGTCTTGACAAGCTTTGCTCGTTATGTATCTAGTTAAATTTCAGCCGTAGGCCTAATCTGCATAAAAAAAATCAGCTTTGGGCGCAGAAGTTTGTGACGAAACAGGTGATCGGCCTGCCACCTGCGGGGAACACAAAACCAGCAGGTCAGCCAGCACCTGTTCTTTAGAAAGAGTATATAAAAGCTGGACTCTAAGCTTGACCCTTTCTGGTTGTCATACCATCAAGCGAAAACAAATTAACCATGCGCAGATTTAGTAAACACCTTTCGCAGCACGAAACTCTTTCTAACGTCCCGAAAAACATCCTGCTTGAAGATTCATTAATATGGGCGTCAGCTTGACCGTCTTTTTTTCTTTCTTTTTATTTCGAAAAAAGGGCAAATGATCTTTCTTTTCATCGCACACCCAACACCTTCTCCATTCATCTGCCGATGATATTCTTTTATTGCAAAGAACTTAAAATCAGTTATTACTTCAATACTTAAAATAACCATTTGCGCCTCGGAGAAGAACAATCAAATATTTATTTGCAGAGGCTTCTTTTTGATAGGATCTCCCTTTTCTTCAATCCTTTTGTATTAACTTCGATTTTGTGTGTGTGTTTGTCGATGACGGACAAACACACACACACTTGACGTCATCGAATCGGGCTGAAACTTGGCAGATAGATTCGATGTCGCTGACAATGCATTCTGTAAAATTTTGGGACTGTAACTGTCACTAAAAAGTCGTCTTTTCGGAATACTAATAAACCAATTTGCCGTAATCCAATCGCTTTAAAATAGTACTTAACAAACTATTGAAGAAACTCTTTCACTTTGAAATTTTTTTTTTTTATAAATAAATAAATTGTTTCGGCGTATTATAGCCCTCGTGTTGTTGACGGCGCCAGATAATGTAAAAACAACGAAATAAATAAATGAAAAAATAAATAAATAAATGAGAAAGAAAAAAAAAAGAAAAAAAAAAAAAAATTGTTGTGGCGCATTATAGCCCTCGTGTTGTTGACGGCGCCAGATAATGTAAAAACAACGAAATAAATAAATGAAAAAATAAATAAATAAATGAAAAAATAAATAAATAAATAAATAAATAAATAAATAAATAAATAAATAAATAGATAAATTGTTGTGGCGCATTATAGCCCTCGTGTTGTTGACGGCGCCAGATAATGTAAAAACAACGAAATAAATAAATGAAAAAATAAATAAATAAATGAAAAAATAAATAAATAAATAAATAAATAAATAAATAAATAAATAAATAAATAAATAAATAAATAAATAAATAAATAAATAAATAAATAAATAAATAAATAAATAAATAAATAAATAAATAAATAAATAAATAAATTGTTGTGGCGCATTATAGCCCTCGTGTTGTTGACGGCGCCAGATAATGTAAAAACAACGAAATAAATAAATGAAAAAATAAATAAATAAATGAAAAAATAAATAAATAAATGAAAAAATAAATAAATAAATGAAAAAATAAATAAATAAATGAAAAAATAAATAAATAAATGAAAAAATAAATAAATAAATGAAAAAATAAATAAATAAATAAATTGTTGTGGCGCATTATAGCCCTCGTGTTGCTGACGGCGCCAGATAATCTGAAAACAACCTAATAAATAAATAAATAAATAAATTATTTTAATCAAAATAAATGAAAGATATTTGGACTGAAGTGTATAAGTGCACGTTCATTTTTAATAAATTAATTTTGAAACGTAATTTACCACACATTTTGCTGATAAAAATGTTTTTGATATTTAAAGTTAGATGTAAACACTCCAAACACGCTCTGTTTACAAAAGCGGCGCTGTGTTAATAAATATAAAAATTGGCAAAGCATATAAAGGATTTATAATAAAAACTTTGTTTTTATGAGTTATATGATTTTCTCTTAATACAAATCCAAAATTAATAAATAATGTGCCCATTTAAAGGCTGAAATCTACGCTACTGAAGAATCGCTTACGTATAATTGTACAATTTGTTGTTTTAAAATAATATATATCTTAGCAACAGAATACAATACCTAACTCTGACGGACTCATCAAAGTAATTTCTCTGATATACTGAGAAGTAACTACAATAGTCCGAGAGGCGACTGCAAATTTTGGACCCCATAGAACATCATTCTAAACTTTTTATAGAAATTGGAGAAAACGAATCCATGAAGATTACGAATCCACTGGTCTGCCGTGGCAAAAATGGCCGAAACTGATGAAAAATCGACTTGGAATGAGTTGAACTAAAATCCGATTGCCAAATATGCCATAACTTGCAAAAAGAGAACAAACTTTTTCGTCTGGCAGCCCACTGCATTTTGATTTTCAATGAGAAAAAGCGCAAACGATTTCTGATCTCTGGCTCGGAAAACTTGTATCTTTTCAAAGTAAGAAAAATTGGCGACATCAGTACGTCATCAGTGACGTAATGTTTATTGCCAATTTGGCATATTTGTGAAAGATTCAAGTAAGCTATAGCCACACATCCGAATCGTCTGCAACCTTCTTAATTAAAAATGAAAGAGTTAAGATTACCAAAAAAAAAAAAAAAAAAATGCTCATTATTTGGCAAGTTATGGAGCATTTGGCAATTGGATTTAGTTCAACTTATTAAAGGTCGATTTTTGACCAGTTTCGGCCATTTTGCCACGGCAGACCAGTGGATTCGTAATCTACTCACTTTTCTCCGATTTCTATAAAAAATTCAGAATGATGTACGATGGGGTCCAAAAACGGCAGTCGCCTCTCAGTCTACAAATTTAGGTATTCATTGGAACATCATTCTAAATTTTTTTTAATATAGAATATAGAGAAATTTAAGTAGATCTTGAATACACTGGTCTGCCGAGCCAAAAATGGCCGAAACTTCACAAAAATCGACTCCGAATGGATCGAACTAAATTCGTTAGACAAATATGTCATGTCTTGTTAACTAATGAGCATTCTTTTTTATGTGGTAACCCACTGCTCGTTAATTATCATATAGCAAAGGTGGAGACAAGATTTATTCTCTAGGGGGAAAATCCTTGCATTTTTTTTTTAAAGCTAGGCAATTTGGCTATAAATATTTCGTCACTTATGACAACTCTATTCACACACTCTACCCCAAACTAGTTAGTGTCTGATAGTAACCAAGGGCAATCTATTACACAGTATTCTTTATATAAGCACAGTGTGGAAATTCAATTAACTTCAATTTATTGCAGAGCAGAAACTTCTAGTAAGCTATCCAGGAGTTATAATTAAAGGTAATTAAATATTACTCTCTGTGATGAATTATAGAACTGGTTTTCAAACGCCATCTCAACAATTTAAGTCAATAATTTCTAATTGCAACTTCCGTATAATACATGCCTGATTATATTTTGACTTGAAGCTGAAGATACTTTTATAATCACAATCGAGATCTATATTCACAACTCTACCCCAAAATAGTTAGTGCATTTTGGTAACCAAGGGCAACATGGGCAACCTGTTATATAGCATTATATGGAGAGCAGTATGGCGGAAATTCAATTAACTTCAGTTTATTGCAAAGCAGAAACTGCAACCGAGCTGTCCAGGAGTTATAATTATAGTGTGTGATCAATTATAGAACTGGTTGCCAATCCTATTTCTACATAATAAAACTGTTCTTTGAGCAATTTTTCGGCTTAGTATAGCCTTTGTATAGCCCCAACCCCCATAAACTCCGAGCACGGCTTCTCTCCATCCTTGGCCACGTATAATGTATCTCCACTTCAATAGAGAGAGGCCAGTCAACCTCTGGTGTTGCTTTTCTTTCTTTTTTTTTTGTTGTTGTTCGTTCGTTCCTTCCACACGAAAAGCGTGCTCGACCTCGGCCCGATAAACTGCAGGACCATGTGGATATATTGTACGGAGCAGGTTTTCCAACCAAGCAGGCCGATGTCGGTCAGAGAACTGCTCGCCGTTTCGAAACCCGAATTTTTCCAGCTCCGCACGGGCTGTCGGGGGTGACATTCGAACGAAAGCTTCGTGAAAAAAAAAAAAGAATGGGGGATCAGGGATCTGTGACGAGCTAGGTACAACTTCGAAAAAAGAGCGGCCATTAATTTTTTTTTTTAGTGGAAATGCGGTTTGTTTTGAATGCTTTTTAGTGTTGTTGAAAGGAGGTTATGTATCCTCTTTGAAAATTAGTTCGTAAGGGTGAAAGCTTTTTTTTTTTTTGGTGGGGGGGGGGGGGGGGAGGGTAGAAGCTCAAAATGAACGTGATAGCCTTAAACTGAGGGGTATTCTTATCACTCTCTCATGACCTGTGATTACAAATGACAAAATTCGCACTTCCGATTCCTTCTCTCTTTTGACAAAACCACAAAACTAAATTCGTAAATAATACACCAATTTAAATGTCTACGGTCTTGACGAATACCTTATATTTACGATGGCACATTGAGTTATTTGTTTGAAAATTGAAGTTAAGCAGAGAAATAGTCCGAACAATCTGGGAAGTTGTCGTAATATACAATAGATGGCAGCACTCTAGAAAAGAGAAAATCGCAATGAGGAACTTGCACAAGTCCGAAAAATGATTATTTTTTGTATTTTCTAGTTTTATCCAATATTTGAGCAGTGTTATTATTTTTTAACTTCATGCTTTCAATTAATTAAAAATAGAGTTTGAATTTAGCTGAAATCAAAACAAAAGTCACGTGACCAAAAACGCAGATACTGTCGAAAATCCGAAGAAGAACGCCACTCCCTCCTCGTCTAAAACATAAGACTGGTTCACCATCTGCGCATTGACGTCACACGCAAAAGTAGCTTTTTCCCACCAAATCGCAAAGTGAAAAACTAATTTTTTTTTAACTATCTATCCGAGCTTAAATTTTTGAAAGAATGGTATTGTTTTTCATGATTTTTTCTCTACTTTTAATTAAAAATAAAACCAAAAAACGTGAAAATTTCTCATTCAAACATGTTGAGGAAACCTAAGAAATCTCATTAATAAAGTACCATCTCTAACTTCGATGAGCCTCCAAAGAAATGCAATTCCTCAAAGCAATCTTAAATACACGGGCTTTCCACTACACTAGAAGACAACATATAGTCCGAGAGGCGACTGCAATTTTTGGACCACATCGAACATCATTTTGAATTTTTTATAGAAATTGGAGAAAAGTGAGTAGATTAGAGTTGAACTAAAATCAGATTGCCAAATATGTCCTAACTTGCCAAAAAGAGAACAAGCTTTTTCGTCTGGCAACCCACTGCATTTTGATTTTCAATGAGAAAAAGCGCAAACGATTTCTGATCTCTGGCTTGGAATACTTGTATCTTTTAAAAGTAAGCCAAATTGGCGACATCAGTTGCGTCATCAGTGACGTAATGTTTATTGCCAATTTGGCTCATTTGCGAAAGATGCAAGTAAGCCATAGCCACACATACGAATCGCCTGCAACCTTCTTAATTGAAAATTAAAGAGTGAGGGTTAGCAAATAAAAAAAAATGCTTATTATTTGGCAAGTTATGGCTCATTTAGCAATTGGATTTAGTTCAACTCATTAAAAGTCGATTTTTGACTAGTTTCGGCCATTTTTGCCACGGCAGACCAGTGGATTCGTAATCTACTCACTTTTCTGCAATTTCTATAAAAAATTCAGAATGATGTTCGATGGGGTCCAAAAATTGCAGTCGCCTCTCGGACTATAACCACGGATACAACAAGAGTTTTAACGATCGACCACACATCGTTCCGATCAGCCAATCAGGGCGTAATAAAACCGGTTCACTCATCGTTGTAGGGTATTCAGTGAGCTCATGTTATGTTGTCTTCTAGTATAATATAGTTTTATATAAATTTTCACCATTTATAGCTCTATTTATTTTTTATTTTCCTTTAAAATGCAGATGCATACGTTGAAATGTAATTTAATAACCAAATGGTACACTTTAATGTTATATACAATGGAAATAAAATTGGGATAGGATACTTACTCTTTGAAATATTCATTGTTACCAATAGGTACTAATTTTACAACCACTCTACAACAAACCAATGAACTAAATGGAATGCTGCGAATGAACCAAACTTCTTCTTCTTATCAAGGACTATGGGGACTAAGGCACTTGCTTCTTTTAAGCATTTTGCACCAATCCCATATCCAGTACAGATCGGTAATGGGCAGTACTGGTCAGGGTGTAAGCACACGCTCGCGAGAGGGAGTGCGCACGTTTACCTATAGCCACCGAAAAGTTTATTTCTACCACTTTTCGGTAGCTACCCGGTAGAGGGCAGCACTACCGACTGTATGTGGAACTTCTTAATTTAGAGGCAAGCAGAAGATTCCAGCAGGAAACTTGGCTTTCCCACCCCCAAATCTATTGATTTGTATGAGAACTTGGAGGACTTTGTAACCACGACTGGTTAAATGTACTCCAGTCACCATTGGTGAACACGGCGGTCTTTAGTCGGTCCCAGTCCCGAACTCGCAACCTCAGAGCTCGCAACCTTCTAGTTGCGATACTCTCAAGACTGGGCTACTCGGCCCGAGCCAAACTTAATAAAAGTTACTTAATATTTTCTTCGTATAGTTATACTCCTCCGCAGTGCTCTTAAGTGTTACACAATTTCGGTCTGGAATAATTTTGACTGACGTAATTTCATTTGTTGTGGGAGAAAGTTTAATAGAACATTGTTTGAATTAAGCGTATTTTAAGTTTCGGGCAGAACAAAGCCGTTGAGTTTCATCAAACCGTTGCTTTAGAACATTTTAGATTTCATTGAATAATGGAAAAGTACACAATGCAAAGTAATATGTAGATATTAGCTTCAAAAGAAAAAGGACAGTTGGTACGGATTCTGAAACCACTTGTTTCAAAAGAAGTATTGTATTTAGACCTTTGATGAAAAATGAACATCTTCGAACAATAAATGTCTCGGTTCGGAACCTGAGAACTTCAAAACTACACCCACCTGAAAGAACAATGGGAATAATATATTTCAGATTCCACCCTCTTTTGAAAATGAACTTTTTCAGTCACACGCATAATCAATTTTTCATTTCGAAGAACCGAAAGATAAAGAATATTCCAGAACGAGAATAAAGAATATATTCCAGGTTCGTGAACGGCGCCATCATTTTTTTTCTTTCTCTGCTTGAGTATCATTGTTCTGGGTTAAATTCGGGTTGATTGCAGAATTAGGCGAGGGTGGTTCTAGTTCTTGTGGGATCTTGCTTCAGCTAACCTAACCATTTAGGGTGTAAACGCCCTGTATTAAAAATGATGGGATTGCAGAGGAGGAAGAATTGGAAATGCTTGCGCAACCCACTGGATTTCTGTGTTTAAGAATTCGTGCCTAGAAGAGCCCCAGATGATTGTTTCGTTTGATTTGGCTTGTGGAGGTTATTACATTTCAGAAGAAAAAAAACAACTTATATACGGTTTTTATTTCGGGAACAGAGAGTAGAAGATTGTAAAAAGTCAGTCCATGACCGTGAGTCATGTTGGAATTTAAAAAAAGCGGCGTTTGGAGCAAGAACTTTCAATCATAAACATTATTTTTGGGTGGTGTTTTCTTTATGCAACTATCATTTTTTCTACTTTTTTACAAAACCAAACAACTAGATAAATGATGTACCATCGTAAAGGTTAAGTCCATCTATTCTAATGAATAGTTTGTTTGCAATGTACGATTCCCGCATTTTTTTAAAAACGAGTTAAATTAGTTTGTATTTATGAATATTTCTTTCTGAATCCAAATATTTAAAGAAAAGTTCTTAAAAAAAACTAGTTATTTAAATAGTAAGAAAAGAAAATGCTCGAAAACCTCGTCCAATCGCAGTCCGATCAAAACGATCCACTATAGCTGCGACGTCAAAACATCCTTCCGTTTCTATGGTTATCGTGAGGTTTCTGCCAAATATTGGCGTTGGTTTGGTAGACAATTGCTGTATACCGTACCGGTTGAAGCGATTTGTTAGAAACTTGCGAAACTGGTTTTCGCTGCTATGTTTCAAGCCAAGTTGTTTCAGATGTAGTGACGTTACATTCGCTTTGAGCCGAATGTGTCGTTTTTCCCACCAAAACTAACTAGTGAACTTTGGTTGCAAATTTAAAAAAAAAACAAAAAAAAAACGCAATGAGCAGAAATTTTTGTGTTTATGACCTTAACGAAACATTTAGAATTGAATAAAAACAAATAAAATAAAAAAGAATTATTCATTGCACATCAATACAAGTAGACTATAAATATATAATTTAGCCACTTTTAAAACAAATTATTAATTGTTTAAAATTCTGTTGGAAATATTTCGTCGAGGTCTTATGTTGACGCAAAGTATCCGAAGATATATAAGATAACTAAGTCTTGGTTTTTTTAATTGACCAATAAGAATAACCACGCATTTGCCATGGTCCTTTATCCTTTAATTCGAAATTTTCTATTGCACTTTCTCGTCCAGTTGGATAAGAGTTTGCATCTGGTACACACACAAATTCTCGCGTTCAATCAACTTGAATACCTATTTCCTATCATTCATAATGTTTTTTTTATTTACATTATGATTACAAGATTTAAATTGCGGTTGAAATTCTTGAAAATAAATCCATCGAACTCAACTCCACCATTATCAAACGATCAAAAAAAAGAAGCTTCGACCGCTGAGTGGTCGTGACGTCACAAATTTTTACTGGTTGATGGAATCGTTTGGTCAAATAGAATATGAAAATGTATTTTTTTTTATTATTTATCAGAATAAAACAATAATAATACTATATATTCTTACTTTAGCTTAAATTAGATATTTAGTTATTTATGCAACTAATGGGGAGAGTAATACTTTTTTAAACGAGGTAAAACGCTTATTTGACGAGTGCTATAGCACGGGTCTAATAATAGTTTGAAAAAGTATTTTCCCACATGTTGCATACAATATTTTTTATAACCACATGCAAAAAATATTTTTAATGTATATATTTATTAATGTTAGTTCAAATTTGGTATGAGGGTTCGTGACGGCCATGGGACCTACCATTAAGGTTTTCGTCAAAATCGCGCATGCGCGTAAGGTAGCTGCCATTGAAAAAAATCATGTTTTTCAATGATTGCTAAATAACGGCCCTAACGATTTTGATAAAATTGCTGTGCTAATGCCTCTTAAAGTGTTCTAAACATCCCCACCTCCGAAATTTCCGTAAAAATGCTTTAACGGCGTAAAGAGTTCAAAAACGAATGTCTTCAACACAAAGTCTTCTTTCCTTGAGTTTCACTTATAACAAAGGATAATATAAGGGTTATCGTGAAGTATTTCGCCAAAATCCCCATTTTGATTGAGTGTTTTTTTTTTTTTTTTTTTTTTTAAGACCCATACAAGAACTATCGCAAAAAATATCGCCAAACTAGCCATTTTTTCTAAATGAATGATGAAAATATAATAAGGGTAAATAACACAATTCCCCGTCAGTATTATAGTGTAATTGAAAGTTGTGCGATGTTCCGCACCTCTAGTTTAATCAAAAATAGTGGTGGAAGTAGCACTTTTTAGTGACGGGTGTGGGAAAGTAACTTTTTAGCACCAATGTGAAAAAGGACTTTCTCGTACGCCTCGCACTCAAATATCATACAATCTTGGCATTGAAATGACATATTTTCTGAAGGAATTCATTGACTAGAGCTGTCAGTGTTAATAAATAAATGTATTAAAAATATTTTTTGCACGTAATTATAAAAAAATATCGTAAGCAACACGTGGGGAAATTCGTTTTCGAACTCGTTAAATTATTAAGCATTTTACCTCATTTGAAAAAGTATCACTTTCCCCACTTGTTGCATATATAATTATTGTGATGAACCTTTCAATGTCAAAGTAAACTTGAATTCCAATTTGATCATCTCTATCACCCTTATCTGTTCAATTATTTTCACAAAACCAGATGAAGATTACCTACAGAATTTGTCATATTTTTTACAGAATGCGTTGAATATTCTCACTGATTGTTGAAACTGAATATTCGCTAAATACTTACGACATAATATAAGCCTCAAAACCTTTTTGTTTTGTTCAAGACTAAGAAGAAGTTCTATTAAGGATCTTTCCCTTATACTTGTTATGTTACAACCTCCTAGCCCAGTACATTTAGAAACTACTTTGTATAAAACTTTGAAATTTGGTGAATAGGTACGAAATAGTATGAAAAGTTATAAATTGTTTTCATTTAATGTCTATCTATTATAAATGAAAATTAAAAAAGCAAACGACTATTGCAGGCATTGACATAAAGATTTGAAATTTAAAATAAAATATATTAGACGCTATTTTCGTGTTTTTAAATTTATGTCATTTCAATAAGCAATCATTTTCATAACTACTCACCAAATTTCAAGGTTTTATACAAAGTAGTTTCTAAATGAACTGGGCTAGAAGATTTTAACATGGCTAGTATAGGTAATGATCATTACTTGGACTTCCTCTAAAATTATTTGTCCAAACGAATTATGAAACAAATTCGACAGAATATTCATCTATTTCATTCACATAATCAATCATTCATCAAAACGTTTCCTGTATTTCAGACCAAATAATTTAAAAACCCTTTAAAAGTTCTTAGTACTTCAACATCATTATCTCGCCAATTACTTATCGAATCCCATTTATTTTAAGAATTAACCATCCGCCATTCAACGTCACAGACGCTTGAACTCGACGACTTAACCATCAACTGTTTCCAAGATGTTCAAACAAGTGTCAAAACAAATCCAATTCTGCATACAGCACGTCCCGTCGGAATTATAATGAATGTGAGATAGGAAGAGACAAAACACACAAACGCTTTTTTTTTTGTGCTTTTTTTTTGTGTGCAAAATTGGTTCCGATTCCATTAACGACAAGATGGCGTGCTGAGTTGAGTGAAAAAGAAGAGTTTAAAATGTAGCGTCGGTCAACGTCCGGTCGGGGACATTTCCCCTCGGGATTTCAGGTTTTTATTTTTATGCATCAGCGTCGGAAAAGTTGCATATTTCGGCCATTGGACAAGCTCTGAATCTACAAACTTGTAGAGAGAACAAGTTATGGTGATTATTTAGTTAAGCAAATAACCACCAGCCAACTTGTCACTTAGAGGCTGCTTCTACATTAGAGGTCGGCGATGTATCGATACGACGATATTTTTTTTTTTTCAAAATATCGATACAAGTCACCGACATATCGATATTTTCAAACATTTTTAGTTTTTTTGATGATCGTTTTGTAGTTCCGTGTCTTTTTTCGATTTTCTTTATTTCTTTTTCAAAAACTTCAAAACTAAAGTTTGGACTTGGCTGAGAGATAGTTAAAATGGCACCCTAACCAAAAAGAAAACATAATGTAATGGAAAGATAAGATCCTTTATTAGTAGTCATTAACATAGCGCCGTTTCGGTTGCCAACGTGTGCCTGGAATTTGCATCTAATATTAAATATTAAAAACATTTCTATCGGCAAAATATACGATAAACTACTTTACAAAATTTCTTCTTTAAAAATAGATGTGAATTTATGCATTGACATCCAAATGTATTTTATTTATTCTGATTGATAGTATAATTTATTTATAAAAACAATTTTTATAATTTATTTAGTAAAATAATTTCAGCAGGAATTCATGAAGAGTAGAAATTTGCATCGAAAAACTTCGTTTCTGGCAAAATTGAAAATCAAATAAAAAAAAAACGTATCGATATTTTTTCTATGCAATCGATATTTCCGACCTCTATTCTACATCTATATATTTAATAGGCAATACGCTTTTTGGGGTTAGTCCGTCCGCCTAAACTACTCAACCAATTTCAATGATCAAGGTGTCATTTTAAAGGAAATAAGCTGTAGATTTGCCAAAACGTGCCAAAATAATTTATTAACACTTTATTAATTAGTTAAATTTCAATATTTTTCCTCATTAAGCTACTACAAAGCCTCAATGATTTTGAATATAAGAATGGCAACATCCTTAAGTAAACAAACCCGCTGCTCGGGGGTTCAACCAACCAACCAACCGTTGCTAATTTTAAAGCTATCCTTACATATGTAAACAACAAACCAGTTGCTAATTTTAAAGCTCTTTTTAAACTCTTCGTTTCAAAGTAGATTTTTTCTGTTTTTCTGAAGCATTTTTGTATTAGAGTAATTATTATTTTGAAGTATTTCTATCCAGAAAATGCCTCGCGTTGGACGTCGTTCTCTAACGGGGCGACTTATCAGAATAAATAAAAGATATTGCGACTTCAATGTAAGGGCATAACTAATGAAGTTTTAAGTCAGAATGTTGGCGGATAGTATATTTAACTTTCTATTATGAAACTTGCAATTTGGGTGTTTTCTCTATTAGGCCTTACATTAAAGTTATAAAAATTTGGTTACATTTTTTATGGCTGGCAAACCTATTCGAGCGCAGCAAGATGTTTTAACCACAAATTCGAGAGGCAAAGCCGCTCAATCCGAGCGCAGCGAGGTGTTTGGGGGTTGGCGAGCGTTAGCGAGCAGGGGGCGAAGCTCCCTAGTACGTTTTGATTACAGTAGTTCAGGTTTTGTAGTTATTTGACAACATCATCCAACAATCACCGAATGCAATTTCTTTTAAGAATTCCTATCCTTCATTTAATTTTACAGTATTTGACATCAACATACCATGAGTTGGCAAATCAATCTGAATCATAAAATATTTGGCGACTTAATGACTGAAATATCAGCCGATTAAAAATTAACAACGTTCTTCTACTTCTTTATGAGAGCCCCGATTTGTGGTATTATAAAAACAAATTTAGCAGGTTTGGCGACAATTTTGCCTAGAAAATTTTTCACCAATCATCCAAGATCTATTCTCATTTATCAATTTGGCGCCAAGTGAGCTTACTGTAGAATTACTGTGGAAGCACTCAACCCGACGTACTATCGACCACTTCCGGTTAAATTTTATGTAATTTCCCTAATATCATCGAGAGCATCAAACGTAATATCGCACCTTTGCAACAAAAGTGACACAACTCAAAATTCTTCTTTTTGAGTAAAAGCGTGTTCAAAATCACAGACTGCATCACTTAGACGGTAGATTTTCAACGTGCACAAAGACAATTCATCCATTTTGGCGGCGTAAAGGCATATTTCTCGCCAAACCTTATAGCCTTTTGTTCTCTACAGGGTTGCTGGACTGAGCTTCCCCAGCGTGCCTTCAGTTCGCCAAAATGGATGAATGGACGATTCCCGCATTTTTTAAAAACGAGTGAAAGTAGTTTATATATATGAAGAATTTCTTTCTGATTCCAAATATTTAAACAAAATGTCTTTAAAAAAAAATTGGTTATTCAAATATTAAGAAAAGAAATTGCCTCAAAACTGAGTCAAAACCAGTCCGATCAAAAACACTCAGCAAAATCTGTGACGTCAAAGCTTCCTTTCTATTCTATGGTTATCTTGAGGTTTCTGCCAAATAGTTGGCGTTGAAATATTTGGCATTGGTAGACCATTGCACTATCCCCTACAAGTTGGCGCGATTTGCGAGAAACTCGCAAAACTGGGTTCCGCTGCCGCATATCAAGCCAAGATGTTTGGGAAGCCTTGACGTCACATTCAATTCGAACCGAATTAATCGTTTTCTCGCTAACGTGTAACAGGGGAACTTTGATTGCAAAATAAATAAATATATAAAAAAAAAGCGCATTGAGCAGAAATTTTTCTGTTTATGACCTTTTCAAAACATTTAGAATTGAATAAAAAAATAATAAAAAAATGCGGGAATTGTCCATTGCCTATGTGCACGGTGAAGATCTACCACCTAAAAGTGATGTTAAGTTAAGGTGGAGTTTCGTACAGAGGGCTGCAGTTTCCGAGCTCATGAGCGATGGTAGATCGTGGGTTCGGTCCCTGCCTCGCCGAGTATTGGTGTGTACGATAATGGGGCACATTTAATAGGTCGTCACCTCAATGTCCTCTCGTTGGTGGGGTGGAGTTGGAGAGAGAGGTACGCGCGATAAGGTTTCGACGTCGCAATCTTATTGAGGTTCAAAATGAGGAGGCATATTTGGGTAAGTACTATAAAGTGGCAGAAATAGTCTGAACCGTGCAAGCGAAACTAAAAGGCACAAGATTATTTACAAGGAGAATTCAAGTTGAAATTGAAACTGATTTATGACGTTCTTCTAGATTAAAGTTGTCTGCGGTTTTTGCGCACATTTAAACTCGGGAATGAAGAATTTTGAATCGTGTCACACTTCTACAGCATAGGTGCGACTTTTGTCAGTAGCTGTTACAGTTTAGACTCACCGATTTAAAAAATTGAAAATTCGAGGCCACGCCTGCTATTTTCGGTTGTAACTTTCGAAGAATAATGGCATAAGAACTCATTTCGACGAGACCTTTCATTTGACGTATCACACGCGTTTGTAGCATTCATAATTTCGTTTGCTAAAGTAGACTTCAGACAGACGGACAAAGCCTTTGTATATTATTCTCACTGCGTTAATGTTGGGTGGGAACAAAAAATTAGTTGGATTGGTACAGTCACTGTCACTAAGAGACCGCTTCTACACCTTCTATCGTTTCGATGCATTTAGTCATCTTCTCAAAGATTTGATACGTGAATGCTAGATATATTGTAAAGTGTCATTATAAAGAGGAGATACCAAGTTGATTTGGTTGTTAAAAACTTACCTATTTGGTGTTATCAACAAAATATCGATTACCTTCTTCCTTTGTTATTATAATATTCCAAATAATGTTCTTCCCTTGTTATTATAATATATACTTATATCTACCTTTACTTTGCAGACATAAATTTTTCAGTAGAAAAACATTACTTATAATGTAGAGCTGCATCAAAATATAAACATATTTCAATCCTTGAGAAAGATATTATAACTAGATCGATTATAGAATTATAATAAGTAATCCGAGGATTACTTATTATAGAATATTTGAAGTACCTCGTTGAAAACCATTCCGATTTTTTTTTATATAATGTAAAAATATACTAATAGATTATGAATTAATACTGGTCTACCGAGAGAAAATTGCCGAAACTGTTCGAAATCGACTTTGAATGAATTGAACTAAATCCGATTGCCAAATATGTCATAACTTGCCAAATAATGAACATTCTTTGTTATTTGGCAACCCACAGCTCTTTCTTCAATGAGGAAGAGCTCAGACGATTTCACTTCTCTGGCGTCAGATACCTGCATCTTTTAAATTTGACTCAAATTGACAATAAATATTAGAATAGTGAGGATCTAATATTTTTTTTAAATCCTTTATATTAACTTCGATTTTATGTGTGTGAGTGTGTTGATGGGAGGGAAATCTGAGGACGCATAATTAACTCTCTTGCCGTCATCCAATCGGGCTGAAACTTGGCAGATAGATTCAATGTGGATGACAATGCGTTCAAGCAAATTTTGGGGCTGTAACTGTCACTAAAAGGTAGCTTTTTCGGAATACTAATAAACCTACTTACCGTCATCCAATCGTGATGAAATAGTATGTAACCCACCATTGTTGAAACACATTCCTGTTGCCAATTTTTTTAATAAATAAATAAATAAATAAATAAATAAATAAATAAATAAATAAATAAATAAATAAATAAATAAATACATAAATAAATAAATAAATTAATTAATTAATTAATTAATTAATTAAATAAATAATAATCAATTTACTTTAATCAGAATAAATAAATGATGTTTGGATGTGAGAGTTATACATTCACATTCATTTTTAATAAATAAATTTTGAAACTTAATTTGCCGCACATTTTGCTGATAGAAACATAGTCAATAAAACAATTTTTGTAAATAAACACGCCAAAAGTTCATACTTTGCATTTGATTTTGTGTAGGGTTGGAACAAGGTGTGTTTTTGATATTTAAAATTAGATACACACACCAAGCACACACTGTTTACAGAATCGGCAATGCGTTAATGAATATAATAACTTACAGTGCATGTAAAAATTTATATTAAAAACTGTTTTTTTATGGGTTATATTATTGTCAACTTGGCTCGCATGTCTCGATAAAAAAATTCAGAGTGATGTACGAACAGGTACCCCTTAACTTGCATTCTGTTCACAATCTAAAAGGTTTATTCCATAATTTAGCAGCTGTGATAGGCCAATGCATAAATAAAAAGCAGCTGTTTATCGCAAGTCTGTCAAACTGTCACCAATTCCCATTAGCTCGTCCAAATTGCAACTCTTCCGTTCCGCCCGCATTGCAGTGAATTAGTCACTGATTCTGACTCACCCAAAAGTAGTTGAAACTCCGGGGAGGTTTTCACGGTGTTTTAGCCTCGAAAATTGGGGCTAGGGAGATTTCTAGCGTCCATTTCCGCCAAGGTCTCTT
Source organism: Linyphia triangularis (assembly GCA_963978545.1). NCBI lineage: Eukaryota > Metazoa > Arthropoda > Arachnida > Araneae > Linyphiidae > Linyphia > Linyphia triangularis. The sequence continues at coordinate 27,975,810 of OZ021731.1, forward strand.
ACGTTCCATTACGAAAAAGGTATATTTCTGCAAAGATTGTTACGCGAATGCAATTCTTAGTTGGAACTGTGCAATAAGAACCGAAGAAAAACAAGTAGTGGTGGAACAACGCACAACTTTCATTTACCATTATAATACTGATATCAATTTGTGTCATTTACCGTTTTTATATTTTCATCACTCATTCAGAAAAATGGCTAGTTTGGCGGTATTTTTTTTACCACAATCCTTGTGTGGGTCTTTGAAAAAAAAAAAAACTTCGCCAAATAGATAATTTTGGCGATATACTTTTCAACAATTCTTATATTATCCTTTCTTATAAGTGAAATTGAGGAGAAAAGAAAAGACGATCGTTCATGAGGTATGCTCAAGGAAAGAGAACTCTGTGTTAAAGGCATTCGTTTTTAATTATTTTTTTTGCCATTAAAGCATTTTTACGGGAATTTCGGAGGTGTGGATGTTTAGAACACCTTAAGAGGCATTACAACAGCGATTTTGGACAAAATCGTTTGAGCCGTTTTTTAGCAATCACTGAAAAACATGATTTTTTCAATGGCAACTACCTTATGCGCATGCGCGATTTTGAAGAAAATCTTAATGGTAGGTTCCATGGTCATCACATACCCGCAGACCAAATTTGAACATCGCAGGGCAATTTGTTCGGGAGTTATACTGACCACAGACACACATACAGACAGACATTTTTTCTAGATAACTTTTTTGAAATCAGAGTGTACCAATACGTGGAAAATGCAAAAAAAAAAAAATCGATTTTTGTTGTTGTTGTTGACCGAATACTATACTTTCATTTCCTTATGTAATACATATGGGTAATTAAAGTAATATTAAGTTTTATAGAGACGAAAAGTGAAGAAAACTAAGGTTTAGAAAGATTTAGATACATTTTTTTTTTTTTTTTTTTAGAATATAAATTTAAAGTGTTAAATAGAATAACTAAAAGAATATTGAAGAGAAGAAGCATCAAGAATACTTTTGCAGTATATAGGTTTTATGATGGATAATGGAATATCCAGAAATGCGCTATCTAGATAGAGAATATAAGGGATATCAGATTCCTATATCTATGTTTTATTTTAGATCTTTTATTTCCACTGATTTCTAAATTCAGAGTGCCTTTGCACCCTGGGTCGTACTGGCCATATGGTTGTCATGTGCAATCACCAGCCAGGTCAGTGTCTGTAAAAAATGGTTCGGTCCGGTACAGAAGTTCTTTTTCTTTAGTTCCTTAATTTGTTTTTCAATATAAGTAATTCCCTTCTTTTAAGCTTTCTTAAAGAAGTCCAATGTGTTCAAAGCAGGTCACTTACACCTAGAACTATTAACTATTATTGAACTATTACTTTTGTTGAGATATAGTTTGCACATTAAGAATTTGCTTAAGATTTTACATTTGAACTTTATAGATTATTTTGTACTTAGAAAATAAAAGCACTGACATTTATACATTATTATATTTCTAATTTTCACTTATTTTATAGTTGTTGGTTGTTTTCAGATTATCTGGTGCCGTCAGCAACACGAGGGCTATAATGCGCCGAAACATTCGTCATTTGACAAGCCAACATACATTTACAAACTCCCATGCCTTACATGGGACTCGGAACCCGCAACCTCGCGGTCTAGTGGCTAGCACGCTAACCACTATACCGTTTGGTCTCACTTATTTTATGAATTTTAAGATTAAATATATTAATGGTTTATGGAAACCAAGTTTACTCAAAGGATACAAATAGCATTGGGAAAATTTTATTTAATTAAACTAATTATTAAAGAAATTCAAATGTTAAAATTAATTAATAAATAAAACTAATTATTGAAATATATTATTAAATACAAAAATACAAATAAAAAATATATTAAATTTCAAAAATATTTATTTATTAAATTTAATTACTTAATTAATTCTAGGATTTTATTATGAAAATAATTATTAAAACTTGATTAATGGTAACATTAATGCATAAACAAAATATACATAAACAAAATATCGCTGAGCCGATTTTATGTCCCAGTACGCTTTTGTATGCACTCTGAATTTAAGGTTGCAAATCCTGAATTTTTTGGGCCTACCAAACGGTATAGTGGTTAGCGTGCTAGCTTTTAGACCGCGAGGTTGTGGGTTCGAGTCCCGTGTTAGGCATGGGTGTTTGTAAATGTATGTTGGCTTGTCTAATTACGAATGTTTCGGCGCATTATAGCCCTCGTGTTGCTGACGGTGCCAGATAATCTGAAAACAAACATCCTGAATTTTTTGGGTTACAAACTTTTAGGAAGGGTAGGGTAAACCAAGACGACTCAGAATCATATAACAATCCTGGGTCGGAAATGCTTACCAGGCTCGGTAGATGGCGTTGCACGTGAATGGGATACCCGTGCCACTGAAAACACACATACCTCCCCCCCCCCCCTCTCCCTCACTTTCCCTCATCTACGCCACTGCATTTCACCTTGAAAACAACAAACTCGATATCCTTCCACGCCAACAACAACCGCAATTTCCAACCAATCCAGGCGTGTCAAACGATCCAAATCGCACGGGGACACGGATACAGCGCTTCCTGGGGTGGGGGGGGGACGTGGAACTTTTGTCACACATGGCCAGTGGCGTCGGTCATAACGAACGACACTTAATTTATTCGCGGCTAAGTAGGGAGAACGCTGTTTGCGTAATTTCTTTGGAAAGGGGGTTTCGCGCGTTCTTTGTTCAATGTGTGGGAGAGGGGTTGAATTGTTGGACTGTTCGCACGATTGGATTGATTGGTTGTGCTGTTTCGTAAAAGGGGTGTACTTTGGGAAAATATTCTCATGACAAACCCTGTGTGGCTTAAGGGTGACATTGAACCACATTTTCAGTATTTTCTTCTTCCCCACTTATGTTTTTATAATATTTTCAGACCTAATAATATAAAATGAAAGAATAAACCCTAAATTATATTTTAATTTACCCAAATTAATAAATGCTGATGATGAAAGCCCCAAATAATAGGGAAATAACCCGGTACAAAGTTATTCTGTCATTCAGGGTAACTTTGAACCACTATCAGAAGTTTATATAAAATACCTTTTTTTTTTATTCAATCTAGGAGTCAGGACAACTTTGAACTAGTAAAATTAAGTTTCTAAATATTTAAAACATCATCAGCTGCAGTTATCAACATCATAAAGTTTGGATATTTTAAATAATACCACAAAGAATATATTTGGTGGGAACAGTGGATGACGAATCTCATAAATATATTACAAAAAATCTATTTATTATTCAGTTTAAACATACAAATATAGTGAGAAATTAATTTCCAGTTCATTCACTTTAATTTAAACTCATTTTATTAATTGAAAAGATAAATAGAAAATAATAAAACTGATAGTCCGCTCTTATGCTATTAGTTAAGTATTATGGTGTTTGCAAGTCACAATGAGCCACAAATACAATTATTCTACTCTTAATGTTAGAAATAGTATGACAATATAAAAACAAAGTTCAAACTTCATAAAATTTCACCTAGGCATTCTTTAGATTAATAATTTTGCGTCAAAGAAAGAATCATTGATTTGGAAAACTTCTCGTGTTCTAGCTGGAATAACAATTTCTGGAGGTAATTTGTTTTCAACACGCCTAATTTTTCATACCACAGATCACCATTGATATTGGGCCATTTACAATATGCACCAAATTTCTTCATGAACCACCAAATATCACGTCTTTTAAGTCAATTTGATCTGGGTACGTTTCGCCATCGTATTGAATAATTACTTGGTCGTAAACTTTGTATATGCTATACCAAAATCTAAAACACTTGCATGCTCTGTGTATAAAATTCCTGCCTCATTGATGTGTTCAACAGCCACCACTTGAACAATCTCTGATTTTTCAGTAACATTGTCCACAACAATTTCAGCAGTATACACATCTATCATGTCCTTATTGTCCAAGTTTCATCTCCTCCGAAAATGATAGTGTTGTACTCACAATGTCACCTGCATCATCTAGTTCAGGTTGGTTGGTTAATACGCTCAACGACCTACAGCTTAACGTGGATTTCGAACTACAACGAGCACCCATGACTAACCCGGCACCTTTGGCATGCAGAGCTAGAGCTCTAACCACACAGCCATTAAGTGGGTCATCTAGTTTAGGACTTTTACTCTTGCTGTCTCCCAGGAGTTCATATGGTAGAGGACTTTGGACGATTCCCTCATGTCCCACATATTCCTTTACCATTAATTTTTTGTGCATAGATATTTTTCACTTCCTCAACTGAAACGCTTTTTACAGCCATTACAGGTAGGCAGATTTTTTTTAGTTCTGTGAACGACTGCTATATCATTATTTAATATTTTTAGGTACTTCTTGAATTCACTCCCAATATTTTCCTTTTATCGGATTTTGCATACAAGGGAAGATTCCGTAAAATTAAATTGCATTTGTATTTATATAAATGTATTTAAAAGCAACCAAAAATAAATTGGAATAAAATATGAATTATATGTGCAGTGTAAACATAACACACTGTCATCAGCCTAACTTTAAACCGGCTCAAAGTTACACTGAATATGTGGTAAAATGAAAGTGCCTTGGTTTTTTGCTTTTTGCCAAATGTTAGTAAATAAATAAATATCAGCTACTTTTTTTTTTTCCCCTGACCGAATACTATATTTTCATTACCCGATATAATACATATGGGTAATTGAAAGTAAAAATAACTAAAGAGACTGCGTTAATTAATATTTATGTGGGTAAAAATCTTTACTGAAAAAATTATAGAAAAATATTTTTTTTTTAACTTTTAAAAAAATAATCGGCATAGGACCTATTTACAGTTTACCCTTAAGTCCAAGGCATTACGAAGTTTTTCTTTATTATTACTTGAAATTTACAAAACATACACAACTGAACAACATCGGCATACATATCTTTTTATAGGCGCACGCAATGCCTTTTCTGCGCAGGCCTAAACACGGGACTGACTACGCACAACACTTTAGACCAATTGAAAACCCTTGGGCTTAAGACCCAGTTAAGTAAATATGGTCAGTGATTAATTGCAGAATCTGGAGACAGCAGATGAACTACAGAATGCTATGAGAAATGTATATAATCTTCCGTTGGGTGGATGGGTTCGAAAGATTTGAAGCCAAAGCAGATCAAAACTTGCAGAAATTTATTCCGATAGAACTCTTCGCAGATTCTTTTACAACTTCAGAACTTTCCGTTCTAATAGACTCAATACAACTCGTTACACAATAATGGAGCTCAAACAGCAGTTAAAAACTTAGATACACAACTGTTAAAATCGTCGCACAAGACAATGGAATACAGTTCATTACTCTGAATGCTCGCTGAGAGACAACTAACTAGATAACTCAACTAACTCGATCACCCTCTCTCTTGGTCGGCCTTATATAGGAAAGACGAATCTTCGCGAGACTTCTAGAGATAGAAATTTGGAGAACTTTCCAGATCGTAGTCGAAAAGCCCTATACAGGTACATGGGGACCGAAAATGTCGCCAAGTTTGGCGACAAGTATGGCCATTAGCCATAATGTTAAATGGCCAGCTTCTTGTAAAACTCGTTTTCCAGCATGATCCCTGTAGAACTCGTTTTCAAGCATTAAGAGACGCATTGCAGGAAAGCGAAGACAAACGCTTGCAGTGCCTTATGTGAAATGTACATAAATTTTCCTTTTTACATAATTAATACTACGAAATATTTACAAATATGTATACAGAAATTCGTAACACTTTAATGTATCACAACCTTGGCTACAAAAGTGATACAGCTAAAAAAAAAATCTCTCCTTTTTTGAGTTACAGAGTGTACAAAATCCCAAACTGCATGTGCCGACCAAACGGTGTAGTGGTTAGCGTGCTAGCTTCTAGACCGCGAGGTTGCGGATTCGAGTCCCGTGTTAGGCATGGGTGTTTGTAAATGTATGTTGGCTTGTCTAATGACGAAAGTTTCGGCGCATTATAGCCCTAGTGTTGCTGACGGCGCCAGATAATCTGAATACAACCAACCAACCAACCCAAACTGCATGTACTTGAAGCTGGCAAGACTTTTTATAAGTTGAAACTGGCTTATCTGAAACTGACTCGAGTTGGAACTTGACAGATAGACTCGTAGATCGATTGGTTCCGAGGTTTTTCCTAAAAGGATATTCTCAGGGAAATTATTCTTATGACACACCTGTTTGAGATAAAGTGAAGAAGTTTATTCAAAGTCCATCTGTCGATAGGTCCCAGGCCGATATCCAAACCCGAATGCTTTGCTTGCAAATTTTAAGAAAAAGACATTTCAGCAAAACTAGTTCACATAATAAAATTCAATAGGAAAATACAGAAGTACCAGAAAAATTATCACATTAATTTAATGCTACAATGTGCTTATCAGAGGGAGTAAAATGATAAAACTGATAAACCCATCCCATGTCGTGAACTAAAGTTTCACATTTATTGTTCTACCACAGTCTGGTTCGAAATTACTTTTAGTGGAGTTTCTGTTTGAAAGTTATTAATGTCACTATTATTTTTTTCTTAAAATTTTGAGTAAAAGTGTTTTGGATTAAATGTTACCACTTTTATTTTTGATACAATTTTTGATAAATTATAATTTTTTAAATTCGATTCGTTGTTAACACCCTTCTTTTAAGATCTAAATAATCCTATCAAGAGCATTAATACTCCTGACTGGAAGTTTCTAATAAGGATAAACGATGCTGCCGTAATAAGTTAAGAAAGCCCTAAATCCAAAAATTGATCGCCGACCAAACGGTATAGTGGTTAGCGTGCTGGCTTCTAGACCGTGAGGTTGCGGGTTCGAGTCCCGTGTAGGCATGGGTGTTTGTAAATGTATGTTGGTCTGTTAAATGACGAAATGTTTCGGCGCATTATAGCCCTCGTGTTGCTGACGGCGCCAGATAATCTGAATACAACCAAACCAAAAATTGATCTTTTGTGTTTGTCCTTTATGTTTATTTATTTATTTTGTAATTTTTGTTTATTGTTTTATGAAAATTATTCATGTCACTATTATTTTTTCTTAAGATTTTGGGTAAAAATGTTTTTGGATTAAATGTCACCACTTTTTTTTTAATACAATATTTGATAAATTGTAATTTTTTCAACTCGATTCATTGTTAACACCCTTCTTTTAAGGTCTAGAAAATCCTATCAAGAGCATTAAAACTCCTGATTGGAAGTTTCTAATAAGGATAAACGATGCTGCCGTTATAAGTTAAGAAAGCCCTAAATCCAAAAATTGACGTTTTGTGTTTGTCCTTTTTGTTTATTTATTTTGTCATTTTTGTTTATTGTTTTATGAAAATTATTAATGTCACTATTATTTTTTCTTAAGATTTTGGGTAAAAATGTTTTGGATTAAATGTCACCACTTTTATTTTTGATACAATATTTGATAAATTGTAATTTTTTCAACTCGATTCATTGTTAACACCCTTCTTTTAAGGTCTAGAAAATCCTATCAAGAGCATTATTACTCCTGATTGGAAGTTTCTAATAAGGATAAACGATGCTGCCGTTATAAGTTAAGAAAGCCTTAAATCCAAAAATTGACGTTTTGTGTTTGTCCTTTTTGTTTATTTATTTTGTCATTTTTGTTTATTGTTTTATGAAAATTATTAATGTCACTATTATTTTTTCTTAAGATTTTGGGTAAAAATGTTTTGGATTAAATGTCACCACTTTTATTTTTGATACAATATTTGATAAATTGTAATTTTTTCAACTCGATTCATTGTTAACACCCTTCTTTTAAGGTCTAGAAAATCCTATCAAGAGCATTAAAACTCCTGATTGGAAGTTTCTAATAAGGATAAACGATGCTGCCGTTATAAGTTAAGAAAGCCCTAAATCCAAAAATTGACGTTTTGCGTTTGTCCTTTTTGTTTATTTATTTTGTCATTTTTGTTTATTGTTTTATGAAAATTATTAATGTCACTATTATTTTTTCTTAAGATTTTGGGTAAAAATGTTTTGGATTAAATGTCACCACTTTTATTTTTGATACAATATTTGATAAATTGTAATTTTTTCAACTCGATTCATTGTTAACACCCTTCTTTTAAGGTCTAGAAAATCCTATCAAGAGCATTAAAACTCCTGATTGGAAGTTTCTAATAAGGATAAACGATGCTGCCGTTATAAGTTAAGAAAGCCCTAAATCCAAAAATTGACGTTTTGTGTTTGTCCTTTTTGTTTATTTATTTTGTCATTTTTGTTTATTGTTTTATGAAAATTATTAATGTCACTATTATTTTTTCTTAAGATTTTGGGTAAAAATGTTTTGGATTAAATGTCACCACTTTTATTTTTGATACAATATTTGATAAATTGTAATTTTTTCAACTCGATTCATTGTTAACACCCTTCTTTTAAGGTCTAGAAAATCCTATCAAGAGCATTAAAACTCCTGATTGGAAGTTTCTAATAAGGATAAACGATGCTGCCGTTATAAGTTAAGAAAGCCCTAAATCTAAAAATTGACGTTTTGTGTTTGTCCTTTTTGTTTATTTATTTTGTCATTTTTGTTTATTGTTTTATGAAAATTATTAATGTCACTATTATTTTTTCTTAAGATTTTGGGTAAAAATGTTTTGGATTAAATGTCACCACTTTTATTTTTGATACAATATTTGATAAATTGTAATTTTTTCAACTCGATTCATTGTTAACACCCTTCTTTTAAGGTCTAGAAAATCCTATCAAGAGCATTAAAACTCCTGATTGGAAGTTTCTAATAAGGATAAACGATGCTGCCGTTATAAGTTAAGAAAGCCCTAAATCCAAAAATTGACGTTTTGTGTTTGTCCTTTTTGTTTATTTATTTTGTCATTTTTGTTTATTGTTTTATGAAAATTATTAATGTCACTATTATTTTTTCTTAAGATTTTGGGTAAAAATGTTTTGGATTAAATGTCACCACTTTTATTTTTGATACAATATTTGATAAATTGTAATTTTTTCAACTCGATTCATTGTTAACACCCTTCTTTTAAGGTCTAGAAAATCCTATCAAGAGCATTAAAACTCCTGATTGGAAGTTTCTAATAAGGATAAACGATGCTGCCGTTCTAAGTTAAGAAAGCCCTAAATCTAAAAATTGACGTTTTGTGTTTGTCCTTTTTGTTTATTTATTTTGTCATTTTTGTTTATTGTTTTATGAAAATTATTAATGTCACTATTATTTTTTCTTAAGATTTTGGGTAAAAATGTTTTGGATTAAATGTCACCACTTTTATTTTTGATACAATATTTGATAAATTGTAATTTTTTCAACTCGATTCATTGTTAACACCCTTCTTTTAAGGTCTAGAAAATCCTATCAAGAGCATTAAAACTCCTGATTGGAAGTTTCTAATAAGGATAAACGATGCTGCCGTTATAAGTTAAGAAAGCCCTAAATCCAAAAATTGACGTTTTGTGTTTGTCCTTTTTGTTTATTTATTTATTTTGTCATTTTTGTTTATTGTTTTATGAAAATTATTAATGTCACTATTATTTTTTCTTAAGATTTTGGGTAAAAATGTTTTGGATTAAATGTCACCACTTTTATTTTTGATACAATATTTGATAAATTGTAATTTTTTCAACTCGATTCATTGTTAACACCCTTCTTTTAAGGTCTAGAAAATCCTATCAAGAGCATTAAAACTCCTGATTGGAAGTTTCTAATAAGGATAAACGATGCTGCCGTTATAAGTTAAGAAAGCCCTAAATCCAAAAATTGACGTTTTGTGTTTGTCCTTTTTGTTTATTTATTTTGTCATTTTTGTTTATTGTTTTATGAAAATTATTAATGTCACTATTATTTTTTCTTAAGATTTTGGGTAAAAATGTTTTGGATTAAATTTCACCACTTTTATTTTTGATACAATATTTGATAAATTGTAATTTTTTCAACTCGATTCATTGTTAACACCCTTCTTTTAAGGTCTAGAAAATCCTATCAAGAGCATTAAAACTCCTGATTGGAAGTTTCTAATAAGGATAAACGATGCTGCCGTTATAAGTTAAGAAAGCCCTAAATCCAAAAATTGACGTTTTGCGTTTGTCCTTTTTGTTTATTTATTTTGTCATTTTTGTTTATTGTTTTATGAAAATTATTAATGTCACTATTATTTTTTCTTAAGATTTTGGGTAAAAATGTTTTGGATTAAATGTCACCACTTTTATTTTTGATACAATATTTGATAAATTGTAATTTTTTCAACTCGATTCATTGTTAACACCCTTCTTTTAAGGTCTAGAAAATCCTATCAAGAGCATTAAAACTCCTGATTGGAAGTTTCTAATAAGGATAAACGATGCTGCCGTTATAAGTTAAGAAAGCCCTAAATCCAAAAATTGACGTTTTGCGTTTGTCCTTTTTGTTTATTTATTTTGTCATTTTTGTTTATTGTTTTATGAAAATTATTAATGTCACTATTATTTTTTCTTAAGATTTTGGGTAAAAATGTTTTGGATTAAATGTCACCACTTTTATTTTTGATACAATATTTGATAAATTGTAATTTTTTCAACTCGATTCATTGTTAACACCCTTCTTTTAAGGTCTAGAAAATCCTATCAAGAGCATTATTACTCCTGATTGGAAGTTTCTAATAAGGATAAACGATGCTGCCGTTATAAGTTAAGAAAGCCTTAAATCCAAAAATTGACGTTTTGTGTTTGTCCTTTTTGTTTATTTATTTATTTTGTCATTTTTGTTTATTGTTTTATGAAAATTATTAATGTCACTATTATTTTTTCTTAAGATTTTGGGTAAAAATGTTTTGGATTAAATGTCACCACTTTTATTTTTGATACAATATTTGATAAATTGTAATTTTTTCAACTCGATTCATTGTTAACACCCTTCTTTTAAGGTCTAGAAAATCCTATCAAGAGCATTATTACTCCTGATTGGAAGTTTCTAATAAGGATAAACGATGCTGCCGTTATAAGTTAAGAAAGCCTTAAATCCAAAAATTGACGTTTTGTGTTTGTCCTTTTTGTTTATTTATTTATTTTGTCATTTTTGTTTATTGTTTTATGAAAATTATTAATGTCACTATTATTTTTTCTTAAGATTTTGGGTAAAAATGTTTTGGATTAAATGTCACCACTTTTATTTTTGATACAATATTTGATAAATTGTAATTTTTTCAACTCGATTCATTGTTAACACCCTTCTTTTAAGGTCTAGAAAATCCTATCAAGAGCATTAATACTCCTGATTGGAAGTTTCTAATAAGGATAAACGATGCTGCCGTTATAAGTTAAGAAAGCCCTAAATCCAAAAATTGACGTTTTGTGTTTGTCCTTTTTTTTTATTTATTTATTTTGTCATTTTTGTTTATTGTTTTATGAAAATTATTTATGATAAAAGCTTAAATTGGTTTTTTAATTTCGTCATTATTGATTCTCGCTACTGGCCTTGCTTCAGTTGTTGCTTGTTGCTGAAACTTGTTTAAAGTTTGCGTATTGCTCTTAATTTTTGGGAAGGGAATTGAAATTGATGAGTTAGTTTTAAGGCGATCTTATTCTGTTTTAGTCTGAACTTTGTAACCTAACACTGTTTTAAATGCTGTTGCATATAAGTTACCGACCGTAAGGGTTACTTCATTACTATCAGTCTTATTTTAAGTCAGCTCTTTTTTCAATTTCACCCGAGTTTTAAATTGTTATTTCTATGTATATTTTCTATATTTATCCTCTCCTCTTTTGTTAAGAATTTATTGTATAAGATAAGATATTGCTCATGAGTTTCACAAGATCCAAACTGCCCCGAAACGTCATTAAGACAAAATATAGACTGTTGAAAACAGGCCGAATGTGAAAGGAGAAATAACTAAATATCGGGCTTTCAATTAAAAACTTCTTGTATTATACGAGGTGTCTATAAATGATGCAGGGTAATATCTTGATGTTGAATAATTCAAAAAACAACGAAGATATATACAAACTTATGGCATTTATAAATAGAATAACTTATAAAATTTTTATTCATAGTGAACGTTGCAGTAGAAAATTTCCTTTTCCCATTTGAATATTATTTCTTTTGTAAATATCGTCTGTCCGTATTATTAATTTTATGTTTTCCTCGTTTCTTTTGTAAGTATCGTCTGCGCGCGTAATTAATTTTATGTTTTTCTTTCTTGGCCACCCAGCTCACCTGATATAACGCCACTGAACTTCCTTTGGGGATTCGTAAAGGATATCGTTTACAGGAGGAAAGTGTCGAATGTTGATGACTTTAAGACCAGGATTACAGCCACAATAGCCTCTGTGACTAACTGTCGTGATATTCTTAGAGCGACGAACAGCGCACGCACATGGTGGAAGTCTATTGACAAGGGCCGTAAAACTTTTTGATCTCTATAACAATTTGTGTTATCAATTTAAATTTGTCTTCATTATTTTATGAATTATTCAACATCAAAATGTGTCCAACATTTTATGAACACCCTGTATACCTCGTATAGGAGAAAACTCGAAAAAACACCCGGGAAAAGATTCAGGACTCTCTTTCACAATCGGAGACTACAGAGTACTAGACGAGATTCGATCACAAGACATCTTGCATGCTAAGCGAGCAATCTATCTCTTGGATGTGAATATGGTCAGATATTCCATTTTTTTTTAAAATAAAACTAATTCCAATACTTCGTCAAAATTGTCATCATCCCTCGTGTCCCATAGTCTGAAAGTATATTTATCTCCTACTTGGTTCACTTTTAAAAGATGCAAGTACTTAGCGTCAGAGATCCGAAATCGCCTGCTCCCTTCCTCAGTGAACATTGAAGAGCGGTGGATTGACAAATAAAAGAGAATGCTTATTATTTGAAAAGTTATGACATATTTGGCAAAAGGATTTAGTTTAACTCATTCGAAATCGATTTTTTAACAATTTCTGCCCCGGCAGACCAGTAGACTGAGAGGCGACTACAAGTTTGGGTACCTCATCGAACATCATGCTGAATTTTTTATAGAATGTGCAGAAAAAATGGTAGATTACGAATCCACTGGTCTGCCGCGGCAAAAATGGCCGCAACTGGTCAAAAATCTACTTTGGATGAATAAAACTAAATCCGATTGGAAAATATGTAATAACTCGCCAAAATATTAACAGATTTTTTCGTCTGATTCCTCACCGCACATTGATTTTCAATGAGGAACGGCGCAAACGATTTCCGATCTTTGGCAAAGAAAACTTGTATTTTTTTTTTTAAATAAGCCAGTTTGGCGATATCAGCTACGTCGTCAGTGGCGTAATATTTATTGCTAAAGCCTGATTTACACGCAACCAGTCGGGCCTCCAGTTCAGATCGCCAGTTCTGTTACGCCAGCTAGGCAACCGTTGCGCCGTCTAACGGTGATCACGGGAGAGCGCACGTGATTGGTCGATCGTAGTCGCCAGCGCCAGTAAATAGAAAATGTTTGGTTTACTGGAACCAGTAGCCTGGTGACGTCACATGACGTCACTGACTGGCGATCTAAACTGGAACCTCGACTAGTAGCGTGTAAATCCGGCTTAACTTGGCTCTCTTTTAAAAGATGCAAGTAAGCCGACGCCAGTTATCTAAATCATCTGCAACCTTCTTAATTGAAAATTAAAGAGCGATGGGTTACCAAATAATAAAGAATGATTATTATTTGGCGAATTATGGCACATTTGGCAGTCGGATTTAGTTCAACTCATTTAAAGCTGATTTTTATCCAGTTTCGGCCATTTTTATCACGACAGACCAACGAATTCGTAATCTACTCACTTTTCCATACATTCAGTAAAAAAATTCAATATGATGTTCGATGGGGTACGTTAAACGTGCAATCTCATCTCGGACCTTCAACGGATACTTCCAACTTCAAATATCCTCTCGCGACGCAGTTACGTTTCGCCATTTCGTTTCTAACCACCCACCAGTTCAGAAGAGCGTGTCAAACGCGTGACGTCACCGCACGTCACTCTGCGTCGACGCAGTCGGCCCGCTTGTGGCCAACGTCACCGCACAACGGAACGGGCGCCGCCGAGAACACACGTGGGCATGATGCCGAAAGAAATCGTGGCCGAAGACGTCGACGCCGAAGTTCTGATTGAGGAGGTCCGGAAATGCCCCGAAATTTGGGATGTTTCGCACGAGGACTATAGGGACAAGCTGAAGAAAAGGGCCGCTTGGTTCGAACTTTGCAGGAAGTTTACGAGCGATTTTGACGAGAAAAGCGAGGCAGAAAAGAACGATTTTTGTAAGTTTTGGACATTTTTAAAATACTTTGTATGCTAACTTCGCAGTTGAAACTTGGTAGATCGACTCGTTGAGGTTGACAATGCATTCTGTCAAGTTTTGGGGGCTGTCACTAAAAAGCTGATTTTACACACGCTATTATTCACTTGGAAGCCGGCAGAATTATTTTCAGGAAGGGGGCAAGGTGGTTAACCTTTTTTTTTTTAACCTTGAATTTTCAATGGGCTGTTTTTATGAAATTTTCATTCACAGTGATTGTATTTAATTTCTTATCCACTGAATATTTTAAAATCTATATCATTACCTATAAATATATACCTATATATATATATATATATATATATATATATATATATATATATATATATATATATATATATATATATATATATATATATATATATATATATATATATATATATATATATATATATATATATATATATATATATATATATATATATATATATATATATATATTGTATATATATATATTACCAGAAAACCATACCACTTACCCACATTATTTTTGATTTTCAAAATCCAAGAGGTGGGGGGGGGGGGTTGGAGAGTGTACCCTCTTGCACTTTCCTGAGGGCGCCAATGACTATTCCCTCTACGTACTTGCCGTCATCCAATCGATCTAAACCTTGACAGATAGACTTGTCGATGACGATTCAGTTTATGAATTTTTGTGGGCAATTGTTAAAGTGGATCTCAACTTAAAAATCGTTTAAATAAGTTGCAATTACATATAAAAGTTTACAAAAGAATTTGTATTAAATATGGGTATAAAGGATTTATATTATTTTTATGAGTTAATTTGCTATCATATTTTATTGAGAGTTGTATATTCACACGCCGAGAGTTCCGTACCCGAACGTTGTACATTTAAACACTTACCTCAGATATTAATTGTTTTTTAACAGGACCTTACTGAGATTTGAAGGCCCTAAAAATAAAGAGGCTTTTTTTCCTTTTCTTCATAAGTTATATTTTTTTGATTTTTTTTCCCTTCCCTCAATTTTGGCTACAGTAAGTCGTACGTAGAATATGATATAAAATTCATAAAAATATCTATTTCTAAATTAATGTCAGCTAATTTCTCAAATATATTATTAATAGAAGCTAAGAAAAATTCTCACATTTCAAAAGTCAATTTTTGGTTTGGAATACTTGCTCTTGTAATTTTAACGCTTGTAGGTATACAAATTCATATTAAACAAATTTTCAAGTAAAATATTGAAAAGTGTTTTCGGAGCAATTACCCCGTTTAACCGTATGAAAAAAAAAAAAAGAAGAGGATTTTAACAAAGGAAAATTGATTTACGAATAACTTCTCTATATGATAGAAACAATCATATATTTTTTTTTTTTTCACTATAGTTTTTTAAACATATTTTTCCCCAATTGAGAATCCAGAAAAAGAACAAATTATGAGATAAGTAAGAAGCCATTTGGGCAGTCCTAGTCCGAAAAGAAAAAAATTTTGAAGTGGGAAAAGAGCTCGCTCCTCTTGAATGCCTCCTCATCTGAACCCGGATGGCAAATGCTTGTATAGCTTGCAAGAACTCTAGGGAACAAACCTCGCCGGCGCTCCTGCTGACAATATTTCCAAAGTGTGTAGACACGGTGGCAATTGTGACATAGTCTCGAGTTGAGCTGTCGGATATAAGTTTTCCGTGTTTACTCCGATTTGAGACGATAAATGGGAGAGTTCCCCTCTGAAAGACCTCTCAGAAAACCCGCTCTCCTTTATAATCTACATATTGTTGCACAAATTGTCTGTATATATTGTAAATAGTGACGTATTATTTCAAAATTCTATTGTAATTTATTTTTATCTTATTTTATTTATTTATTAATAGCGATTATACAAGTTAGAAAAAGGTGGCAACACCTAAAGCAATCGAGAAGTTTCGAGATATTTCTTTTCCGATGAATTGGCTGGAAATTTCGAGAATGTCTCACGCGCTTGTATATAAAAGACTGGAGAACGGGAAAGTTTTCAGATTGACTTCGGACTTCGTCGAAAGCTGATCGCTTTGTTTACCTATTGGAGTGAGCTTGTATAATCGCTGAATTCGAAGTTATTTTTGTTGAAGCTTGTGTTGAAGCTTGAGAGTAATTAAACTGTTGCCTGTGAATAAATTTTGTGAGTTTTCTGAAAAGAGAATAAATACTTTTAAACCGTGAAAACTGTGCCATCATTGCCTCAGTGGAAAAATTCATAACAATATGCTTCTATTGCGTCAGAATAATCTCCCAATACAACCAACCAGAAATAAACCAGCCTGTGTGAGATGAATTATTAAAATGCAGCTTATATTTTTTTATCGTTGCCATTTATAATGGACAATTCCCGCGTTTTTTAAAAAACGAGTGAAATTAGTACATATTTATGAAAAATTTCTTTCTGATTCCAAATATTTAAACAAAACTTCCTTGAAAAAATTAGTTAAGAAAATGCCCCCAAACCTAGCCAAAACCAGTCCGATCAAAACAGTCAACAAAATTCGGGATGTCCAATTTCTGCCAAATAGTTACCGTTAAAAAAAAGTTGGCATTGGTAGACCATTGCCACATTCCGTACAGGTTGGCGTGATTTGCGAGAAACTTGCAAATCTGGTTTCCGCTGCTGCATTTCAAGCCGAGACGTTTGAGATCTCTTTACGTCACGTTCAACCGCCAACGAAATAAGTCGTTTTCTCGCCAACCTCTAACAAGGTAATTTTAATCGCAAATTTAAAAAAAAAAAAAAAAAAAAAAAAAAAAAAGCGCATTGAGCAGAAATTTTTATGTTTATGGCCTTTTCGGAACATTTAGAATTGAATAAAATAATTAAAAAAAAAAAAAAAAAATGCGGGAATTGTCCATTCTCTCAAATATTAAACACGTTTAAATTTATTTTTTAAATTAATCTGGTGAATTTTGTGACGAAAATTATGCGTTTCATAGACCTGCCTGATTTTTATTTTTCCTCGGATTTTTCTCTCTATAAGATTCGGAATCAATGATGAGAAAGGTCATTTTTAGACGGTTAATTACATGAAGTATCTCTCCACACAAATCATATATTTTTGATCTCCCACATTCCGCCAGTTTTCCCTTTAGAAACAAACACACAAGAAAAAATCTCACCCTTGGAAAAATTATAAAAATTAAAAAGTATACACATTTTAAAGATTTTCTTATTGGTCTATTCAACATTTTCCTTGAAAGTTATTTCCTTTTTTGTATAAATATTAAGGCGGAGGCATCGATGGAATTCGTAAGCAGATTTCTGTGTCCTTAATTAAGGGGTGTGGTAGTCTAGTAAAGTTTCCGTTTAATGTTGGTCTCCTTTGTTTAGGCATTATTCTGAATCTTAGAATGAAGAGAAATGTTAGTAGATCATGAATCTACAGGTCTGCCGAGGCAAAAATGGCCGAAACTATTCAAAAATTCAGTTTGAATGAGTTGAACTAAATCCGATTTCTAACTTTGTCATAACTTTCCAAATAATGAGTATTTTTTTTTTTTTTTATTTTTTTTATTTGCTAACTAACCGTTTTTTAATTTTTTCTGAGGAAGGGATCAGGCGATTTCAGATCTCCTGCGTTAAGTACTTGCATTTTTTTTAAAAGTGAACCAATTTGACAAACATATTACGACAATGATGACGCCAATTTGGCTCACTTTTAAAAGTTGCTAATAAAACGTCGCCTGAGTCGCCTGCGACCTACCTCGTTTAAAACTAAAATGCGGCAATACTTGAGAAGTTATGACATATTTGGCTATAGAATTTAGTCCAACTCATTCAAAGTCGATTTTTAGACAGTTTCGATCATTTTTGCCCTGGCAGACCAGTAAATTCGTCATCTACTAGCATTTTTTCCACATTCTATAAAAAATTCAGAATGATGTTCGATGGGGTACCTAAACTTACAATCGCCACTCGGACTAAAAAACTTCACCTCAATCAGCGATTTATAACTAATAAAAAAATTAAAAAAATCGTCTGCTAGTTTGCGATTTATAACTAAAAAAAAATCGTCAGGTTTTTTTTCCTCTTTAGTTTTTATTAATTAATTCAATTTGATATGTTAAACCCTTCTAAACTTCAACTTCTCGTTTGATTTACAGTTTGCGCGACTTTTCAATCGGTATGTACTTTAAATAAATTGCATTCATGGTGTAACGCAAATTGGTAAACTACAGATTTGGACAGAACCTATCAAGACCATCGATATAGATAAACAACTGGATAGACTGCTCCATTGTCAATGCAAAGAGAAAAACGCGCCGGGGATTGCGAAGCTGGTGGGATGATTAACCAATCACAATTCACTTTTACAGTTGGATGGGAATGCGAAAAACCTTGTAGAGTGTTAGAGTATAGATTTTTGTGCATATTATTACTAATTAAGGTCTACTATTGACATTTCTGCTGTGTACAACTCAAATTTTTTATTTTCAATCCTCGGCAATCCGTATTTTTTATCCCACCAACGGCATCTGGCAACGGCTTCATCTTCCCAGCGTCAAGCAGTCTATCCAGTTGTTTATCTATATCGATGATCGAGACGAGTATTTTGATCAGGACATAAGACTTAGAGTATATAATAATTGACTGAGTCTTTAAAATGTTGTCGTTTCCTACCCTGATGACCAAACCTGTCATTTCCAACTTTTCAGATAACAAACTCATGAACAAGTGGCGCAACGTGAAAGACAATTACTACAGGTACGTCAAGAAAAAGGCTCAACTAGGTCCCAAAGCCGGTCGATCCTACCTGTACGCCAAGCAACTCTCCTTCCTGCCAGCAGCTCATCACTGGGTAGCATCGAATCCCGACGTCACAGAAACGTACAGCGAGAGTTCTGACTCGGTGCACATCGAGACATCTCAAGCCAGTGACAATGCCAGTCCTACTCGACCGCCGAAGCGCCGTCGCGAAATCGCATCAAGTCCAATACACGTCATCAGTGCACCAGCGATTCCGTCAAGTGCTGTTCCGTCCATGGACGAGGACAGGTTGTTTTTCGAGTCGCTCATTCCGACGGTGAGGACTTTGGACATTGACCAGAAGCTGGAATTCCGCATGGAAGTTATGCAGCTGCTGAAGAGGGTGAGGATGATGACTTTTCAACAGCCTGGTCAGCAGTACGAGTACCAAGACTGTGGCGCAGAACTGCAACAGACGTCGTACCGAGGTCGATCGGTGCGCTCTAGAGTGCCATCGAAGCGTGCCAGTACTGTCGAGGCAAGTGCGGCGACTTATAATGCTCCTGTGACTTATCTTTTGCAAGATCTTCACCCGGATTGTGTTCAGAAGTATGATGATGACGATGACAGTTTAGAGTGCAAAGAGCCTTAAGAAGCTAACTTTTTAGTATTATAATTCTTGATGGTAGAATTGGGAGTTTTCATTTACGTTACCATCATAGACTTTTCATTCCAATGTTTCTGGTTGTATCAAAATCGCCAAAATACCATCAGTAATAAACATGACTGCAGATTGTGGCTGTCAGATATATATGTCACAATCTTATATTTCTTACATGTAAATTACAAGAATATTGATAAAATGAATAATTGAAGTATTTACACTATCCAATGAGACAATGCTTAGAATATTTTTAGGAACATTGCGTACAGTAATGTTTGAAACATTGTGTATAATATTTTTAATTGTTATATAAAAAGAAAAAAAAACCTTAATGTATCGAAATCGAACGACATATTTTTATTGTCATATAACATAACTAGCTGCGTGGCCCGTCGTTGACGGATAAACTCAGTTTTTGGTACTAAATAAAAGTAATATAAAAGTTTATCACCCCATTGTAAATTCATTCTTTGTTCGTTTAGTTCGGCATGTCTTAGCCGATCGGCTTCTAAACGAACGGCACGCCTCTCTGATGTTTCTCTACTCCCTACAGACTCCTGGCGTCGCCGTTGCGACGCTAATCTGTCCTCTGGGGAAATGTCCGGCTGCCGCGAAGTCGAAGCTTCTTGGTTGTCATTTTGTAATTCGTTCCTCTTTAAACGTTTTTGAAAAACTTTTTTGTCGATTTTGCTTAATGATGGGCGTTTTTTTCTAGGCATTGTGAATGTAGAATATCATTTGCGATTTTCAAAACAAACCAAACGAAGATTGTCATTCAGTTGCCATTCAGGAAATACTAAATTGTGTCTGCTTAAAAACACAAAAAAAAATTATTTCGGAAATTTTAAAACTCAATTAAAATTAAAAATATATCGCCTATTTTACTCCTGGTCGTTTAATTAAGCGATATACCAAATTTCATCCTAATCCGTTAGGTAGTTTTTACGTGAAACGGTCCCCAAATCCGTGTGACAGAAAGTCAGTTTTATTTATATAGATTTTTTATAGTCATTGAACATATGATTGCTTTATGTCCTTGAACTTTCAATTCAGCTTCTAAGATCAAGGAAATTGTTACGAAATTTTGAAAAACGTCTTTTACTGGTAGGTAATAACGCCCCACAATGCCAGCTTCCGTTTTTTAACAATTGTAATATGGTAATTGTACTATTAAAGTTCTTTGACAAAAATCTTTTTAAAATGCTTTATAAAATATATGATGAAAGTGACTGTGATAAAAAAAAAAAAACTTTAATAAAAGTTTTCTTTTAAAGTAGTTAAATAGCATAGATATTGCTTTGTCACAATTCTTGTCTAACAGCATAAAAGAGATTTGTCAAAAGACCTTTAAACAGCTTGGCAAAACATAAAATAGTAATGGCGCATTTTTGTAAAGTAAATTTTGTGAAATAAAGTACAGTTGCTCGAAAAGTTACATTAAAATATGTTTGTTTGCATTTTAAATGTGTATAGTAAAGTGACATACGAGTACGATTTTTTTTTTCGGTACAGTTTCATTTTAGAATCCTTTTTAATAATTTCGATTTTGTGTGTGACGCGAGGCCTAATTAATCTACTTGACGTCATCCAATGAAGCTGAAACTTCGCGGCAGGTAGACACCATGTAGACACATTGTCGAGGACAAAGCATTCTATCAGGTGTAGGGTTAAAAACAAGTTAGTCGATGACACGGAATAGATGGTTTTCTTCGTAGTGGTCAAACACTATGAAAACTCGATCTGAGCACAAATTCGCTTGAATAATAGACTGAGAGGCGACTGCAATTTTTAGACCCCATCGAACATCATTCTGAATTTTTCATAGAAATTAGAGAAAAGTGAGTAGATTACGAATCCTCTGGTCTGCCGTGGCAAAAATGGCCGAAACTGATAAAAAATCGACTTTTAATAAGTTGAACTAAATCCAATTACCAAATGAGCCATAACTTGCCAAATAATGAGCATTTTTTTTTTTTTTTTTAGTAACCCTCACTCTTTAATTATCAATTAAGAAGGTTGCAGACGATTTAGATATCTGGCGATGGTCTACTTGCATCTATTAAAAGGGAGCCAAGTTGGCAACATAAATTACGTCACGGATGACGTAACTGATGTCGCCAATTTGGTTTACTTTTAAAAGACACAAGTTTTCCGTGCCAGAGATCAGAAATCGTTTGCACTTTTTCTCATTGAAAATCAAAATGCAGGGTTGCCAGACGAAAAAGTTTGGTTCTCTTTTTGGCAAGTTATGACATATTTGTCAATCGGATTTTAGTTCAACTCATTCCAAGGCGATTTTTGATCAGTTTCGGCCATTTTTGCCACGGCAGACCAGTGGATTCCTAATCTACTCACTTTTCTCCAATCTCTATAAAAAATTCAGAATGATGTTCGATGAGGTCCAAAAATTGCAGTCGCCTCTCGGGCTATTTATATTATCTTCGATTTTCTGTGTATGTATGTCATCAACAACGAATTTACGTGCCAATTTTTATCTCGCTTTTATAACAAGTGAGATAATTTGTCCTCCTAAACACTAATATAGTAGCATGTGTAAAAGCGGCCTTTTGATGACAGTTCCAAATACTTAATAGAAGGGATTCTCATTGACAACGAGTCTATCTGCCAATTTTCAGCTCGATTGGGTAACGACAAGTGGGTTAATTAGTCTTTCGAAATGGTAATATGGTAGCGTGTGTAAAAACGTCTTTTTGTGGCAGTCCTTATTACTTGATAGAATGCATTGTCATTGACAACGAATCTATCTGCCATATTTCAGCGCGATTGGATGATGGCAAGTGAGTTAATTAGCCATCTGCAGATCTGCTCGCTTCAAACACCACAAAATCAATGTTTATATAAAGGTTTTAAAAACTGATCTATTTATGCAAAAATAGAATATTATAATCATGTTTCTAATTAGGAGAAGAAAAACATCCAAGAATGGAAATTTACAAAGGAATTGGAAGAAAAGAATGAACATTTCAAATAAAAAGTTATCAAGAATGTTTTCTTTATGCTTTCTAGTTTATTAAGGACAACATAAAGAATTCCAAATTTCTTAGCATTTTTATTGAACTCGAATGTTTATATTTGCCTTTGAGTACTTTATGTGTAGGAATTTCTTCAAAATAGGCTTTTAAATACCATTTATTTAATTTATTTTCGACGTTCCTATTTCTTTGAGGAAAAACAAGTAAAAAACATTTTTAGAACATTTGTAATATCATAAATACATTTGTATATAAAGTAGAATGCGCTTTTCACTAACAAAAAACGCAAAGTTTGTTCCAAACGTTTTGGAAAAGAATTTTTCCTCAGCTTTTTCTTTTTTTAGATTTATTGAATTCAATTTTTTGCTTAAACTGCCCAATTCTCAATTAAGAGTTTACCTTATTCATTTTGAAGTCAGTAGTTAGTAAATAGATTTGTACAAATAAAGTTGGGGAACCTTTCCTTGTGATTTGTTAATCAATTTCAGTTTAATTATTAGATGGAAATTCGTTTAAATGTTGGATCAATGTTAAATAATGGTACAAAACATTCTAAAAAATAAAATTATACTGTAGAATCAATAATAATAATAACAATCATAATCAAGGTTATATTTATAATTAGAAGGATTATTTTAATAATAATAATAACAATTACATTAATAATTAGAAAGATCATTTTAATAATAATAACAGTTACATTAATAATTAGAAAGATTATTTTAATAATAATAATTTTAATGATAATAATAGTTACACAATATAATAATAATAAATTAATAATAATCATAATAGTAATAATTAAAATAATAATAATAATTTTAATGATAATAATAGTTACACAATATAATAATAATAAATTAATAATAATCATAATAGTAATAATTAAAATAATAATAATAAAATAATAGTAATTATAATAGTAATAATTGGAATAACAATTATAATAGCAATAATAATAATTATACCAAACATAATAATAATTATACCAAACATAATAATAATTATACCAAACATAATAATAATTATACCAATAATAATAATTATACCAATAATAATAATTATTCCAATAATAATAATAATTATACCAATAATAATAATTGGAATAACAATTATAATAGCAATAATAATAATTATACCAAACATTAATAATAATTATACCAATAATAATAATATTAATAATAATAAAAACAATTATTATAATATAATTATAATAAGTAACAGAAATGTAAAGATTTTAATAATTTTAATACTAATAATAACAAGTCCCCTTCCACTCATTTAAAACTAAAAGTTAATTATTTTGTTAAATAGTGTTTACACCGAAACTGTTTTGATGCCGATTAGACAATCAGAGATTATTTTAAAAATATATATATTTTTCAGAGTAGATTAATTGAAAATCAATTAAAAGTTAAAAATCTGGAAGAAGCCACTTTACCATCACAGTTCCCGAAAAGGTTAAAAATTCAATGCAACTTTTTTTTTTTATCCACAAAGAAAAACATTAAATTCTTAATTAAAAACTAAATACAATTTATTCTTAAAATCATCGTTATCGCGAGTTCGAAACCGCTCCTCAACGCCGTGACGTTAGCATCGTTGGGAATGCCAGCTCAGGTGTCTTCCTCTTCATCTGACCTAGTTCAGAATTAAGAGGCGTATTTAGAGATATCGCTGTTCTTCGAAATGTTAAAACAACCCACAAATCGATGCGTTCTGAATCACGTAGATTAACTCTGACGTTAGTTATTGCGTTGGGAGGTACGGCGGTCATTTTTCTCGAAGTTATTTTCCTGTTTTCTGAAACGCGTCTTTCATCACGTAGTATCGCTGCTTTCAAGGGCTTTTGTCCATTATTTATCATTATATTATTATTAAGATAGCGAAGTAGAAACGCAAACGATTGAGAATAATCTTTTTCGTCTGTTTCGAATATTCTATTGGTCATAATTTTTGGCAGAAAACATCACTTCAAATAACATCGAACATAAAACTAATAATTATTAATTAAAATTAAACATTAATTTGTTAATTATTGCGTTGGAAAATTAATTATTGTATTCTGAGAACAACTTGGTAATTTTAAGAAAACTGGCTTGAAGAATTGTCGTAATTGGATAATCGTCTGCATTTCGCAACCATCTGTCTGAAAAAGTTCTGGTTTATTTGCTAGTCTGTCTCGGTTTTTATTTCTATCATTGATCCAGTTACTGATTACAAATATTGCATTTAGTGGAAAGTGTCATCTTACAGGACAACAGCTGTCGTTTTTTAAACAGCTTGTTTGAAGAATCTACGCTCCAAAGTTGAACGATGTAAGTGGTTTGGGCGAAAACCTCGAATTTAACGAGGTTGAGTTATTTTTTATTATTTAATTCTGGTAATTTTAATTTATATGGTTATGTTAAATTCGAATTTCTTAAAATTTACTTTCTAATTTTGACTTTTGAGAGAGAATAGGTATTGAAGAAAAAATGCCAAAATTTCAACGATTCCAGATTTTTATACGAGTTATTCAAGTTCGTTTTCTATAGTAAATAACTTGTAAAGATACAAAAAATTGAGTTTATGATTTTTTGTTACAGTTACCAAGGAAAATTCTTAATAAAAATACTTATCCCATAAACTTTAGAGGAAATGGATTTGAAAAATTCTTGAATTTTTGATATTTTTTCTAATAATTTATGAAGTCAAATAAAAAATACCAGAAAAATAGCCATAAAAATATCTCCACAAAATTAACCCTTTTTTGCATTGGGCATTTATGATAAAAAAAAAGTTCAAGATGTTAATTATTAACTATCAAAAGTTCTAAGATCTGAAACGGAAATGAAATGTAGACGTACAATATAGCGTAATATCTGTTATAATTTTTAAAACCCAAAACATTAAAATTTCTTTGCTTATTACTCTTAAATTAATTGTTATTACCATAACAACAATACGGAAATACTCAGTTTCATCAGATATGCTTCAGTGAATTTTTTCTTCTTCGGGAAGTACATTTCTTCAGGACTTAATTCATTTAAATTTATATTTTTGTCAACCTCAAACGTCGCAAGGCAAATACAAAATTAAGTTTAAAAAAAATTTAAAAAATGCCTGAATATCTCAATTCGAGCATCATGTCCAAAATTTTATCAACGGAAAAATAAGTTCCGTTAAGAAACTGGAATTATAATCAAAAGGCATTTTGAGGAATGTATTCTCAACTTAGATCTATATCTATACAATTTATACTGTCACTTAATTTTTTTTAAATATTTTTAAAATCAAAATATAACAATTAATGAGCGAACCAAGCAAATTGCTCCAAAGGAATAACCAACTATTTTCAATTTCTCATGATAACAATTTATACTAGTTTAAGAGTATAAAATTTGTGTACTTTACTTAATGCATGAAGACGTCACAAGCCTGACGGAAAAAAATTAAATACGCGTTGGTGATTGGCTAAAATTAGAATTTATTTTTAAAGGTGTTATTGTGATAGGTGGTAACTTTTGGCAGACGATAAAATCTAACTTAAAACAGCCTCGTATATGAAATCAATTATTCAGTGAACTTTATGCATATAATAATAAGTAGTGGGGTTGCACTTCATCAGTAGTAAGAAAAAAAATTGCCCAATCACGCTTGATCGCAAGAGTGTTGTGCATTTGCATGATTATTTTCAAATTAGAGCCACATAAGGAATGATCAAGAATTCAAAGATAATATTTTTTTTACCTAGGTTACTGGTCCGATGGAATTTGTACCTTTTCTGAATAAAAAGTTGTTTTTCGAAAGAAAGTAAATATACCTTGGTTTTAGGAAGATCCTTTAATAGTTGTAACTTTCGTAAGATCGTATTTTTGAAAATTGAAAAGATTAAAAAAAAAAAAAAGAATTCTAAATATCTCTTGTTTAAACTTTAAAAATTGTCTTAAACATTCACTATCTAAAAATAGAAGACTCGTATTTTTTTAAATTTTAAATATACAACTGTTGAAAGAGTAAGAAATTGTAAACTGTAAACATGTTACAACCCTCATTTTTAAAGACCCTGCAAAAGAGCAAAAAAAAAAAAAAACCTCGATTTTTTTTTTTTTTTTTTTTTTTTTTTTGTAATCTACCTATGCGTAAATTTCAAGAATAAACAAGAAGTCGGTAAAATAACTAAATAAAATTAACTATGTAATGTAGAAGAATTTATCTAGATTGCCAAATGGATTAGAGTGGTAAGTACGCCGAGAGCTATACTGTTGCCAAAAATTTCGTCAAGGTCACCCATTTGGCGAATTAAGTGTAATTAAATATTGCAAAACTAGCGCCAAAAACGCTAAACTGATGAGTTTCTTACAAAATGTGATCAATTTCAGTGTCTCCTGTTTCCATACAGTTTCAGGTTAATTTGAATGAAACCAGTGAATAGATTTCCCTATTTAACGACCTTCCTTTGGCGACAATTCCACCTGTTTCCAATGGTCATAACCCGACTCGACCATTGAAACAAACAATGCCGCAACCAATTAACTGCGTTCTAACGATCGCAAGAAAAAGAACAAAAACGAAACAATGCCCTCAAAAATAATAACGAAAGGGTCAACTTCCGGCTGTCCTCGCCAACCTGCATTGTTGGCGACGTTCATCACCTGCCGCAGGAAGGAAATTAACACCGCCAACAATCCCGGTGGGTCAATGAAAATGAGGATGGTATCAGGTTGGGTCAAGCACCTGATGCAGGAAGGATGCGGTGGTAAAAACGGGTTAAAATGTATTCTTTTTCAGATGCAGGATCAGTCGTCAGCTTGTCCATATGCTACACTATTTGTCGAAATATTGCTCTAAAATGTGTAAAATATATTACTATGTACTACATTAGCAACAAAAGCTTACTAACAAAATTTGAAGGAAAAACGACGGGTGGCTAATTCAATATTATTATTACATTATTATTATCAATATTATTATTATTATTATTTTTATCAATATCATTATTATTATTTTATATTATAATTATTATTTTATATTATTATTATTATTTTATATTATTATTATTATTTTATATTATTATTATTATTTTATGTTATTATTATTATTTTATATTATTATTATTAATTATTATTATTTTATAATATAATTATTATTATTTTATGATATAATTATTATTATTTTATATTATTATTATTATTATTTTATATTATTATTATTATTTTATATTATTATTATTATTTTATATTATTATTATTTTATATTATTATTATTATTTTATATTATTATTATTATTTTATATTATTATTATTATTTTATATTATTATTATTATTTTATATTATTATTATTATTTTATATTATTATTATTAATTATTATTATTTTATAATATAATTATTATTATTTTATGATATAATTATTATTATTCTATATTATTATTATTATTATTTTATATTATTATTATTATTTTATATTATTATTATTATTTTATATTATTATTATTAATTATTATTATTTTATAATATAATTATTATTATTTTATGATATAATTATTATTATTTTGTTATATTATTTTTATTATTATTATCATCATAATAATTATTTTATATTATCATTATTATTAATTATTATTCATTATTATTATTTTATATTATAATTATTATCATTTTATATTATAATTATTATTATTTTATATTATAATTATTATTATTTTATTATTATTATTATTATCATTTTATATTATAATTATAATTATTTTTATTAGTTATTATAATTATTATCATTTTATATTATAATTATTATTATTTTATATTATAATTATTATTATTTTATATTATAACTATTATTATTTTATTATATTATTATTATTATTATCATTATTATTATTTTACATTATTATTATTAATCATTATTATTTTATAGTATTATTATTAATGATTATTATTTTATATTATTATCAATTATTATTATTATTTTACTATATTATTATTGTTTTATATTATTATTGTTTTATATTATTGTTATTAATAATTATCATTTTATACTGTTATTATTTTATACTGTTATTATTAATTATTATTATTATTTTACTATATTATTATTGTTTTATATTACTATTGTTTTATATTATTATTATTAATTATTATTATTTTATACTGTTATTATTAATTATTATTATTTTATACTGTTATTATTAATTATTATTATTTTTTATTATTATTATTAATTATTATTATTATTATTAATAATAATAATAATTAT
The DNA here is from genome assembly GCA_963978545.1 of Linyphia triangularis. Classification (NCBI taxonomy): domain Eukaryota; kingdom Metazoa; phylum Arthropoda; class Arachnida; order Araneae; family Linyphiidae; genus Linyphia; species Linyphia triangularis. The sequence goes on from OZ021731.1 coordinate 28,004,676, forward strand.
TATTATTTTATATTATTATTACTATTATTAATTATTATTATTTTATGTTATAATTATTATTATTTTATATTATAATTATTATTTTATTATTAGTATTATTATTACCACTAGTACTACTACTTTATATGCTAACATAGGGTATTAAGAGTATCGCTCCGATAACCTAGTGATGAGAGTATCGGGTTCATGATCGGAGGATTGTGAGTTCGGTCCTCGGTCTGAAAAATATCGGTGTGTGCCTAATGGGGTTGGTGCACATTAAAAATGTCGTGGCCTCAATGTCCTCTCGTTGGTGTGGCGGGGATGGTGAGAGGGGTTAGCAATAGAATATTTCGATCTCGTATTCTTCTCTAGATGTTCAAAATTACGAGACGTACGTGGCTGTGTTAAGCACTTTATAAGTGGCAGTAATAGACAGTCGGTAGTTCCAAACCAAACCAATAAAAGTATTGCATTTGATTATTATTATTTTTTTTTGGGGGGGGGGGGCATTTTTACACGTTGTGGAACGTGCTGAGTGGAAAAAAAGTATTGTAGAAAAAATTAATGCGTCTGTTTGTAGTCAGCTGAACTGCAGAACCGACTGATCTACGATGTTCAAATTTTGTGTAGAGGTTAGGGAAGGCCATAGAACCTGTCATTAAGGTTTTCGTCAAAATTGTGCATGCGCTTAAGGTAGCTGCCATTGAAATATTTACGTTTTTAATAAATTTCCAAAAAGAGGTTTAATAACACAAAGTTCTTTTCCCTTGAGCATCGTCCTTTAACACCTTTTCCACCTCTCTTTTATTTACTAGAAAGAATAAGGTAAGAGTTATCGAAAAGTACATCACCAAATTCAGGATTTTGGCGAGGTTATTTTTTCGACCAGTTTAAAAATTATTGCCAAAAATATCGCCAGACTGACCATTTTTTTTTAATGAATGAAAATATGAAAAAGCTAAATATACCAATCCATTTCAAATTTTAAATGCGGTGACCAGTGTTTTAGTGTAACTGATATTAGTGCGATGTTCCACACCCCGTAGTATACACTGCATCTCTGACATTAAATTATTCAATGTTTTTTTTCTTTCTACCGATTCAAGTTTATTTTTTTTTAATTTTTTTTTGTTTATTTATTTATTTATTTGTTCATTCGTTTATTTATTTATTCATTTATTTATTTATTTATTTATTTATTGGTTTGTTTATTTATTTATTTATTTATTTATTTATTTATTTATTTATTTGTTTGTTTGTTTGTTTGTTTGTTTGTTTGTTTGTTTGTTTGTTTGTTTGTTTATTTGTTTATTTATTTATTTATTTATTTATTTATTTATTTATTTATTTATTTATTTATTTATTTATTTATTTATTTATTTATTTATTTATTTATTTATTTATTTATTTGTTTATTTATTTGTTTATTTGTTTTTTCGTTTATTCGTTCATTTATTTATTTATTTATTTATTTATTTAATTCAAGAAAAGCTGTGGTCATCCTAATTCTAAAGACCACCGACAATCTTCACCCAACTAACAAAACCTCGAACCAGGTCTCAGCAAGTTACCAATCTGGTTCAACATTTTTCATAACTCTTTCCTCGAAATTATACCCCTCCTCAGTCCGCAAAAAGATGACAAACATTTAAAAAATAAATCATTATTTCAACCGAAAACAGATAAACAAACGTCCATTATCTCTCTCTCTCAAAAAAAAAAAAAAAAAAAACTTCGATATCCCAGTTATTTCTAAAACGCTCTCTGACCCCAACTCTTGACCTGGCACAGATTCAGAGCACACCTACATCCTTTAATTGAACGTTTCTCAGTAAAATTAAACTCGGAAAAAAAAAATCACCTCAATTGAAACGAACACATCAATTGAGAACTTTCTCTGAGATTGTATGTAGAATGGAAGTTCAACTGGAAGGAACCAGTTCTAATCGTAGAATTGGAATTGTAGTAATTATATACTATTGAGCAATTGGCCGCTGTGGACGATTGTAATATTTAATAGGTTATTTATGTGGATATGGTAATGATGTATAAGGAATAAGACTTGAGTTTCTTTTTGGAATTATGAAAAACAATCTAAAAATAATTATCTGTCTTAAAAGATAATGTTTCTTTTGATTGTTTATTTCTTGGAAGGCGTTGGCGATGGAAATATTGTTTCAAAACATAATAATGTAACCCAAAAAAACAATTTTTTTAATATATATCCTTTATTTGCATTGCCAATTTTGCATCTCATTAGGGCGACTGGTACTGAAAATAATTTTTTTTTTTATTTATAAATATTTTTACGTCAAAAATTTATCTTATGGGTGAGATACTATTTATAAATCTTTAAGATAAAGTTTTTTTGTTTGTTTTTTCATTATTTTAAAAATTTATTATTTTTTAATATTTTAAAAATTAAAAACCAAGAATAAACCGTACTAATTGACGTTTAAGTATTTTGATATAAGTCAAGAAATTTTTTTTTTTTTTTTTTTTTTTTTTTTGCAAAGTGAAAGCTTTCTGTAATACATAATTATATAAAGAAAATGTTATCTTCACAGAATTTTGATGGGTGAATTAGAAAAAATTCAAAAATTCTCAAAGTTAAAATATTGAAATTTTCGATTTTTTTTTTAATGTTATCTTTTACGCTAAATGTTATATTTTAAAACAGAATTTAAAAAATAAAATTCTGTGACGACAAAATGTTTAAAGCTATATAAATTAAATGCTCCAAAAATTTCAACAACCATTTGTTAATGGTTCTGGAGATATATCGATTTGAATTTGCAACATCTGTGAAAAACACTAGTGCTCGAAAAATGCACTTTCAGCAGAGGCTTCAAGGCCCATTAGTGATGTTTAAATAACAGGCAATTTCGTGGCGTTCTAATCACCGGAAGAATAAGATAAAAACATCATTCTCTTCTGGAAAGTATGAACTATTTTTTAAAATCAGAAAATCAAATTGGGATATTTGGCAAAATTTCGGCACTGGACCCCCTCATATTAAAAACATCTCCTATCAGCAAAATATGCGGTAAACTACTTTTCAAAATTTATTAATTAAAATGGATGAGAGTTAAGGCACTCGCATCCAAATATATTTTATTTATTCTGATTAAAATTATTTTCTTATTTATTTATTAAAATAATTTGGGCAACAGGAAAGAGTTTCTTCAATGATCGGTTAAATGCTATTTCAGCGCGATTGGATGACGGCAAGTTGGTTTATTAGTATTCCGTAAAAACGACATTTTAGTGACAGTGACAGCCTCCGAATTTCATAGAATGCATTGTCATCGACATCCTCCACAGATTTACCCCCCCCCCCCCAACCCTTTTCCCCCGCACACACAAAATCGAAGTTAATATAAAAGATTTAATTTTTTATTATCATTTAATATAAAAACAGTTATACATTAAATTTTAACACTAATTTAATGGGAAATATTTTTTTTAATTCGAAATTAAAATGTCTCTGTTATGGGCAACGCATGAAAGCCGGCATTCTAGATAATATCTAGGCATTTTAAAAAATGTCGGGCACTTTTAGGCAAAGAATGAAACCATTAACATTTCATTATATTTTATAGACATTTTATAGAATTAGGCAATGTATTAAATACATATCCAATATGCTTCGAATATCTCTTAGCAAGGAACAACTCAAATCTAGTATTATACAACAAGTAGGTTAATTTTAATTACTTATTTTTTAGGAAATTTTTGTTTTCTTTAATAAGAAAGGTGTTTATTTTATTTTGCACTACTTTCAAGTTTGTTTACATATTTTGAATAAAAGTTTTTTAACGGAGTATTTCCATTATTTTTTCAAAATTAATTTTTTACTTTCAATTACCCATATGTACACATAGGGTAATGAAAGTATAACATTCTGTCAAAAAAACAATTTCGATTTTTTAGCATTTCTTCACGTTTTGGAACATTCGGATTTCAAAAAAGTGATCTAGAAAAAAATTTCTGTCTGTGTGTACGTGGTAAACATAACTCCCGAAAAAGTGACCTACGATATTCAAATTTGGTGTGAGGGTTGGTGAGGGCACAAGGAGTTACCATTAAGGTTTTAGTCAAAATAGCGCATGCGCATAAGGTAGCTGCTATTGAAAAAATAATGTTTTTCAGTAATTGCTAAAACACGGCTCTAAAGATTTGGTTCAAAATCGCTGTTGTAATGCCTCTTATGGTGTTCTAAACATCTCCACCTCCGAAATTCACGTAAAAATGCTTTAATGGCGTAAAAAGGGGAAAAACGAATGCCTTCAACACAGAGTTCTCTTTCCTTAAGGGGGTCCAGTACCGAAATTTCTTCAAAAATCCCCAATAATTTTTTTTTCCGATTTTAAAAAATAGTTCATACATTCCTGAAGAGAATGATGTTTTTATCTTATTCCTCCGGGGATTAGAACGCCACAAAATTGCATGTGATTTAAACATCACTAATGGGTGTAACACATTGAAGAGTCTGCTTAAAGTGCGTTTTTCGAGCACTAGTGTTTTTCACAGATGTTGCATATTCAAATCGATATATCTCCAGAACCATTAACAATTGGCTATTCAAATTTTTGGAGCATTTAATTTATATAGTTTTAAATATTTTGTCTTCACAGAATTTTATTTTTTTTAATTTTGTTTTAAAATATAACATTTAGCGTAAAAGATAACATAAAAAAAAGCAAAAATTTCAATTTTTTAACTTTGAGAATTTTTTTTAATTCCCCTATCCAAATTCTGTGAAGACAAAATTTTCTTTATATAATTATGTACTACAAAACGCTTTCACTTTTTAAAAAAAAATTACTTTTTCTTGACTTATATCAAAATACGCAAACATCAATTATTATCGATTTTTCTTGGTTTTTAAATTTTTTTTAAATAACTAAACGCAATATTTAAAAAAACATTTTCTCAAAGATATATAAATAGTATCTCATACATAAAATAAATTTTTGACATAAAAATGTACATAAATAAAGTTTTTTTTTATTTTCGATACCGGACCCCCTTAAGCATACCTCGTCAACGATCGTTTTTTCTTCTCAGCCCAGTTTCACTTACAAGAAAGGATAACATAAGAATTATCGACAGTCTTTGAATAAGCTTATAGTCGGAGAGGCGTCTGCAATTTTTGGACCCGATCGAACATCATTCTGAATTTTGTATAGAAAATGGAGAAAAGTGAGTAGATTACGAATCCACTGGTCTGCCGTGGCAAAAATGGCCGAAACTGATCAAAAATCGACTTGGAATGAGTTGAACTAAAATCCGATTGCCAAATATGTCATAACTTGCCAAAAAGAGAACAAACTTATTCGTCTGGCAACCCATTGCATTTTGATTTCAATGAGAAAAAGCGCAAACGATCTCTGATCTCTGGCTCCGAAAATTTGTATTTTTTAAAAGTAAGCCAAATTGGCGACATTAGTTACGTCATCAGTGACGTAATGTTTATTGCCAACTTGGCTCCCTTTTAATAGATGCAAGTAGACCGTCGCCAGATATCTGAATCGTCTGCAACCTTCTTAATTGAAAATTAAAGAGTGAGAGTTACCAAAAAAAAATGCTCATTATTTGGCAAGTTATGGCGCATTTGGCTATTGGATTTAGTTAAACTTATTAAAAGTCGATTTTTGACTAATTTCGGCCATTTTTGTCACGGCAGACCAGTGTATTCGTAATCTACTCACTTTTCTCTAATTTCTATAAAAAAATCAGAATGATGTTCGATGGGGTCCAAAATTTGCAGTCGCCTCTCAGTCTATTATCTTTGCTTAGGGTACATTTATTGGAAACAGAAAAAAATAAGTAAAACGAAAAGCTTAGCATTTCATATCCACTGTTGTAAATTGTTTTCGTCTATCATTGTGATGGCAACCATTTTTCATTGTTACCATTTTAAAAAGAAAGGTAATGTCAAATTCTTATCTTAGATATCCTTGAACTTATCTGAATCCGTATTCTACAGGAGAAGGTGCATAAAAACTCAACTTTGTACAAACTTAGCAAAACGAGACAAGTTACATTTTAATATTTGACAGAGACAAAATATTTGTATGATTTGAACCCGAGGCGGTTCTTCCAGAAAATAAACTTTTTTTTCTCATCAAAAATCATGAATCCAAACAAATCAACTCATTTAAGGAGTACGAAGTTTTTTCTATAAATCCCTCAAAATCATTGCCAAATTTTAAATGCAATTGCACTTGTCTAAGCGACTTTTAAAAAGTACAGTTCGAATTTTCAGAGTTTGACCACAATGAAAAAAAGAATCGATTTCTTGTCATTTTGACTAACTTTTTCCTCCAAAAAAAAAGTTGCATAGAATTCATTGCCATCGACAGCGAATCTATCTGCCAAGTTTTAGATTTGTATGATGGCCAAGTGGTTAATTAGCCCTACGAAGATTTTGCCCTCCACAAACAAACATGCAACCACAATCGAAGCTTTTATAATAGATTTAATAACCCATAAACAAAAAAATATTTTTATTGTTAATCTTTTATATTATTGCGTAGATGGGTTCGAAAGACTTGAAGCCAAAGCAGATCAAAACTTGCAGAAATTTATTCCGATATAACTTCAGAACTTCTCGTTCTAGTAGACTCAATACAGCTCTTCACACAACAATAGAGCACAAAACAGCAGTTAAAAACTTGATACACAACTGCTACAAATCGCCGCAAAAGACAATGCAATACAGTTCGCTTTTAGAACTACTCTGAATGCTCACTGAGAGACAGCTAACTCAGTAACTCCAGTCAACTAAATCCACTCACGGGCGGCTTTATATAAGAGTCAGTAAATACTTCGTGAATCTTCTAGAGATAGAAATTCGGAGGACTTTCCAGATCATACTCGAAAAGCCATACATGTACATGGGGATCGAAAATGTTGCCAAATGGTCGCCAAGTTTGGCGTCATTTGGCGACAAAAATTAGTCACCAAAACCATCGCCAACTTGGCTCTATCTCGCCAATTTTTCAAGATTACCATTACCATAATGTTAAATGGCCTGCTCTTTGTAAAACTCGCTTCATAGCATTACCTCTGTAAAACTCGATTTCAAGCATTAAGGGTCAAACTGCAGGAAAGCAAAGTAAGACAAACTATTGCACTGCCTTATGCGAAATGTACATAAATTTATCTTTTTACATAATTAATGTTAAGAAATATTTACAAAAATACAGAAATTCGTAACAATATACATTTTCAATTTTTATGTGTAATTGCAACTTGTTTAAGTGATTTTAAGCTCATATCTATTTTTTTCAAAATTTGAAAGGTTTTACCATATGAAGAAAACCGTCGATTCTGTGCAATGACTAGCTCCTTTTTTGTGCCAAAACTTTATAAAAAGCATCCAGATAAAAACTAGAGGTGTGGAACATCGCACAACTTTCAATTAAACTATATTACTGATGCGGAATTGTGTCATTTACCTTTTTTATATTTCCATAATTCGTTTAGAAAAAATTGGAAGTTTGGCGATATTTTTTGCGATAATTCTTACGTGGGTCTTTAAAAAAAAAATCTCCAAAATGGTGATTTTGGCGATTTACTTTTCGATAATCCTTATACTATTCTTTCTTATAAGTGAAACTGAGAGGAGGAGAAAAAATGATCGGTGATGAGCTATGCTCCAGCTAAAACGACTCTATTTTGAAGGCATTCGTTTTTCAACCTTTTACTGCGTTAAAGCATTTTTACGGGAATTTTGGAGGTGGGGATGTTTAGAACACCTTCAGAGGCCACAGCGATTTTGATCAAAATCGTTAGAGCCGTTTTGTAGCAATCATTGAAAAACATGATTTTCGTAATGACAGCTACCTTATGCGCATATTAAGTTACATTTCAACCTATGCATCCGCATTTTAAACGAAAATAAAAAATAAATAGAGCTATAAACGTTGAAAATTTATGGTTGGTTGGTTTGGTTGTTTTCAGATTATCTGGCGCCGTCAGCAACACGAGAACTATAATGCGCCGAAACATTCGTCATTAGACAAGCCAACATACATTTACAAACACCCATGCCTAACACGGGACTCGAACCCGCAACCTCGCGGTCTAGAAGCTATCACGCTAACCACTATATCGTTTGGTCGGCGTTGAAAATTTATGTAAAACTATACTATACTAGAAGACAACATAACATGAGCTCACTGAATACCCTGCAACGATGAGTGAACCGGTTTTACTACGCTCTGATTGGCTGATCGGAACGATGTATGGTCGATTCATCAAAACTCCTGTAGTATCCGTGGTTAGAAAAGTAAAATATTAATTAAAATTTAATCTTAAAAGCACTTATTTTCTCCTTTTATCAACTTTTTTTTATCAAAATATAAACAAGGTCAACAATATTGTTGCGTGGATGGGTTCGAAAGACTTTAAGCCAAAGCAGATCAAAACTTGCAGAAATTTATTCCGTTATAACTCTTCGCAGATTCTCTTACAACTCCAGAATTTCTCGTTCTAGTAGACTCAATACGGCTCTTTTCACGACAATAGAGCACAAAACAGCAGTTAAAAACTTGACAACACAACTGCTAAAATCCCTGCAAAAGACAATGCAATACAGTTCGCCTTAGAACTACTCTGAATGCTCGCTGAGACTCAGTATCTCAACTCGGTAATTCCAGTCAACTAACGGACTCAACTAACTCGATCACACTCTCTCTCGGTCTTACATAGGGGAGGCGACCCTTCGTGAACTTTCCAGATCGTAGTCGAAAAGTCCTATACATGTACATGGGGACCGAAAACGTCGCCAAATGGTTGCCAAGTTTGGCGATAATTGGCGATTTCTCGCCAAATTTGGCGACAAAAATTAGTCGCCAAAACCTTCGTTAATTTGGCGAGATTTCCATTACCATAATGTTAAATGGCCTTCTATTTGTAAAACTCGCTTCCCAGCATTATCTCTGTAAAACTCGTTTTGCAGGAAAGCGAACTCTTGCACTGCCTTATGCGAAATGTACATACATTTTCCTATTTACATAATCAATACTGCAAAATATTTACAAATATACAGAAATTCGTAACAATATTACCATATAAGTTGTGATTTGCTTGGAACTATATCTTTTCGGCGGAAGGATACATCCTACGACATATTCAATGAGCTCAAGGTCTTGTAGTGTAGGAAAACTCCATCTAAGCTCAAAATGGCTTAAATAAGTTGACAATTCGCGCATTTTTTTAAAAACGACTGAAATTATTTTATATTTATGAACATTTGTTTCTGATTTCAAATATTTAAACATAAGTTCTTTTAAAAAAATTAGTTATTTAAATATTAAGAAAAGAAATTGCCTCAAAATCGAGCCAAAACCAGTCCGATCAAAACACTCGGCAAAATCCGTGACGTCAAGGGTTTCTACAGTTTCAATGGTTATCGTGCTGCCAAATAGTTGGCGTTGGTAGACCATTGCCACATTTCGTATAGGTTGGCGTGAAACTTACAAATCTGGTTTTCGCTGATGCATTTCAAGCAAGGATGTTTGCGAAGACTTGACGTCACATTCAATGCCTGCGGAATTAATCGTTTTCTCGCCACCGTCTAGCAAGATAACTTTGATCGCAAATTAAAAAAAAAAAAAAAAGCGCACTAAAAAGAAATTTTTGTGTTTATGGCCTTTTCGAAACAATTAGAATTGAATAAAAAAAATTTAAAAAAATGCGGGAATTATCCATTGCACCTAAAAGTTGGCAGTATATCTTAAAAATTTATATACTAAACTTCAACTTAACTCGACATCACTAGACGATAGATCGTCACAGTGCTCATAGGTATTTAATCCATTTTGGCGGAGTGAAGACATAATGTTCGCCAAACCACAACCCTGTAGAGAACAAAAGGCTATAAGGTTTGGCGAGAATTATCTCTTTACTCCGCCAAAATGGATTAATTGCCTATGAGCACGGTGAAGATCTATCGTCTAGTGATGTCAAGTTAAGTTGGAGTTTAGTATAGTAAAAGCTTTGTTTTCAAAGATGTGTTTCTTTTTTTTTTTTTTTTAAGTTATAAAAATTACACCTCAAATTGACTCCTTGACAAAAAAAAAATCTAATCCTTTCTATATCATTAAAATTTTCCACCAATCAAATCAGCACGAATGGCGTATATTCTGACTAATTATCATAAAGCAGAATAAACCCATTCTACCCAAGATCCAATTACAGGACGGACTAATGAGATCATTTCATTATATATCATTACCACACACACAGAACTAAAAAGAGACCTCTTATAATAAGAAGCTCGGTTTAATCTTTCACAGAAGGAAATCGCAAATGGTTCGCTTGTTAGCAGTTGATGGTGGACGTAAACTTGACATACTTCTAAGGATTAATTATTATTATTCTTGCAAAGAAAAAGCTGCAGCCAATCAGCGTTGATCAAGTCAGGTTATTCGGGTTCCTTTCCATTAAAGGTTTGACTGTATGGTCTGCTTTTATGTACTTACTGTTAAATGCGTGTATCCTTGCTTTTCTGTGAATCCTTCACGTTGAAAATAACTATTGTTTGATGTGTTAATTGAAACTAGGGGTGTGGAACATCGCACAACTTTTAATTACACTTTATTACTGATGTGGATTTGTGTCATTTAACGTTTTTTAAATTTCCATCAATCGTCCAGAAAAAAATTGCCAGTTTGGCGATATTTTTTGCGCTAATTGTAATAGGGGACTTTTAGAGAAGAAAAAAAAGCAGAAAAAAACCACACACCCTTTGCCAAAATGGAAATTTTAGCGATATACTTTTCAATAATTCTTATATTATCCTTTCTTATAAGTGAATCTGAGAAGAGGAGAAAAAAGGATCGTTCATAAGCTATGTTCATGCAAAGAGAACTCTGTGTTAAAGGCATTCGTTTTCCCCCTTTTTACTCCCTTAAATCATTTTTACGGGAATTTTGGAGGTGGGGATGTTTAGAACACCTTAAGAGGCATTACCACAGCGATTTTTATCAAAATCGTTGGAGCCGTTTTTTAGCAATCATTGAAAAACATGATTTTTTTCAATGACAGCTACCTTATGCGCATGCGCGATTTTGACGAAAACCTTAATGGTAGGTCCTTGGGCCATCACCAACCTGCTCACCAAATTTGAACATCGTAGGTCAATTTGTTCGGGAGTTATGCTGACCACGTACACACAGACAGACATTTTTTCTATATCACTTTTTTGAGATCAGGATGTTCCAAAACGTGGAGAAATGCAAAAAAATCGATTTTTTTTTTGACTGAATCCTATACTTTCATTATCCTATGTATTAACATATGGGTTAACATATGGGGTGCGTTAACATATGGGTATTTGAAAGTAATAATTAAAACTATTTTAATGATAATGAATCAATTTTATAAACTGGTATTCATTTCAGTTTCTGTGCCTGTATTATAGATACTACGATCCTTAAAATATGGACCTGCCAAATATTTGTCGCCAAAAAAGAACTAAATATAATTAAAAATCGAGAGTTCCGCGCCATTTGGCTTTCTCCAAGAGGATGACGTAGTTTAAATATAGTCAAACCCCGTTAACGCGAAGTCGATCGTTCAGCCGAAATTGTTCGCGTTAACCGAATTTCATGTTAAACGAATAAATTAACGTTAAGTTTTAAGTACGGAGAACTGCTTTTACTTCGCATTAAAAGGGATTTCATGTTAAGCGATTTCGGGTTAACGGGTAGTAACTCTTTGTTTGTAACTCTTTTAGTAACTCTTTGTTTGATAATCCTTTGTTTAAAAAACAACCCCTATATTTTTTATTAAATTTCGTAATTTATTTTAAAGAAGTATATAATGAAATGATTCGGCTGCAAAATTTGATAAATCGTTCACACGTCAGCAAAACTGAATGAAACCCAAAACATGTTCTAAATAACGCAAAAACTATACCAAAATTTAGGAAAAATCAGGTGTAATCATATTCCGGATGAACCTTTGTAATGCCTAATTTTTGCTAGTCAGATAAAAAAATAAACTTCTCAGAAGTATTTTTCACTTTCTGTACCATAATCTGGATTTCGCAAGTGGACAGTTCTTAATTCTACGACAAAGAAAGAAGTCACTCTTCTTGAAAGTACTATACTATAGGAAATGTGTTGAATTTCTACTTAAATTTATTATATTATGTTAAATGATAAATTATTGCATTTTAAAAATTTTATATTTATTATTTTATGTTCACTATTCTATATCCAAATTTTGTATTCTAACACATATTTCTCTTTTTCAGTTTCAAAAAAAGAAAACTTCATGACAACAACATTCGATTTTTCCGTGAGGTCTTTCAAGGAGGAACTATGCCACATTTTCGTATCGAATAGCCGACGTGTCTACTCAATTTTGAAGTCAAAGTTGACTGAGAAACCATTTGTTTAACTCGAGTCCCCTTGATTGCTATAATTAAGACTTACTTCGCTTGACTTATTATGCTTGACTTCGAAATCTCTACAACCAATCAGAGTGAGGAATTAGTCTATTTTCATATGTGTTCTTATCATCTATATATAGATTATAAAGTAAAAATAAATATACGTATTTAGGGGTGTGGAACATCGCACAGCTTTCAATTACACTTTAATACTGACGTGGATTTGTCTCATTTACAGTTTTAAAATTTTCATCATTCATTTAGATCAGCCACTAACTTTTAAAGGCGGGCCATATGACTTATAGTATTTTTTATAGAGATTGGATAATAGTGAGTAGATTAGGAATCCACTGGTCTGCCGTGGCAAAAATGGCCGAAACTGATCAAAAATCTCCTTGGAATGAGTTGAACTAAAATCCGATTGCCAAATATGTCATAACTTGCCAAAAAGAGAACAAACTTTTTCGTCTGGCAACCCTGCATTTTGATTTTCAATGAAAAAAAGCGCAAACGATTTTTGATATCTGGCTCGGAAAATGTGTATCTTTTAAAAGTAAGCCAAATTGGCGACATCAGTTACGTCATCCGTGACATAATGTTTATGGCCAACTTGGCTCCCTTTTAATAGATGCAAGTAGACCGTCGCCAGATATCTGAATCGTCTGCAACCTTCTTAATTGATAATTAAAGAATGAGGGTTACCAAATAAAAAAAAAAATGCTCATTATTTGGCAAGTTATGGCTCATTTGGAGATTGGATTTAGTTTAACTTATTAAAAGTCGATTTTTGACCAGTTTCGGCCATTTTTGCCACGGCAGACCAGTGGATTCGTAATCTACTTACTTTTCTCTAATTTCTATAAAAAAATCAGAATGATGTTCGATGGGGTCCAAAAATTGCAATCGCCTCTCAGTCTATTATGTTTGAGCTTTTCGCGGGGCCGGATTCTCCAATATATGCATTTTTATTATCGATTTAATACGTAGCATTTCTAAAAACTGAAGAAGGAAAAAATGTAATCTTAATCAAATTACAATTGATATTTGATTATATGTATTTTTTTAATAATTGAAAAATGGTAATTTTCCTGATTAGTAAATTAAATTCTAAAAGAGAAGTGAATCTTTTGTTCGAACGTGACTATATAACTTGACCTAACTTTTAATAAAACTATTTAAACTGTACTTCCAGATTACTCTGTTTTAGTTGGTTTTAGTCGATATGAATTGGGACACGGTTGTTCAGTTTATTTTGTGATAGAGTCGATGTCCAATCTCAATAAATTGTCCAAATGAGATTCAGTTAAGTTATTCCTGTATTTATTCTTTATGAAAACCATCTTGCTGAAAGTTTCGTTACGTATAGTTTCTTCGGACACGTTTTGGAGAACTCTGTTCGACATACTTAACACATACTATAATATTTTTGAAAAATTACAATTAAGTAAAAAAAAAAAAAATCCATACAGTGAAATTGGATATATATATATATATATATATATATATATATTTTTTTTTTTTTTTTTTTTTTTTTTTTAAATCTTCTCTGCTGTTGGCGGGCCGCAGAAATGTCCGTCCTCGGGCCGGGTAATGGCTGACGCTGATTTAGATAAAATGGCCAGTTTGGCGATATTTTTTTGCGATAATTCTTGTATGGGTCTTTAAAAAAAAAAAAAAAAAAAGGGGAAAAAAAAAAAGAAGAAAAAAAAGAAGAAAAAAAAAAGAAAAAAAAAGAAGAAAAAAAAAAAAAAAGAAGGGAGGGAAAAAAAAAAAAAAAGGAAAAAAAAAAAAGGAACCTCCACCAAAATGGTGATTTTGGCGATATACTTTTCGATAATTCTTATATTATCCATTCTTATAAGTGAAACCGAAGAGAGAAAAAAAAAAGCGATCGTTGATGAGGTATGCTCAAAGAAAGAGAACTCTGTGTTGAAGATATTCGTTTTTCAACTTTTCACCCATTATAGCATTTTTACAAGAATTTCGAAGGTGGGGATGTTTGGAACACCTTAAGAGGCATTACGTTACTCCAACCCAATTGTTGCAGCATGGCCCTAGTGAAGCCCTTGCGCCAGAACCCTCCCTCTCCCCCCCTAAACCAACCCAATTGTTATTAATAGGGTCTTTGAGAAAGAACCCACTGACTTTAAAATAACATGCAGGGCCGTATTTAAGAGTATGCCTCTTATAGGTTAAAGTCCATTTGCTGCCCACTCTACAGCTCATATTTGCTTAATACATTTGTTTTATACAACAAAAGGATAGAGTTCAGTGGTGTTTTCATCTTTTTTAATTAGTTTGCATTACAAGAAAGTTATTGTCAGTCGCTGCCTTTTGTTTATGTGAGAAACAGTTTCAAGAAAACACATCCGATCCCCAACGAACCGTTATTTTATTTATTTTTTGAAAACTAATTCGATACAATCCAAAAACATTTCATTACTTTTTTTTAAATTAAAATACTCTCTCGTGCAACAACGTTTACAAAATTATAAAAGCCGTTTATTATCCCTTGGCTGGCACAATAAGCAGATGCAACCGCAATATTAATTCAGAAACCTCCCCTCCTAGAGTTATATTAAGGTACTTGCCTACGTTCGGTTCACTTTTTTAAAAAAACTTTATGTAGGAATATTTTTAGTACCTTTTTATATTTAGTACTATTATAGATTAGTAATACAATGAAAAAAAAATTCAAATTTATTATTATTATTTTTCAAAAATTGCAATTTTGCATGAAATTTTGATGAAATATTTCAAACACTTAAAATAAGATAAATGGAAAACTATTAAATTTTTTAGGAAATAAATTGTATATAAATAAACTACATGCTTTTATCTAGGGCATATACTACATTAAGAAAAATATATTCATTAAAACCTTTTTTATGGATAGTCGAAAATTAAGTTAGTGATTTTTTAACAGTTTCACCTTGTTTATATTCAAACTAAAGGTTGTATTTCATAAAATAACCATCCAATCTCAATTTCGATAGCACATTCCCTAGAAAACAATCAACAAGAGAAGTACAAAAAATATTATAATGATTTATGAACAATTTTTTGAGTTATGACATTTCAAATTAGCAATATTTGTATGAAAATCAATTCCGAGAAAAATGCATTTAAACTTTAAAACACATAATTTCTATATAAACCATATTACTTACACACTTAAAATGCACCTTATCCTTTTTCAATTTTTTTATTTAATTAAAGGAAGAAAATATTAATATTTATAGGGAAATTACTTTTTAATCGGCGACTTTTGGTTTTGGTGTGCTATTTCCGGTTATAATTTGCAGTTTTTGATCAGTTTCAAATTGTCATAACTTTTGTTCAAACCAACGCAGAGTTAAAAAGAAGATAGTTTTAGAAACTTAAATATTTGGGATATATTCACGAATAATATTTTTTTGTCAGATTTCATCAAAATCGACCTTTCCAACGTAGGCAAGTACCATAACTTAAAATAACCCAACCATATACACCCTGAATACCCACAAAATACTGATAAGAGAAAATTATGTAAAAAGAAAGTTAAACAAATTTTAAAACACAACATCAAATGAAGCAGCATAATTAGTTCACCTTGAAAGTCATTTCATGAGATACCATCTCTAGTTCACAGTCTCGATAAGGCATCAGCATTTCTCAACTTCTGACCTTTGACAGAAGTTATCTTAAGGGGGTCCAGTACCGAAATTTTTTCAAAAATCCCAATTTTTTTTTTTCTGATCTTAAAAAATAGTTCATACATTTCTGAAGAGAATGTTGTTTTTATCTTATTCCTCCGGTGATTAGAACGCCACGAAATTACCTGTTATTTAAACATCACTAATGGGTGTAACACCTTAAAGCGTCTGCTTAAAGTGCGTTTTTCGAACACTAGTTTTTTTCACAGATGTTGCATATTCAAATCGATATATCTCCAGAACCATTAATAATTGGCTATTCAAATTTTTGGTGCATTTAATTTATATAGTTTTAAATATTTTGTCTTCACAGAATTTTATTTTTTTAATTCTGTTTTAAAATATAACATTTAGCGTAAAAGATAACATAAAAAAAAGCAAAAATTTCAATATTTTAACTTTGAGAATTTTTTAAATTTTTTTTTAATTCACCTATCAAAATTCTGTGAAGAAAAAATTTTCTTTATATAATTATGTATTACAGAAAGCTTTCACTTTGAAATTTTTTTTATTTTTTCTTGACTTATATCAAAATACGCAAACATCAATTATTATGGATTTTTCTTGGTTTTTAAATTTTTTTTAAATAACTTAACACAATATTTAAAAAAACATTTTCTCAAAGATATATAAATAGTATCTCATACATAAAATAAATTTTTGACATAAAAATGTACATAAATAAAGTTTTTTTTATTTTCGGTACCGGACCCCCTTAAGGTTAAAACGTTGAAGAGCTAAAGCCCAACCTTGGAGTCTAGGGCTCTGAGGAACCGAGTCTGACAGGAATACAAGTGGGTCTGTCATTAGGAATATCTCTGCTCCGAACAGTATTGTTATGAATTTTCCCACTGAGGCAATGATGGCACAGTTTTCACGGTTTAAAAATATTTATTCTCTCTTCCGGGAAACTCACAAAATTTATTCACAGGCAACAGTTTAATTACTCTCAAGCTTCAACACAAGCTTCAACAAAAATAACTTCGAATTCAGCGATTATACAAGCTCACTCCAATAGGTAAATAAAGCGATCAGCTTTCAACGAACTCCGAAGTCCATCTGAAAACTTTCCCGTTCTCCAGTCCTTTATATACAAGCGCGTGAGACATTCTCGAAATTTCCAGCCAATTCATCGGAAAGAAATTTCTCGAAACGTCTCGATTACTTCAGGTGTTGCCACCTTTTTCTAACTTGTATAATCGCTATTAATTACTAAATAAAATTGGATAAAAAAAATACATTACAATAGAATTTTGAAATAATACGTCACTATTTACAATATATACAGACAATTTGTGCAGCAGTATTGTTTCAAATCGCTTTAGAGCCCAGATGATGGCAAAAGCCTCTCGTTCAATGATGGACCATTTCTTTTGAGCTTCATTCAACTTTTGGCTATCAAATGCTATAGGATGGAGATTACCTTCTGCGTCAGACTGGCTTCTCCCTACCGCATACTGCGAGGCATCAGTGTATAAATAGAAAGGCTTGTAAATTTCCGGCACCTTCAGTTGAGATGCTGCAAGATTACGTGCTGTGAATTTGTAATATATTATAGTTTTAGATATAGAAGGACTAAAACATATTTTTAAGTAACACGTATTCTTAAATTCGTACTGAAAATAATATTAACGTCTGAGATAATTCATTTTAACTTTTGTCTAAATTGCCAAACTGCCGCCCCCTGAAAATTTCTCGCTCTACGCTGCAGCCTACTTAAGGTATACATATACAATTGAGATGATTTTCTTTAATTTTTAGGTTATAATTTCAAACTTTTTGGCAGTATATCAGAATAAAAAATGATGCATTTTTATATGAAAACTTTTTTTTCCGGTCAATATTTTAATCAGCTAATTGCAATTAAAGTGACTAATTAGGACATTATTAGAACATACATAAATAAACTTGTGATTAACTTAGAGGTATTATTTTTATTGCAAATAAGAGATATTGTATTGACGCATGTTTCTATGGAGAAATTTGTATTTGGTTACAGTATTTATTAAATTATAAGTTTTTAAATAAAAAAGTTTAAAAAAATACATAATTTTTGACAGAAAATTAAGATTAAAATGTGCATAAAAAATATGTTTATAACAATATAAATTAGATTCTCCATAGAAAACACATTCACAACTATTGTCTACGAAACAAAATTAGAATTTTGTAAATCGGACTATTTATTATGAAGTTATGACCGTTGGCGTAAAGTCATATAACACCAAAATGTCATTCTTCAGAAAACGCGTTTAAAGTTTACTACACTAATGAAAGGGATACAAAACAAGTTCACAAATCTTACTGTAATTTAAAAAACAATTTGAGTCTCAGAAAGAAAATGGCATCATTTTAATGGTAATAAATTCGGGAATATTTTAAAACCAAAAAACAAAAATGCAGATTTGAGTCAAATTTCGCAATTCCTAATGTATATGTATACCTTAACCTATTTAGAAATACGGCCCTGATGACATGAGTGTGAAAAAGTGAGAAAGAAGAAGCAAATGATATTTAATAACGACTGCATGATGTTTACCAATGACAACTGTTTTCATTTAGGCGGAATTGTCAATAAACAAAACTGTTGAAAAAGGGGTACTCGAAACCCGATTTACAAAGCACTGTGTTCTGCAAACGTGACTGTGACTTTATCTATCCAGGAAAGGGATCATATGGTCCTTTTTCATGAGAAATTCTTCTTTTAAAATTCCATGCCTGTCGATCCAATATACCACCTGTCTCTTATTTCTGTCTCTCACTGTTTCGCAGTTACGTCATTTCAAAATCAGGGACTCTTTTCCGAAAGACCTTTCAGATGACATATTACTGATTCCTACGCAATCAATTTATCACAATACATTTTGGACACATATTTCCTGATGCTTGTACCTAATATACATCAACGAGTACTTCAAAATTAACGATATACCACACTTTGAAAAATATAAAGAAAAACACTACGTCAAATTCGAACGCAGCAGCGTGTTATTAAAAAATACTACCTTATTTCGACCCCCTCTCATAAATTCTATAAATCCAAAAAATAAACGCTCTAATCCATTATGACTCTTCTTTCGAATCAGCTATTCAGATCGAAAACCGATACTAAAAATTAAATGCCACTAAAAAAAAAGATAGAATGGCACCCTCCCCCTTCGTAATCACAAAGGAGTCCATTAGGCAACTGCCTCCTATTTCACACGATACTTCCCAGGGCCTACCAACTGCCCCTACTCCCTTTTACGGAACAATACCCAATCTCTCCTCCCTTCTCCCCCCTTAATCCCAAAAACACCTAATTTCCATCCCCAATCACTTCCAGAGCCAGCAATAAACTCCCCCAATCTGAATGGGGTGCACGTGCCCCCGTGGTTGTTTTCATTATCGCCGCTTCCGTATATTAATAATGAGGGGGTCCCTATCGAAAAAGGGGTCCCATTACGCCCGCCACGCAATTACGCACGTGTAGGTTTTGGCAATTGCACCCCCCCCCCCCCCATATCCGTTTCTCTTCTCTGATGATTGCGTTCACTGACCGGTGTAAGTTTTCTCTGTTCTCTCCCACCCCAGTTTGAAATCCAAGCAGTTCCATCTAAAAAACATCTGTGTGTGACCTTTAGTCTTATTGCTACTTGTTTGTCAGGCTAGCTGGCCGGAGTTTTCCGGGTTTTCTCCCATTTCAAATGCAAATGCAGGTATGTTTTTAAGGGGTTTCCGTCTCATGTTTCGGTAAAGTACAGTCGTCGTGTATCTTCTTTGTCAGGCTGCTTGGCGAGATTTTTCTGGGTTTTCTCCTATTTCGAATGCAAATGCAGGTATGTTTTTAAGGGTTTTCCGTCTCATGTTTCGGTAAAGTACAGTCGTCGTGTATCTTCTTTGTCAGGCTGCTTGGCGAGATTTTTCTGGGTTTTCTCCTATTTCGAATGCAAATGCAGGTATGTTTTTAAGGGGTTTCCGTCTCATGTTTCGGTAAAGTACAGTCGTCGTGTATCTTGTTTGTCAGGCTGCTTGGTGAGAGTTTTCCGGGTTTTCTCCCATTTCGAATGCAAATGCAGGTATTTTTTTGAGGGTTTTCCTTGCAATTAGGAAGGCTTTCCGTCTCATGTTTTGATAAAGTACAGTCGCTGTGTATCTTGTTTGTCAGGCTGCTTGGTGAAAAATTTTCCGTGTTTTCTCCCATTTCGAATGCAAATGCAGGTATGTGTTTATGGTTTTTCCAAGAAATTAGGAAGGTTTTCCGCCTCATATTTCGATAAAGTACAGTCGTCGAGTATCTTGTTTGTCAGGTTGTTTTTCAGATTATCTGGCGCCGTCAGCAACACGAGGGCTATAATGCGCCGAAAACATTCGTCATCTGACAAGCCAACATACATTTACAAACACACCATGCCATTGTACCGGGACTCGAATCCACAACCTCGCGGTCTAGAAGCTAAACACCATACTGTTTGATCGGCTCTTGTTTGTCAGGCGCGAAAGTTGTCCAGGTTTTCAGGCATTTCGAATGCAAGTATGTTTATATGGGGTTTTCCTTAAAATTAGAAAGATTTTCTGTCTCATCTTTAAGTAAAGTATAGCCCTCGTGTATCTCTTCCGCTATAGAATTTCTCTGGGTGTTATATTTTCAGAGCGTACGGTGGATTTAGCGTACCGTAAAATGGGGTGAATAGGAACAGCGGGGTGAATCGGAACGAAACTTCGTGAAATTACAAGGAAATTATTATTTTACACAAATAAAGCAGTTTTATTAATTATATATATATTTTTCATTTGGTTAACATGTTTTTAATCTTGGAACATGTTTTGTGGATTTTTCAACACTGTCCTTTTTTTTTAAAAAAATTCTGAAACAGCGTGCATACAATCCAATGAGTTTTAACCTCTCCAAAACTTATCCCGTAATTAATAACATGTACCAGTTATAGACTCAACTAATACATTTTTAGATAAGTATAAACATCCACAACAGCATGCCATACTTAATTTAACTTGGTTTTAAAAACTTTTTATTTTACGATTTTTTATGTTTTGCCTCGTCTCGATTTTGAGATTTGCGGGGTGAATCGGAACACTTGAAAAGTGATATTAAAAAGCTGTTTTTGGCAAGATTATGTTCCACACAAGATTTAATGACTGAAGATAGTCTAATTACTCCCTTCAAGACAGTAATCAAGATTGCAGGTTTTAATAAATGTCAGAAGAGGAGCCTAGTTTCCGCATGGCAGAAAACCCGATTGTTCCAGTGGTTTTTTCTCTAAATGACTTCGTTATCTTTAAGTTATATGGAAAAATGTATGAAGACTATGTGAGCAAAATTTTACACCTACAAGATTATTGCTATATAAGTGTGTTGTACAAAAAGCGCTTATGAACGAAGAGATTTTCTGAAACAAATGAGGATACTTTTCTCCTTTCTCAAGATATTTTAAGAATTTGCAGTCATACGACACGCAATCATAAAGTAGATTAAAAAGTATTTTTAATTTTAACTACTATTTGGATGAGTTATAGGAGAATTATATAAGAGTTGATACATATGATTTGTTTTGACAATAATTGACAAACACAAATTTTATCCGGCATATTAAATGATTTTTTTATGATAATTTTGTGTTCCTATTTACCACAATGCATTATTATTTGTTTTTTGCCACCCTGTAAACATTTAAATAAGATCAGACTTAAATTGTAACGAGTGTTCCGATTCACCCCTTTCTGCGGTGTGAATCGGAACACCATGAAAAAATTCAAAATAAATTAAAGTCCTTGTTTTTACAAAAAAATTTGGGTTGATCCTCAAAGAAGAAGGTAAGACCCAAGTTTCTATGTCAAAAATATGTTCCTTAACGATCTTATTACAACCGATTAATACTTTGAAAGTTGATAAGTGTTCCGATTCACCCCTTTCTGCGGTGTGAATCGGAACACCATGAAAAAATTCAAAATAAATTAAAGTCCTTGTTTTTACAAAAAATTTTGGGTTGATTCTCAAAGAAGAAGGTAAGACCCAAGTTTCTATGTCAAAAATATGTTCCTTAACGATCGTATTACAACCGATTAATACTTTGAAAGTTGATAAGTGTTCCGATTCACCCCTTTCTGCGGTGTGAATCGGAACACCATGAAAAAATTCAAAATAAATTAAAGTCCTTGTTTTTACAAAAAAATTTGGGTTGATTCTCAAAGAAGAAGGTAAGACCCAAGTTTCTATGTCAAAAATATGTTCCTTAACGATCGTATTACAACCGATTAATACTTAGAAAGTTGATAAGTGTTCCGATTCACCCCTTTCTGCGGTGTGAATCGGAACACCATGAAAAAATTCAAAATAAATTAAAGTCCTTGTTTTTACAAAAAAAATTGGGTTGATTCTCAAAGAAGAAGGTAAGACCCAAGTTTCTATGTCAAAAATAGGTTCCTTAACGATCGTATTACAACCGATTAATACTTTGAAAGTTGATAAGTGTTCCGATTCACCCCATTTTACAGTATGGAGATCGCTTGCATAAAGCGTAAGCTCGGCTACTTTTATTGTTAAGGTTTCGAACAAAATCCTTCAACTCTGTTATCAACTGTTTTTGTAAGAATATTTTTAAAGCTGGCGGAAGGTAGAAGAAAATTGGATCTGAAGTTTTTTAAAACTCGTTTTTCATTTTAAAAAAAAATTTATAATAATTGTGTTTGTATATAGTGAGCTTTCTTCACAAACTCGAATAAATGAGTGGTAGTCTTGGTTGTACAACAGAATATAAAAGAAGATACTTAATGTAGGCCCCCATGTATCATTCAACAGGTAATTCATTTATTCAGGACCTGGGGTTGTTCAGAGCAAATAATGTTTACAAATTAGGATGGACAAGTACTATGAAATTGAGTGCATTGTATCCTAGTAACTTACCAAATGTTTTAGTATAGCATCAACTATCCTAGTATTTCGGTTTAGCTTAGCAGAATCAGCCATTAAAGCCATATTCTGATGTCCCACGAATCGTTATATATAACAAAATATTCATCTTGGAAAATCCCATTTAAATCAGGCCGACCAAACGGTATAGTGGTTAGCGTGCTACCTTCTAGACTGCGAGGTTGAGGGTACGAGTCCGGTGTTAGGCATGGGTGTTTGTAAATGTATGTTGGCTTGTCAAATGACGAATGATTCGGCGCATTATGGCCCTCGTGTTGCTGACGGTGCCAGATAGTCTGAAAACAACCAACCAAACCTAAATTCTTTTACTCAATTTATAGTTTTGTCAGTTAGAAAATAACAGATACATCTTTTAACTACAACAAAAGTTTCATTGAATTTAATATTCATGAAAAAATATTACAGAAAATTGACTAAAATAATCTGTATCGCACACTTAGCAGTGGACCTTCCTAGCTTTAGCAGCCAGTTTTTATTAATGCATCATAATCTAATAATGAAGAAATATTTTCAATGGACAAAATCGCAAGGTTTTTGAGTGTTTCTTGCGAAAGAATATAATTTAGATAGGTCATGCTAATAATTTGCATTCAAAATTACATAAAAATTTTTATGCTTTACCATGTTATATTTTAAATATTTTTAGTCATTTCGTAGCCGCTCTTAAAATCGCATGTATGCTATACACGCCTTAGGCCGCCCTGTCTGCACTTGACGACAAACTGAAGGCGCTCCGAGCACGTCCGCAAAAAGCACGTCACCCACAAAAATACCCCCCCCCCTCCTCCTCCTCTCCCTCCCCACTAGGCACGTGCAAGTCTGACATCACCCCTTTTTTATTCAGCCCTATAGGGTCCGATGACATTAGGAGGGGAGCTTATGGGGGGGGGGGGGAAGGGGGGCAGCTGCAGGAAAATTGGGGGTCCTGGGAAAGGTATCTCTAAACGCCCCTGCCCCAATTTCTCTTGACTCACTCCACCCAGCAACAACGACAAAAAGTCCTGCCTTTTCAAAGCAGATGTGGTTTTTGGAGGCCTCGTATCCAGGATATAAATTATGCATCTCTTTTGTCGATGGAATGGCAACAACGCTTACTTTTTTTTGTTGTTCCTTTTCCTGGCAAATTCTACTGCCAACTTCCTTTTTAAAAAAAAAAAGAGAAAGGTAAAGAGCCTTCGTTTCTTCTTATAACCTCTAAGCTTCTAGCACCTTTCCAGTCGTTTTGACGTTGGCGTTTGATAAAGACTACTTCTTGGTAAGTAATTGGGGAAGGACAGATGTAGAGCGGTTTTTAAAAGCCGTTGCAGAACGTATTCCAGGCACGGAATGATGCAGAAGCAACATCTGCAGTGACATGAAAGGCTTGCTGTGCAGTTGTTGTTTGTTGCAGCAGATATTCTTAACGGTGTCCAACGGAATGTGCAATGTTTTTCTTTTCGAGTCAAAAGACCGGAAATTAGGTAACAGATCGCGTATATGCCCCTTTTCAATAAAGCTCTGATGCAGGAAGCGGATCTGAAAACAACCAGTGCTATCGACCACTTCCACCAACGAGCGTGATATTATGATACATTTAGTTATGATACATTTCCGTCGATCGTGCAAGTAATTTTTGGGAAATGGCACCAGTAAAAACCGAGTTTTTACCGAGTTAATTTTCCTGCTTTATTAAATACATTTTGACATAATTGTTTCTGGAAAAGAGATAAAGTTATTAAGTATTTTTTAGTAGTTTGCTAACATATATTTTCCTTGCACATCCTCTGAGTTTTTCTATTACTCCTTCAGTAAAGCTCATAAGTTTTAATTTGAAGGCTTCATGAATCCGCAGAATATTTTAAATTTTCTTTTGGTTTCAAAACAATCGCACCATCTAAGTTAATCTAAAAAAAATGTCTTTTGACCAAAATTGCCAATTCTGCATTAAGAACTAATCACCAAAAAACATTTAATAAGCCAAATTAGTTTTACCACCATCTACTTTTCTCAAGTATTTTGTTCTATTCCTTAAATGGTTTTGATATTGTAATTGGTTTTCAAAATTCAAGAAGCAAGCGGGGCAACCTTATTTCAAGAGGACGCTAAAAATACGATTCCATAACATAATAATAAAATTAAGACTATAAACCAGGTGGCGCTATTATGTAAATGAATAAAGAGTATTCGCATTTAATGTTTTTCTAGTTATTGCGAGAAAAAAAAATTCTTACGTTTATAGATGACTCAATCTTACCACAAAGCATCTTTAACCTGCCTTTTGATTAGTTAGTTGTTTTCAGATTATCTAGCGATGTCAGCAACACGAAGGCTATAATGCGCCGAAACATTCATCGTTGCCTGCTTTTTGACATACCATGAAGCAAAAATGACAGATTACAAAAAAATGGTCGCGATGAAACTTTTTCTTTCCTGGCAATTTTTCAAAGTTAAAAACCCCACATTCTCACATTAATCTCTCTCATTTATTCGGTGATTACCAGAAAGTCTTGTTAGTTCCTCAGATCTCATATTGCCAAGGCTAAAACCTTTTCGCACATCTGCGATGCCATTTTGCTGGCTGCCAAATAGCGCAACAATTTGACGATTTCACTGTCAAAAACACTATAAGTTCAAAAGAGAATAGGCTATAGGAAATACTAAACTTTCACCAGCCTCTCGGCCGAAAATAAAAAATAAAAAAAGTATCCCATAATGCAATTCTCCACGAGTGCAGAGTTGAAGGAACATGAATCTGCCAATTTGTGTTTGAGGACCGGGAAACTTCAAAGAATAGTTCACAAAGGAACAGATGGCAAACACAATGTGGCTTGTTTTGTCTCAGCATTCCGAAAATTCAAAGACATTTTTGAGAGGACAATTACATGGCATCGCTTGACGGATGTATATGCAGACCAACTGTAGTATTGATCGGAACAGATAAAAGGAAATATTATTTGATGCCAGATTCCATGTATTGTTTAAATAAAGATGCATGAAATTGCCGCTGATTTGACATCTCCATGAAACTTCCGCATATTAAGGAGTTTGTCGATAAGGAAATCTTTGATTTGCATTGCTTATCTTTCTTTTTTCTATGGAAACTCTTTTTATCAGTTTATATGGTAAAGTTTTGAAAAATAAAGCTGCTTAAGAACACTCAAACATGTGTTTTAATTTTAGCCTTATCCCTAATATTGCGTTTTGATTAGCTTGAATCCAAATGTATTCGAGCCGACCAAACGGTATAGTAGTTAGCGTGCTAGCTTCTAGACCGCGAGGTTGCGGGTTCGGGTCCCGTGTTAGGCATGGGTGTTTGTAAATGTATGTTGGCTTGTCAAATGACGAATGTTTCGGCACATTATAGCCCTTGTGTTGCTGACGGCGCCAGATAATATGAAAACAACCAACCAAATGTATTCGATTTGAGGTTAGGACTATTGCGTCGTAGTTTACAATCGTAATTTAACAATTATCAATATATTCTTAAAATTTCCACGTTTATAAACTGATATTGTTACGATAAAAAAAATATAGCGATACATTTTTCCACGAATATTAGTGAAAGGTGATAGAACTTTTATACTATATACCATTTTGAAAATTTAGAATATTTTCGACAGAAACTATTTCTAAAAGAACGAACTTCTACTATGGTGCTTCAGACATAAATATCTGATGATGAAGAATGAGATTTCTCTTTTTTTTAAGGTTGACGATATATGACAACCGAAATCCTGTCAATTTAGAGTTTTTTTATAAACAAATATTGCATCAAGTTGGTGAGTTTTACGTCAAACTCGGCGATAAAATTCGACATCGAATATCCAAGTTCTGATCCCTTTATGTTTATTTGAAGCCACAGTGTGAACTCTTGAAATAACTATCGAAGCACTCTTTAAAGAACTTTCTGTTGCATTTCATTGTATGTGATCCTACTTGTCTTATCTTGAGTTTCAAACTGCTATATAGAGTGTATATGTAGAATTTATATAGTTTAGTCTTAAGACTATGCGTGTGCTGGCTTCTAGACCGCGAGGTTGCGGGTTCGAGTCCCGTGTTAGGCATTGGTGTTTGTAAATGTATGTTGGTTTGTGAAATGACGAAATGTTTCGGCGCATTATAGCCCTCGTGTTGCTGACGGCGCCAGATAATCTGAATACAACCAACCAACTTAAGACTATGCAAATTGAATTTCGGTTGCCATTGCCTGTATTCCCGCTTGTAACTTCTAACTAAATTTTGGTATCGAAAGTATAGGAGCTCCTCTCGATGAGACCTTTCATTTGGCATATCGCAAATGTCTGGAAGTATATATGGTTTTATTTTTGAATGTTGGCATCAGACAGACAAAACCTTTGCATAATCTCAGTACCTGCATCGGTTCACAGTTTCGTCTTCTTAAAACTTGACCTCAAAGAAAACCTTTTATAAGCTCACTAGTTTATAATTTTGTCTTGAAACGTTGACCATAGACCTTTGTACTACACTGCATTAGTACATGACTAATTAATCTCAATTCGATGTGAAAAATAAGTAAACATGACATCTGTAAACAAATCCGACTAAGTCATCGGCACTCAAACCACACGACAACATTAGTAGTTATTAAAATTACACCAAAGAAATGTATCACAAATAGAAAAAAACAACTGGAAAATGCATATTTGTGAATTATAGTAGCTTCGTCAGGGGGTGACTACTATAATCAACTCCGAAATACGAGAATTTTGGGGCGTTGATTATAGTAGTCATCCGTTGAGGAAGTTACTATAGTTGACAAATATGCCTTTTCCAGTTGTTGTTTTCCGTTTATTATTTACTTCTTTGCTGTAACTACATTAGAACAATGAAGAAGCTACAATTGATCCCAGAAAAAAGTCCACAACAAAACCTAATTTCCCTCCACAAAATGGCCGATCAAACGGTATAGTGGTTAGCTTGATAGCTTCTAGACCGCGAGGTTGCGGGTTCCGAGTCCCGTGTAAGGCACGGGTGTTTGTAAATGTATGTTGGCTTGTCTAATGACGAATGTTTCGGCGCATTATAGCCCTTGTGTTGCTGACGGCGCCAGATAATCTGAAAACAACCAACCAACCCTCCACAAAATGAAAACGGACTCTGTCCCATTACAGCACTTAAGGTTGGTTGTTTTCAGATTATCTGGCGCCATCGGCAACACAAGGGCTATAATGTGCCGAAACATTCGTCATTTGACAAGCCAACATACATTTACAAACACCCATGCCTTACACGCCGATCAAACGGTATAGTGGTTAGCGTGATAGCTTTTAGATCACGAGGGTGCGGGTTCGAGTCCCGTGTAAGGCATGAGTGTTTGTAAATGTATGTTGGTTTGCCAAATGACGAATGTTTCGGCACATTATAGCCCTTGTGTTGCTGACGGCGCCAGATAATTTGAAAATAACCAACTAACCAACCCATGCCTTACACGGGACTCGAACCAAAATCTCACGGTCTAGAAACTTGCTCGCTAACAACTATACCGTTTGATCGGCTACCAGCACTTAAGAACACAATAAAAACCTAAACAGTAAATACCACCCAATTTTCTCTGTCAACCCAAAGCACAAACCACACAACCAAAACGCAATAATATCTTCCACATCCTCTTCAGAAGACCACAAAAACTGAAGCTCCCCTCAAGCGAATCCAGTCAGAAATTAATCCCCCCTACCTCTGGTAGAACACACAAACAAAGCTGCGGAAAAGAGTTAGGTCCTTATCTTTTTTTCTGGTTCCTGTACGCATGCCAGCGGTAAAGCATTGCATTCCTCCAGAGCAACTTCACAGCTGCGAAACTTGCCAGAAGTTTGGAAGAGACAAGACTTAATATATATAATGCTCCGCGGAGAGCGTCTTTAAGAATAGCACGAGGGATGTTTTTCTCGGCTGGGCAACACCGTGAAATTACACCTGTTCGCTGGAAACTGCGAAAGACCTTTTTCCCCGAGTCCTTCCTTCTTAGCCCTTTTTAAGTTGTCAGGGATGGTGACTTGTTGTTGTCGTCTGCTGACTTGGGGAGATTAAATCCAGCTTCTGCCCCTAGAATAGATTCTGAAATCTGAACGTGGATCTCTCACTACAACTTCTGGATAGTGCATGCTTGAAAGAGAAGAATGAAGAAGAAGGCTTAGCAATCACCATCTGCTCCCAAAACTAGTTATAGTCCGAAAGG
Source organism: Linyphia triangularis (assembly GCA_963978545.1). Taxonomy (NCBI): domain Eukaryota; kingdom Metazoa; phylum Arthropoda; class Arachnida; order Araneae; family Linyphiidae; genus Linyphia; species Linyphia triangularis. The sequence continues at coordinate 28,033,868 of OZ021731.1, forward strand.
CGGCTGATATATTTGGATCCCATCGAAGATCATTCTGAATTTTTAACAGAAATTGGAGAAAAGTGAGTAGATTACGAATCCACTGGTCTGCGGAGGCAAAAATGGCCAAAACTGATCAAAAATCGACTTAGAATAAGTTGAACTAAAATCCGATTGCCAAATATGTAATAACTTGCCAAAAAGAGAACAAACTTTTTCGTCTGGCAACCCACTGCATTTTGATTTTCAATGAGAAAAAGCGCAAACCATTTCTGATCTCTGGCTCGGAAGTATCTTTTAAAAGTAAGCCAAATTGGCGACATCAGTTACGTCATCAGTGACGTAATGTTTATTGCCAATTTGGCTCATTTGTGAAAGATGCAAGTAAGCCATAGCCACACATCCGAATCGTCTGCAACCTTCTTAATTGAAAATTAAAGAGTGAGGGTTACCAAATAAAAAAAATGCTCATGATTTGGCAAGTTATGGCGCATTTGGCAATTGGATTTAGTTCAACATATTAAAAGTCGATTTTTGACCAGTTTTGGCCATTATTGCCACGGCAGACCAGTGGATTCGTAATCTACTCACTTTTCTCCAACTTCTATACAAAATTCAGAATGATGTTCGATGGGGTCCAAAAATTGCAGTCGCCTCTCAGTCTATTAGAATGTGTTTTTAACCATAAGCAACCTATTACGTAGCGTAGATGGTGGGTTGGTTGGTTTGCAAGCTCAAATGTCCTAATATTTTAGCACAATAACGGCTAATCAGGCCGGGACCTACTGCTTAACCTTTAACTGCTGTAAGCGGTCTGACAGACCGCAAGTCATTTTTTGTGGAATGTTTCCATCCCCTAAAATATCTCATCTTTGACTTTTATATAAATTTTTCTGATACTATGTTTCTTAAACTTTAAATTGATGTTTACTAATTTATTTGACGCAATATAGACCATGTGTTGCTCTTGCACCAAAAACCTTAAACCACCTAACCACAGCAGATAAAGGTTAACCTTTAACTGCTGTATGCGGTCTGACAGACCACGAGTCATTTTTTGTGGAATGCTTCCACTCCCTAAAATATTTCCATCTTTGACTTTTATATTAATTTTTCTGATACTATGTTTCTTAAACTTCAAACTAATGTTGACCAATTTGTTCAGACAACTTGTTTGCCCTTGCGCCAAAAACATTAAACCACCACAGCAGTTATAGGTTGACGTTGATTCCGAGCCACGACGAACACCCATGCCTAACCCAAGATTCAAACCCGGTACCTTCAGCATGCGATGCTAGATCGCTAACCCCGCAGCCAACAGGAGGGCAGGTAGATGGTGGGAAATATTCAATTGGCTTCATCTGCTTGCAGAACAGAAACAGTGTATAGGTAGAAGTTGTATTAAAGATCAGTAACTTGGACTTGTCAATCAATATTCTTACGATTGTGCCATTTTCGGTTAGGCACTTAAGGCTCCCTCAAATGTCGTACTCACTATCAGGAGAATGGCACCCGCTAGATAGTCTATTTGGTGGTGGTTGCTAAGGAAACAAGACTCATTCATTTAGAATAGGGATGTGAAATGTTTGATATCGGCGCCCAAAAAGGTTACAATGCAGTAAATTTAAATGTCTCTCTTCTGAAATCCTCAGTGGATATTGGTCTTATCTCCATGGAAACAAACAATGCTAGACTTTGCGGTGGGAGCTATTCTTGTGATAGACAGTATTAGCATTTGAATATAAAATAACAAATCAGTGATCAAGCAGTTTGATTAGTCCCGGCAAGGTCTGGAAGACCGGAGTGAAAAAGTTGAAATCCATACCGTAAGCCATGTTTTTCATAAATTTCCAATTTATAAACATGCAATCATACTTTTCGTTTTAATAGAAGGTCGTCTGGTTAAACTCCAAAAAGCAATTTCTCCAAGATCCCATTTTTGAACTGTGGTGTATATTAACCCTTTGCACTCCAGGCCTTTTTCGCGCGGAGGCAACTCGAGACATTTTTGGTTCGGCTGGTGTTTATGGATTTGCTTCATAGAAACTAAACACAGTCATTGGCCTTGCATCGAATTTCCGCATCACACCTAATGGTCCTCTCGTGGTTTGGCATCCAATCGTGTGGCGCCTGAGAGGCGCCACTGGAGTGCAAAGGGTTAAAGAATAGCACTTGCTTTTAACAAGTCAAGGTTGCCTATGAGCAAAGTCCAAAATCTTGCTTACCATCAAGGTTTCGGATTAGTAAAGCTTGGCGTCCACTATCGCTAAGCAGAGCAGATCAGAGCGGAGTGGATTAGAGCCAATTACAAGTCTGTCAACGTCAATTGTAGCTTGAGGCTCGTGCTACAATGGTCGTTGACAGCCTTGTAATTGGCTCTAATCCACTCCGCTCTGATCTGCTCTACTCTGCTTAGCTATAACGGACGCCAAGCTTAAAAGAATAAATAAAATGTGGTCACAGCTTAATACGGCCATTTATGAAAGTTATTGCCGAACAAATATTGTTTCATCTTCCGGATCTTTCCTTTTTTTTTTGTCAAACGCAACACATGAGCTAGGTCCATGATTTTTAATGGTAATGTTGAAACAAAGTTGCTAATGTAATATTGAAATATACTAAACTTCAACTTAACTTGACATCACTAGACGGTAGATCGTCACAGTGGTTGGTTGTATTCAGATTATCTGGCGCCGTCAGCAACACGAGGGCTATAATGCGCCGAAACATTCGTCATTTGACAAGCCAACATACATTTACAAACACCCATGCCTAACACGGGACTCGGAACCCGCAACCTCGCTGTCTAGAAGCCAGCACGCTAACCACTATACCGTTTGGTCGGCAGATCATCAGTGCTCATAGGTATTTAATCCATTTTGGTGGCGTGAAAGCATAATGTTCGCCAAACCACAACCCTGTAGAGAACAAAAGGCTATAAGGTTTGGCGAGAATTATGTCTTCACTCCGCTAAAATGGATTAATTGCATATGAGCACTTTGAAGATCTATCGTCTAGTGATGTCAAGTAAAGTTGGAGTTTAGTATAGTAGTAAATGGAATTTTAGTGAATAAAATACCTACCGAACAGTGGCCACGGGTTTTCACTGTTAATCGTAAGATAGTGATATCTAGATTGAGATAAATGTATCAGGTGTATTCAAATTCAGATAATGATTTCTAGGTCATCATGCGAAGTTAAATGAACTGTCGTCCTAAAAAAAGGAAATTATCACTGACTATTTTTCAAATTGATTCATAAATTTGACGAAACTTCGACCAGATTTCGGTAATCATAATGGCCTATAGAATTAAAAATACTTCTGCTAAATTTACTCCAAATGACAAAAAGTTAAAATTGGTGCTTTATTTTTTTGGTGCTCCGTGGATTTGTTGATGGATTGTTGAAATTTAATTAACTGATTTGCCAAAATAAGCTCATCTGAATGGTTGGTTTCAAACCTGTGAGGTTAAGTTACTAAATATTTAGAGAGCTTCAGTATCTCGTTTAACTGAAAGACGTCGGTTTCATAACTAGAAGATCATGGGATCGAGCCATCGCGGTGCCATAACACTGAAGCGTAGAATTAATGGAGGCTGCTGTACTTTAATTCCGTCGCGATTTCAATGATTCCTTCCTTGGTGTGGCGTGGATATGTAAAGAGATGTGCCAACTCAGATGTAGCACCTCGCCATCTGATAACTTCCAAAATTACGAAGCGTAGTTGTAAATATTGTTGCTGATGATGTTATGGCACAGTATGATCCTCGCATAGCCCTTACACAAGAAAATTCTACACCAACGCTTTTGAAATGAGTTTTTTGGTTGGTTGGTTGGTTGGTTGGTTGGTTTGACGCTCAACGACCAATTTTTATTCACTGTGACGACTAATCAGGCCAGGACCTACAGCTTAACGCGGATTCCGAACATCCATGCCTAACCCGGGATTCGAACATGCCACCTTTGGTATTCAAGGCCAGAACGCTAACCACTCAGCCGTCAAATGAGACAATAGAAAATTGGCTGTTGAGGTGTTAGAGAAATCAGTTATCGATTCCTACTGAATCTACAAAGGGTTATTATGTAAATTGCTTCCAAAATTAAAGACAACAATTGCTTATTTGCAATTTTAAATGACTACGTCTAGTAGGATCTTACAAGCACGTTTTAATCTAGTCATTACGAAATCTTCCATCAATTTTCCCAACTCTCGTATGTTGCGCAATGCATATTTAGAGCTTTCCTGCAAGGACATCAGCCGTTATCTCCCAAACAACACGATACATCCCAAGTTCCTAAGGTTATGAAGTCTGATAAGGATTTCTTAACCGCAGAAAAACATATTCGTATTCAGATCTTTTTAAGAGTGCTGATAAGATAGGAGAGCACTCCTTGATAGAGTTTCGTGTGCTCAGAGAAAGAGATCAAAACAATCTCCATCAAGTGTATTTTGTTTTGAGTTTAGTTTGTGAGTGTATTATTGTTCCAGATACACTGATTGGGTTCGTTGGCACTTTTAATTCGAGTGTATGGAATGAAATTGAAAGGCAGTTATATTGTAACACATTCGCTGCCGATCACGTATCAGCGCGGAATATCTTATTACTCTCCAGTAGTCTGACCTGATCAGACTGCACCCCATCGGAGTTGCCTTTCTTTGCTGGAATTACCTGAAACTGTGTTTTAAAAACGCAAGCTTCCAGCTAACTTTATGGAGGTAGACAAGATGTGTCTGATATTTATATAACATGACAGATATGGTTGGTTGGTTGAACTCCCGGATGGGAGTGGAAAGGAAGGACTTTGTGAACTAGCACCTGCCTCCGCGTACATATGTGAGAGAACCACCTCTCTGGAACAGGTTGAAGTAAAAAAAAAAGAACTAATAAAAAAAAAGGGAGGGGTGATATCAAATCATTTCGGTGCAGAAGGAATTTTGTGAAGTTGACATTTCAATGCTTTCTCCGGGTGAGGACGTGGACACCATGACAGATATTATTTTGTTATTTCAGTTAATTCCAACACGAACGGCAACTTAGATCGGGAGCAGTCTGATCAGGCATGCGATTGTGTTAAAGCTCGACATGCCAGTTAAAGTCGCCGGTAGCGTTTGTCACGTGAAGGCTAATATACACGCTGCCATCACTGCCTGGAATGCTGAAAAATTAATTGGAAGCCACTGTCCCGCTTTGATTGGAATGCCATCTTTGCCTTTACACAGTGCCAGCACAGGAACAATCTAGCGATTGAGCGAGAACTACGCCCCCTATCGTCTGTCACGTGAGGTGATTGGATGATGGAAGCATCGATATAGATAAACAACTGGATAGACTGCTCCATTGTCATTGCAAAGAGAAAAACGGATTGCGAAGCTGGTGGGATTATTAACCAATCACAGTTCACTTTTATAGTTGGATGGGAATGCGAAAAACCTTGTAAAGTGTTAGAGTCTATATTTTTTGGCACATTATTACTAATTAAAGTACACTATTGACATTTCTGCTGTGTACAACCCAACATTTTATTTTCAAACCTCGGCAATCCGTATTTTTTATCCCACCAATGGCATCTGGCAACGGCTTCATTTTCCCAGCATTAAGCAGTCTATCCAGTTGCTTATCTATATCGATGGATGGAAATCGACACGCCAGCAAATAGAAAATGCTTAAGCGGTCACTGGCGACAAACAGGCTTCTTCTTTGACTGGAATGAAGCGTTTACACGGTGCTGGCATCTAATGACTAGTAATCTCAACTTGTATGCTGACTGGTAACGTTTAAAGCAGCCTTGATCGTCTGTAGCTGGTTGCTCCAGTAGATCAAACATTTTTATTTGCTAGCGTGTCAACTTCCATCATCCAATCACTTGTGCTCTCCCAAGACCACCACCGACATATGGCGTAGTGCTTAAATCTGGCATTCTAGTCAATTTACTGGCTGGCGTTTCAGCTACTGAGAAAGTGTGCCTTTACATGTACAATTGTTCACTCCATGGAAATTATCTGCCAAGTCCTGTTTGTTGAAACAAAATACGCCTTCGTGGTGATTATGCATTCAAAAGCTACAGATTGCTTGATAATAAGATTTGTGAAAGTGGAAAACACTAGACTTAAGCGTATTGTTAAGGATCGGTGATGTGATGATTTAATGTGAGAATCGGAATTTTTTCTCTCTGAATAGATTAGGACATAGAGAAGAATTTATCGAAAGTCTCGATGGCTAGGTGTTGTGAAATCATTACATACACAACACAAGCACTAGGTACAAGTTGGGTAAAAGTGAAAACACGTTGACTCCAAAAACTGATGATTTACAGAGCAAGGAAATTAAAATTCCAATGGACTTATACGTAATGTGACCAGATTTTTCTGTCTCCAGAAACTTCATCGATTACACACTCTGTTAGTTTTCTTAATTAACAAAGTTTTTTTGTTTTGTTTAGAAGGACTTTGGGGGGGGACTCTGTAACGGAAAAGCGGAACAATTTGGCGGGACAGCTAGTTGAAAAGCGGGACTGTCTCACCGAAATCGGGATGTCTGGTCACATTACTTCTAAGTTTTCTTTTGCGTTGAAGTTCATACTGAATCGGGAGCCAGTGTAGTGCCCGCGATAGATTTTTCTGCAGCCCGCCGGCATCACGGAATATTTTTTTAAAAAATCGAATGTTACAGAATGGACTTTTTTTGTGTGTGCATAATTGTAATTTATCCGAAATAATATGTGTTAACTATGGTCTCCACTACTTACCCAAAGAAAGTAAATGAAGAAGCTTTCAGCAAGGTGGTTTTCATTAGGAACAACTTAACTGAATCTCGTTTGGACAATTTATTAAAACTGACTGCAACAAATACTCCGAAGGACATCGACTCTATCTATAATAATAAAACAAGCTGTGTGTCTGTCTGTCTGTCTGTCTGTCTGTGGCTCTGTGGATCTATAGAAACCTACTTAAAATTGGATTAGAGCTCTTAAATTTTCAGCATAAGTAGTTTTAGCCTTCTAATTTTATGCATCACAAACAGAATGTTAAAATTTTAATTAGTTCTTTTTTAATTAATTTTTTTAATTAATTAATAAATATGTTACAAACGATGTAAATAGGCTTTTAAAAAACAGAATTTTGATTTTTTTATTTTGTTCTTTTTTAATTAACTTTTTTAATTAATTAATAAACATTTTACAAAACGACTACTAATTGGGCTACAGCTCTGAAATTTTCAACATAAGTAGTTTTAGCCTTCTAATTGGACTTCTGAAAAACAGAATTTTAAATTTTTATTTAGTTTTTTTTAAAATTAATTTAGAGAACGAAGCGAGCTCGATTTTGCGTAGTGATGAACCTTCCTGCGAGCGAAGCGCCAAAAACTGGGTCCTATACACGAATGATAGATTTCCGCAACGCGAGGCCTTACAGCTAGCTAACATATTGCACATGTTAAAATTTCGTAGCGAAGCACGGGTATTTAGCTAGTTCAAAATAAAATGGACGATTTCGACCGTAATCGTCTCACAATTGATATAGACTAAAACGGAGTGATCTGGAAGTGCAGTTTAAATACTTTTATTAAAAGTTAGGTCAAGTAGCATTATCACGTTGAAACAATAGATTCACTTCTTTTTAAACTTTAATTACCTAATAATAAAAACCATTATTTTTTTTTAATTATTTAAAAAAAAAAAAAAAATTCATATTAATTGTAATTTTTAAGAAAAAAAACTTAATATTTTTTTCAGGTTTTCAGAAATGATATATATTATTAAATCGATAATAATTAAAGGTACATATTTTTGTGTATCCGGACCGCGAAAAGCTCCAACATTAGTTATATAGCCCGCCTCTAAAAGTTAGTGGCGAACGCTTGTCTACACTGTTAAAAACTTTATTCCACTTTGCACCAAATGTTGGTTTCCATTTAAGTGCAACATTTGGTGCTTAGTTTGGTTAATGGTACTACCTCGGACCGTATGCACCCAGGCCCTGATCATCGCCTAGGCCCACAAGGCCCACAAGGCCCGGGCCTTGGCCCATGATTTTAGGGGCCCCCGAAATTGGCTGTAAACCTATAACTTTTCTTTCTTTTTGTGAATATCTTTTACAATCTGTATACAAGAATTTTTACAGAAAAATAATTTTGTATTGATCTTGAACCGTCTTTAGTGTCCCAGAGTGTATTTATTCAAATGCATCAAACCATCACTTAAAAGCGTAAAAAAAAACAATATTTCTCGAAGAAATATTGAAAGGAAGTCTTGACAAATTAATTGCGAGCTCATTAAATGTCGGCTTTGAAGTTGTGAATAATGATGCAGATATTTTTGTTACGGATATTACTACACATTGGGATCGTGAAATGCAATGCTATATTACAAAATTTTACCTGCTTTAATTTATAAATTTGGTTATTTGAAATTTGTTTATTTATGATAAAAAAAAAAAAAAAAAAAAAAAAAAACTAAGAAAATAATATATTGACATTAATTTATCTACTTTTTCTATATTTAATGTTAATTCATTTGACAACGAGTCAAGCTCATTTCCAATAATTCTCGCATTTAATGAAGGGGCCCCTAAATGTGTCCGGGGCTTGGGCCACAACTTGTCATGATCAGGCCTTGTATGCACCAAATGTTGGTTGCAGCCAAATGGGAACCAATTTTTGGTGCAAGGTGGAACCAAGTTTTTAACACTGCACCTTGTACATCCTCCTAACATCACCCCATGCCATCAAAAAGCAGGATGACAAAGTGTTCTATTCAATCAAGGATATTTCTACGCATAACCATCCTTCCTTTCAAAAGAGACATTGTAAATAGAATCCATAATGGGCTTCGTTCCTGGATTGCGTTTCCTTGTCATTATTCATTAAAAAATTTCCCCCTCTTGTCACATTTGGACGACGTCGATTGTTGTTTCAAACAGTGTCTCATTTGAGCTTTCGAATTGTTGTCGCATTGATGTCAAATGGGAAAGTTCCGCAATCGATGGCTTTGTTCTCGCAACCTCTCGACCCGTGAGAAATTGAATGGTGGAAATCAAAAATTAAATATCTATTATTGTCGTCTAAGACGGTTTCTGTTGCTAATGGTGGATAGTACTGGTAGATAGTACCGGTAGTGTTTAAAGTTTATTTTAATTGAAGAACGAGTATGTAGGTTTGTGGCTACAGGAAACGGTGTTTTAAAATCTTCCCAATGGACAATTACCGCATTTTTTTTTTAATTTTTTTTTTTTTTTTATTCAATTCTAAATGTTTCGAAAAGACCATAAACATTAAGTTCAAAATCCGTGTTTCAGTAACTTCCAAATCAGAAGAAAAAGAGGAAAATAATTTTCCATTCTTTGATATTTCAGTGTTAAAAAAGCTAATCAATCTTTAATAGGAAAGAATAAGTCAATAATTATAAATTATGTCACCAAAAATCAAATGTTTTGGCATCAACAATGCAAAACAGAGAAAGAAAGACAAAAAAAAAAAACTTGAACACAAGCTTATCAAAACTGTTCATTTCAGTTCTCCTATAATGAATTTTTTTTTTTCACCTATGAGACCTAACTCGTGTGATGTCACAAATTTTGAGTTCAGAAATGTTTTCATTGGCTGCAGTTTTTAAATGTGACCGTTGTTTCTGTCACAATGTAAATAAAAACATAGATAAAGTTTCGATGAGCTGAATAGCGATCATGGCGTTTATTACGACATTTTACTTAAAATGTTTAGGTATCCATGAAATTCACTGTATCATTTATGGTCATTTTCTTGCTCAAAACCATGACTTTTCATGAAAAAATTTACCCAATGTCCAAATTCATGACATTTCCTGATTTTTTATATGCCCAGCATATAAAAATTGGAAGTTATAAGCAATATTAAAATGATGGAAAAGACCACATATGTTAATAAGCATCTGCATGGGGGATTTCGTGAGACATAGTAAGTAAATCAATGTAAATTGTACTTTCACAGTTATTTGGATCTTTTAAACTAAAAAGAAATTAAGAAATTCCCATTGCATTGTACAAGCTCGCATACCGAGTAAAGTAATTCAAAGCATTTGAATAACGTAGGGGAGGGAGAATTTATACAGTAGATCGCCGTTAATCAAATTTCTAAAAAATTAGGTCGTCAATCTTTGAAAGTTTGGGAAAATTTGATTTTTTTTTTTTTTTTTTTTTTTTTTTTTTTTACCACGTATTACAACAGTAGTTAAAAATCTTTAATAAAATTTTAAGAGAAAATAACTGGGTTTTTTTTATAAGCTTGCTCATAAAAACTGTATAAAATTTAATAATAAACAGATCACTAGTTATTTCTCCTAGTGATCAGATTTCACCTAGTGATAATCTAAATTTTGTCAACAATCTTTTTTTTTTAAACAGTTGTTGTATAGCTTTAAAATACATGAATTTTTCGTTACCAGATACGACAACAATAATAAAACAAAAATTGATGAAAATGATGAAATTGATGATTGAATGATTGATGAAAATGATTGAAAAAAATGATGAAAAATTTGATGAAAAAATAACTGGTTTTTTTGTTTTTTAACCGCACTCTAAAGTTTTTATAAGCTAACTCATAAAAACTTTTTAAAAATTAATAATAAACAAACCGCTTAAAACTTTGAAACTTTTATTACTGTTGTCTGGTATAAAAAAAAAATCATGTTGTTAAGCAAATACTTTTACAGTTATGGTTTTGTGACCAAAAGTAATGAAACTTTAAATCTATAGGAAAGGTTAACAATTTCTTTTAAATTAAGACCTTTACATCAACAGCACCTGGTAACCCACAACTAGTTTAATATTTCAGCATCCCTTTTTCTTTTACCAATTCCATCCAAGTGCAAATGACACCCCCACTTCCCGCAATTGTCCCATCATCTTGAGAAGACAGATGGCCGACGTGATGCCACGTGATCATCGTCCTGGGAGGGCAGATGGCGGTTTCCTTTTTCTGCCCGGGTACGTCTTCTGCCCCCGAAAGGGTAAAGGGGAGAAGAAGCAGTGGACCGATTTGCTGCATTGTTAAAAGCACATCTGGTAAGCAGGCATAGCTTGGTCATCGGTAAGAATATGGTAGGAAATCTCTGCTTGCACCTGTAAACATTAACAATGTAAGGTTGGTTGTATTCAGATTATCTGAATACAACCAATCTGTGTGGCCATGGCTTACTTGCATCTTTCACAAATGAGCCAAACTGACGATAAACATTACATCACTGATGACGTACGGATGTCGCCAATTTGGCTTACTTTTAAAAGATACAAGTTTTCAGAGCCAGAGATCAGAAATCGTTTGCGCTTTTTCTCATTGAAAATCAAAATGCAGTGGGTTGCCAGGCGAAAAAGTTTGTTATCTTTTTGGCAAGTAATGACACATTTGGCAACCGGATTTTACTTCAACTCATTCCAAGTCGATTTTTGATCAGTTTCGGCCATTTTTGCTATGGCCGACCGGTGGATTCGTAATCTACTCGCTTTTCTCCAATTTCTATAAAAAATTCAGAATGATGTTCGATGGGGTCCAAAAATTGCAGTCGCTTCTCGGACTATTAGGCTAAATGACAAAATTCCGTTTTTGCTGCCACGTTCTATAATGAAAGAATCCCACTTGATGGCTATGGTTGGTTGTTGGTTGTATTCAGATTATCTGGCGCCGTCAGCAACACGAGGGCTATAATGCGCCGGAACATTCGTCATAAGACAAGCCAACATACATTTACAAACACCCATGCCTAACACGGGAAGAGAATCCGCAACCTCGCGGTCTGGAAGCTAGCACGCTAACCACTATACCGTTTGGTCGGCTTAACAATGTAAGGTAACAGATATGTGGGACTTTCCCAGTAGCACAGCAACAACGCTGGCCAATATCACTCGGCATTGGCCAATCCCGATGTAAATCGGCCGTTGTTACGGATTTTGGCCAATCTCGCGAAATGCTGGATAAAATAGAGTGGAAGCTTTGAAAGGTTGATGCACGGTTTCAAAATTGAAATATTTTACTTATAAGAAAAGATGGGAAAAATATGTTTTGTGATGTTTTTAACATGTTTTTTTTTTTTTTTTTAAGTGTATTTTGGAATGATGCTTGAGTTTCGTCCAGAATTGACTAATCTTCCAAAACTCCCGTTTTCGACATTGGCCAATATAGCTGTGCTACCTAGGTTAAGGTAAAATCATTTTTTTTAAAAACCTCGTAAAGGTGTCATATTGACCTTAAGTCTAATAAAAAATATATTGTACACTATCTGTGTGCTATAATAATGCTCGATGTAATAATTTTTAAATAAATTACTTAATTAATAATTTATTCTGAAACTGAAGAAAATATTTGATGCGATAAATTAAACACGTTTTCAAAGTCTTTGGCGAAGTAAGGGAAATTTATTATTAAGCTGACAAATTAAAAATTTCATAACCACTCGTGTAGATAATTGTGTTACTAAAATACTTGCCGAATCAGCATGCATATTGGATTTTGCATATTATCTTGAAAATTGATGCCATATTCTCTCCAGAAATAAATTTATAACTAAACCACTTGTATTATGATATATTTCATTAAGTCAACCTTCCATAACGCAAAAATATTCAAAAATTGTTTCTGCATTACATTCCCGTACCTGTGATTAAATATAAATAATCTTACCGCAATTGAAAATTTTGCGAAATCTTTGCAAATAATTTTTATGTTTACATTGTATTATAATCATGCTTAAAATTAAATTTCACTATAAATTAGTTTTTGTCGCGTGCGTATAAATCCTTTATGGGCATTGTCAATTTTTATATTTATTACCGCAGCGCCGAAATCAAAAACATTTCTATCGGCAAAATGTGCGGCAAACTACGTTTCAAAACTTATTTACTAAAAATGAAAGTGAATTTATGCTCTGACATTAAAATATCGTTTATTTATTCTGATTAAAGTTATTTATTTATTTATTTATTTATTTATTTATTTATTTATTTATTTATTTATTTATTTATTTATTTATTTATTTATTTATTTATTCATTCATTCATTCATTCATTCATTCATTCATTCATTCATTCATTCATTCATTCATTCATTCATTTATTTATTTATTTATTTATTTATTTATTTATTTATTTATTTATTTATTTATTTATTTATTCATTCATTCATTCATTCATTCATTCATTCATTCATTCATTCATTCATTCATTCATTTATTTAATTATTTTATTTATTAAAAAAAATTCGGCAACAGGAAAGATTTTCAACAATGATCGGTTCAATGCTATTTTAATGCAATAGAATGACGGCAAGTTGGTTTATTAGTATTCCGGTAAAAACGACTTTTTAGTGACAGTACCAACCCCAAAATTTTATACAATGTATTGTCATCAACATCGAACCTATCTGCCAAGTTTCAGCCCGATTGGATGACTGTAAGGGGGCTAAATAGGCCCCCATCAGATTCCCATCGTCAAACATAAATGCACACAAAATCGAAGTTAATATAAAGGATTTAAAAATCATTAAAAACTCAAAGAAAAAATATTATTTACAAGTTTTTGTAGTAGAATATAAAAACAATTGAAGGATTTTTTTAAAAATACAGCTACAAAAGGTGGAATTACGAAAAACGAACAACGCCTCACCTATGGGTCACATCCTCCCAACTCTGTAAAATAATACTATAGTTAATTAACAAGAAACAAGAAATGAGATACTACAGCTCGTAGTATCTCATTTGGTGGCCATTAAATGGAGGAACGAAATACATTGAGAATACAAGTCTAAAGGCACCACCTTTAATTACATTTAATGACGCCCTTTTGCAAGGATATATGAACTTCAAGGGCATTTTATTGATTGGAAAACACTTGTTATACTCCACTATGAATTGAAGGTTGTTTATCACTCAATATGCTAACTCGGGAAGAATTATTAAGGATGGTTATCCACTATAATTTACCTAAATTAAAATCATGGTAAGGGGCTTATTAGATATATATATTTTTATTATTTTTGAAGGGTATAAGGAAGAATTTTCTCATGTAATGGCTACTCTTTTGTAATGGCTAAAAGTTTCCTGGTTTTTCTTCCAAATACGATTGAGAAACTTTTTTCATGGGTAATGATATAGTCAGAGAGGCGACTGGAAATCAGGTACTCCATAAAACATCATTCTGAATTAGATATAGAATGTAGTGAAATGCTAGAGGATAGTGAATATACTGGTCTGCCGGTTCAAAAATGGCCGAAACTGCTCAAAATTGATTTTGAAGGAGTAAACTAAATCCATTTGCCGAATATGTCATAACTTGCCAAATAATAGTCCGAGAGCCGACTGCAAATTTTGGAACCCATCGAACATCATTCTGAATTTTTTATAGAAATAATTAGAGAAAAGTTAGTAGATTACGAATCCACTCGTCTGCCGTGGTAAAAATGGCCGAAACTGATTAAAAATCGACTTGGAATGAGTTGAATAAAAAATCCTATTGCCAAATATGTCATAACTTGCCAAAAAGAGAAAAAACCTTTTCGTCTGGCAACCCACTGCATTTTGATTTTCAATGAGAAAAAGCGCAAACGATTTCTGATTTCTGGCTCGGAAAACTTGTATGTTTTAAAAGTAAGCCAAATTGGCGACATTAGTTACGTCATCAGTGACGTAATGTTTATTGCCAACTTGGCTCCCTTTTAATAGATGCAAGTAGACCGTCGCCAGATATATGAATTGTCTGCAACCTTCTTAATTGAAAATTAAAGAGTGAGGGTTACCAAATAAAAAAAAATTGCTCCTTATTTGGCAAGTTATGGCGCATTTGGCAATTGAAATTATTTCAACTTATTAAAAGTCGATTTTTGACCAGTTTCGGCCATTTTTGCGACGGCAGACCAGTGGATTCGTAATCTACTTACTTTTCTCTAATTTCTATAAAAAATTCAGAATGATATTCTATGGGGTACAAAAATTGCAGTCGCCTCTCTGTCTATAAGGAGCATTCTTTTTTATTTGGTAATCCATTTCTCTATGATTTTCAAGGAGGAAGGACACATACGATTTTATCGCCAACTTGGCTCATTTTTAAACGGTGCAAGAATTTGGCGCCAGATATCACCACCTTTCCGCCTTGAAAATTAAAGAGCAATGGGTTATTATATAAAAAAGGATGCTCATTATTTGGCAAATTATGACATATTTGGCCATCTTAATCCAACTCATTCAAAATCAGTTTTTTAACAGTTTCGGCCATTTTTCCTCTGGCAGACCGGTATATTACCCAAATGTTAATAATTTATCAGCATTTCTCTCTAAAAAGGTTTGAAATATGTTTGATGGTGTACCTTAACTTGATGTCGCCTCTCGGACTAAATAAACCATAAAACAAGCTTGATGCAGATTTAGAATCGAGAACCAACATCTGGTGGAGTAATCAATTTTGGTTATGGCAGATTCAGACGTTACCAGTAACTGGTATGCCAGCTGCTAAGTTGATTGGACTGGAATACCGGTTTTCCATTTACACAATGCCAGAAACTGGAACAATCTAAGCGGGCGATTCGGCGTAAGTGGATGGTCACAAAAAAAAGCATAGAAGGTGGAAGTTGACGCGCCAGGCAAATAGAAAATATTTGAGAAAATGTAGATGCCCGCTACTGGCATGCCAGCGGAAAACTTCAGCAATTTACAAGCTGCCAGCCGGGGTTTCAGTTTGGATCGCCAGTTCTGTGACGTCAGCTAAGCGACCGCTGCGACGTCTGTCGATGATCACGGGAGAGCGAATGTGATTGGACGATGAGACTCCAGTAAATAGAAAATGTTTAATTTACTGGAACCAGTAGCCAGGTGACGTCACAGACTGGTGATGTAAGCCGGAATCCCGACTGGCAACGCGTAAATCCGGCTTAACTCCTCCTGGGACTGGCATGAAGGGTTTACATGGTACTTGTTATTAGAATATAGTGATCACCTCAACTGAAAATAGGCTACCTTAACTGGTGCATTGACTGGCAACGTAAAGATCAGCCTTTAGGAAGATTTATCAATACTTTATGTATATTGTAACTGGTCTCGATTTGTGATCAGATGCCTGTTTCAATTCCATGAATAACAAGGTGCCAGCAGTTCGATGCTGACGTTGATGAGCTCGTGTAGCTTGATTGGTAATTCTAAGCAATCATGCCGAAAAATTCAGTGCTCGCGTTCACGATTCTGTCCATGAATTCTTATTTAGTTTGGTTGTAAAATCAGTGGTAGAAAAAAGTGGGGGGGGGGGGGGGATGACCAAAAGTTGGATAAAAATTTTTTTATACAAATTGTTACGAATTTCTCTATATTTGTAAATATTTCGTAGTATTAATTATGTAAAAAGGAAAATTTATGTACTTTTCGCATAAGGCAGTGCAAGAGTTTGTCTTTACTTCGCTTTCCTGCAATGCGTATCTTAATGCTTGAAAACGAGTTTTACAAGGAGAAGGCCATTTAACATTATGGTTAATGGCAATCTCGCCAAGTTGGCAACGGTTTTGGTGAATAATTTTGGTCGCCAAATTTGGCGAGGAATCGTCAAAAGTCGCCAAACCTGGCGACCATTTGGCGACACTATCGGTCCCCATGTACCTGTATTGGGTTTTTCGACTGCTATTTGGAAAATTCTCCAAATTTCTATCTCTAGAAGATTCGCGAAGGAAGCTTTCCTGTATAAGGCTAATAGAGAGTTGAGTTAGTTAGCTAGTTGTCTGTCAGCGAGCATTCAGAGTAGTTCCGAAAGTGAAATGTATTGCATTGTCTTTTGCGTCGATTTTAGCAGTTGTGTAGCTAGTTTTTAACTGCTGTTTGTGCTCCATTCTTGTGTAAAGAGCTGTATTGAGTCTATTAGAACGGAAAGTTCTGGAGTTGTAAAAGAATCTGCGAAGAGTTGTATCGGAATAAATTTCTTCAAATTTTAATCTGCTGTGGCTTTAAATCTTTTGTACCCATCCACGCAACAATATATTTTTGAAAACTTTAAATCATTATTTCTCATGGTCACTACACCTGCATTTCCCTACATGTTTGATATATCTTTTACGACGAAAAAATCTGTATCTAAAATTAGTACTATCTAGTATTCCATGCCAAGTATTACAAATCCTTTTCTATATTACAAATCCTTCCATTTTACAAATCTCTCCTAACAAATCTCATGTATTTACAAATCCGCTTTTTTGCGAAAGCTTGGGAAATATGGTTAATTTCCATTTGAGAAAACAAAAAAATCTTTCGTGAAAAGTGCGCATTTGCAGTGGAGGTGACGGTCGTTCGAAATTCGAAAGAGGAACCTGAGACCAACATCGTCTGGCTTCTAGGCCAGTGCGAGTTCGAAATGTGACAAGGTGAGGCCACCATCTGCAAGAAATCGTCTGCGCTGGTGAAATCCGAACGCTCTCTTCTGATCGAATTCACCTTTTTTTTTTCTTTCTTTTCTTCGTTTTCCATGTCCTCCAAAGAAAGAAACAGTAAAAATGAATTTTTCTCTAAGCATACAGGATAAATTATTATGTTGTCAAATGTTCATGTGTTATGTTGAAAGAGTACTTTTTGGCAGTGCATTGGAAATACCTAATTTATTTGAAATTAGCTGCTTGGTGGAGATTCGTCATTAGTGTATAGGTCCCAGTTTTTGGAGCTTCGCGGCTCTCTTTGCTCGCTGAAAAGTTTCTTGACAGAACTGGCTCGCTGAAAATTCATTGATGGGTATCAATTGATGAATGGGAATTGAAAATTCATTGATGGGTAGCACAAGCTCGCTTTGCTCGCTGAAAAGTTTCTTGACACATAAGAACAGGCTCGCTGAAAATTCATTGATGGGTAGCACAAGCTCGCTTTGCTCGCTGAAAAGTTTCTTGACACATAAGAACAGGCTCGCTGAAAATTCATTGATGGGTATCAATTGATGAATGGGAATTGAAAATTCATTGATGGGTAGCACAAGCTCGCTTTGCTCGCTGAAAAGTTTCTTGACACATAAGAACAGGCTCGCTGAAAATTCATTGATGGGTAGCACAAGCTCGCTTTGCTCGCTGAAAAGTTTCTTGACACATAAGAACAGGCTCGCTGAAAATTCATTGATGGGTAGCACAAGCTCGCTTTGCTCGCTGAAAAGTTTCTTGACACATAAGAACAGGCTCGCTGAAAATTCATTGATGGGTAGCACAAGCTCGCTTTGCTCGCTGAAAAGTTTCTTGACACATAAGAACAGGCTCGCTGAAAATTCATTGATGGGTATCAATTGATGAATGGGAATTGAAAATTCATTGATGGGTAGCACAAGCTCGCTTTGCTCGCTGAAAAGTTTCTTGACACATAAGAACAGGCTCGCTGAAAATTCATTGATGGGTAGCACAAGCTCGCTTTGCTCGCTGAAAAGTTTCTTGACACATAAGAACAGGCTCGCTGAAAATTCATTGATGGGTAGCACAAGCTCGCTTTGCTCGCTGAAAAGTTTCTTGACACATAAGAACAGGCTCGCTGAAAATTCATTGATGGGTATCAATTGATGAATGGGAATTGAAAATTCATTGATGGGTAGCACAAGCTCGCTTTGCTCGCTGAAAAGTTTCTTGACACATAAGAACAGGCTCGCTGAAAATTCATTGATGGGTAGCACAAGCTCGCTTTGCTCGCTGAAAAGTTTCTTGACACATAAGAACAGGCTCGCTGAAAATTCATTGATGGGTAGCACAAGCTCGCTTTGCTCGCTGAAAAGTTTCTTGACACATAAGAACAGGCTCGCTGAAAATTCATTGATGGGTAGCACAAGCTCGCTTTGCTCGCTGAAAAGTTTCTTGACACATAAGAACAGGCTCGCTGAAAATTCATTGATGGGTAGCACAAGCTCGCTTTGCTCGCTGAAAAGTTTCTTGACACATAAGAACTGGCTCGCTGAAAATTCATTGATGGGTATCAATTGATGAATGGGAATTGAAAATTCATTGATGGGTAGCACAAGCTCGCTGAAAAGTTCGCCACAGGCTCGGTTCGCTCCCTGAAAGGGTCATTGCTGCGCAAAAGTCGCTTAATAAACTAGAGGTGAGGAACATCGCACAACTTTCAATTACACTATAATACTGACGTGGATTTGTGTCATCTACCGTTTTTGTATTTTCATCATTCATTTAGCAAAAATGGCCAGTTTGGGGATATTTTTTGCGATAATTCTTGTATGGGGTCTTTTATTGAAGAAAAAAAAAAAAAAAAAAAAAAAAAAAGATGATTTTTGCGATATACTTATCGATAATTCTTATATTATCCTTTCTTATAAGTGAAACTGAGGAGAAGAGAAAAGACGATCGTTCATGAGGTATGCTCAAGTAAAGAGGACCCTGTGTTAAAGGCATTCGTTTTTCAACTTTTTACTCCCTTAAATCATTTTTACGGGAATTTCTGTGGTGGGGATGTTTAGAATACCTTAAGAGGCATTATCAGAGCGATTTTGAACAAAATCGTTAGAGCCGTTTTTTATCAATTACTGAAAAACATGATTTTTTCAATGACAGCTACCTTATTATATGCGCAAGCGCGATTTTTACGAAAACCTTAATGGTAGGTTCCATGGTCATCACATACCCACAGACCAAATTTGAACCTTGTAGGCCAATTTGTTCGGGAGTTATGCAGACTACGTACACACACACAGACAGACATTTTTTCTAGATCACTTTTTTGAAATCAAGATGTTCCAAAACGTGGAAAAATAAAAAATAAAAAATTTTAAATCTT